>JARHVA010000725.1:2442500-2492500 GCA_037957365.1 Torreya grandis | reverse complement strand
TTGGTATTTACTAGATGAGGAATGAGTTGGGTTAGACTTGTATTTATAGCACACCTTTTGAAATATCTCATGGTAGGGTTCAATAAGACAATTTATCCAACCCATGGGTTTTGATCATTTTATAATTTGGATTAATTTTATAAATTTAACACTAGATAAGGATCTATACACTACCATTAGTGGTAATGTCACTCTGTGGTCAGTAGTGCCTAGAGGGCTAGAAAACAAGTAAGATCTGAAACTAATAGTGAAAGATGTTTATCAAGTTTTAATCTTTATTTTCATTACAAGATACTTGGTCATTATGATTATATGGATCATATTAAGAGATAAATAATTAGGCATAGTGAGATGTGGAATGTGAGCCTTTTGGTATAAAGGATGTCTATAACTAAAGGGTAGAACCCTAATTGATATTTTTCAAATGTAAAAGATTAATATGCTTTAAATATTTAATTTTAGTATCTACACCATACATATGCATCAACTATATGTGATTTTTTATTGAAATAACTATAGGAATGAGTGCACATGCATAAAACACATCCCCATACCTGAATATTTTTTTAAATGCTATGATTATGTCATAAATATGAAATTTGTTATTCATGAGGACTTGAATTCTCAATAAATTCCCATTGTGATGTCCCATTTTTGAGATGGGAGATGTAACCTATGAGTCAATAATCTCAAAAGAGACCTATAAAATATGTGAAATATGTAATCATGCAGTACCATATGAAGATTTGATTTGAATTTCATCATAGTTTAGAATATAAAATGTAATTGTATATGAAACATGTTAGATAGATATAATTTTAAAGAACATAAACATTATGTTCATGATATGGATCATGTAACCATAGTAATAAGTAATCAATATATAATTATTGTCATATAATCACATAATTTGTATAGCATGTCACATATAAGGTCCAAAGGCCACTTACAAGGGACATCTAAATGTCCCAAAAATAAATAAGTACAATGGCCACACATAATAATAAATCAATTCCTAACTTATCATGTAGTGAATAATGTAAAAATAATCATAGAGAAAATGTGACTAATCTATGTCAACCATATTTATCAATGCCATTATTATAAAATAGCATATTCATGTAACACAATGTAAAGTATGAGTGATTAGCAAAACAAAAATTATGATATATAAGTCTACAGGGTAGAGAGGTTGTGGATAAATAAATCCTAGTGAAGTATTCATATAGAATGAAGAGATGCCCCCAACATAACAAGGTTTTTGGGTGAAAAGGAAATCCCAACATCAAAAAATCATGTACAAATATGTCACGTATCACACTCAAATACATTATGAAAAGTAGCTATGTTTTTAAAAAACAAAAAAATTATCTACTTGATGTGAAATGGATAATATATGTAAATAAGTAAGCTCACAACATTTGAAAATTCATTTTAGGCCCTGATTTTTTAATTTTTAAAAAATATATTGAATTTTTTGAATCTTATACATATATGGAGTTTTTGGATTTTTTTTTAAATATTTGAAAAAAGTGAAAAGAAACATGGTTTCAAAAATATAATAATTATTATGGATTCAAACAATCATCCATAAGGTTCTAAAGCATAATATGGTAAGAAGGAAAGTGAATGATATGTCCCCAATGTATGTGGATTTGAATCATAATCATGTAAATAGGGGTGCTCATTTCCCCAATGGGAATGTAACTATGTGTGATATTTTATAATATATTATTAGATATACATGATCATTTAAGTGTAAAGGAAGCCATATCATGATAGATATTTCATAGTAAACAAATGAATTGAGAAATTAAAAGAAATGTAGAATAGTTGTTTTGTATTGTTTACATTGGTTTGAAAATCACGAGGGAAAGTATCCAAAGTGAAAGTAAATCCAAGGGATAGAATAATTCTTGGATAAGGGATAGAATAAGTATCAATTAAGTAAAATCAAATACATTATGTATAAATTAAAGTGTAAGTAGCTAACCAAATTATATATGTGATGAGCATGTAAGCATATCCCATGGTGTGATATGAATGAATGGCTTACACTAGAGAATAAGTAACAACTTTAGATGTCCTTAAATTTGAATATGAATCATCTGAATCACTACTCATATATTCATGTAAACATGTATCCTCATGTGCAATAGGAAAAGATGTAACTACTTGTACCTATGGTGAAGTTTTTTGAATAACTTGTGATGCCTTAAGAGATGAGTGCCTATTTTTTGGTGCCACTTTCTACTTAGGATATTGTACCCTGATCTTTCAAAATACCTAATTATGCCCATTTTTAATTTTATCATGCTCATAAATACATGGAAAATTTATTCAAGAATATGTGTATGCTTAGTAATAGATGGCAAAACTAATTTTGTAATATGCTCATGCTCACTAATAGATGAAGAAATTGATTATATCATAGGATTTAGAATATGTAAATCATGCTCTTGAATAGTTATATAGACTATTTCATTGCCATGTTTCCCAATGTCTGTGCCAACCAACTATTATAGAGGAGGAGTAAATATCATTGGTTACAAAGGATATTCATAATAGTCTTGGAATTTTGACCACATGATAACCATGAACATATTTGAGATATTAATGCACTATAGAAAGTAATTTTATAATATTATGTATCCAAGGGCATCCCAATATCATATCAAATACCCATATTCTTGGTACAACTAATAATGGATTGGGCACTATGAGAGGCCCTAATTTTAAAGGTAACACTATATTTTAAATATTATCTTGTGTATGACCATAAAATGCTTTAACAAATCTATAAGTATCTTATAAATATTATTTTTTAATAAATAATAAAGTATAGGAGTGTTGAGATGTATGCATTTTTTATTGATCCATTATCTATCATAACACTATGTATAGATTACTTGTCAACATATGCTTGAATAAAGATTACATGTCTATGAGATTCATCATCAACAACTTCATATCATCAAATTTAACCATATGATATCATGATTATTTGCCTATAACTATGTCAATGATGTTAGCAAATGGATGCCCATATGTAGGATGAGGATGCACATTAGATACATATTGTACTTTAAAATTATCTTTGTTATTTGCTTCATGATTTGGAAAAGGATAGTTGTACATTTTGATCCTAGAATTATAATTCTCATGTGGTTTATATTATTTAGTAGGTGTTCCAATGTCAATAATATTCTCATCAATGAGATATTAAATTTTATCATTAAGATTTAAATACATGTTTGCATAATACCCAATACATTTATGGCATTCAGAATATACATTACCATACAATTTTTATACTTTTGTCTAGACATTTATACTTTCATTGATGAGGAAGAGTGACGATATTGCATTAAAGTATTTTTTTCACTAATACATGATGAGGTTATGGTAATTTTGAGAATCTCCTCCTTGGTTTAGCTTGTAATTGAAGCTTTTATGTTGGTTGTGAAATAACATTAAATTTAATCTTATCTTCATTCTTATTTTCAATGGGTTTTTTATTATATTTTGGATTGATTTAAAACTTGGAATTTGAAGTAGAAGGATCATTTGAAGTATACTTAAGCTTGTTCAAAATAAGCAATTTGACTTCACATTCTTTGCATATATAGCATATTTCATCAATAGATTTGAACTTATCAAACATAATTGAATCTTGGAGTGGATATATAAATATTTGAGAGTCATTATTAGCCATTTGATTTTTCTTTTTTTTTATCATAGTCTTGTCTCTTATAACATATTCACTAATTATTTCATTAGGCCCTTGTTTGAGCTTTGAAATTTGAGAATATGATAGTTTTTCACCAATGTGATAGAAAATTGTGTTAAAATATGATTTTCCAAATGATTGAAATATTTTAATAATTGAATAGGAACATCATAAAACCATCTAATACTATGTTCTTTGAGACTTCATGGATAGATCTTTGTCAGTAATTTATCATTGACTACATAGTCTATACAAAATGCATGGAATGCACAAAAATGGTGTTTAAGATCATATTTGAATTCATTTATATGAATATTAGGAGCCACAAAGCCAAATAATAATGTATAATATGTAATTTTAGGTTATAAATGGTTATGTAATAAGGAACATGAATCCATGGATGGGTTAGCATGATAAAGAGTTTGATCAATTTTATATAGCTTTGATTTTAAGAAAATAAATGTATGTTTGAGAGTAGAATTTGTAGATTTTATTATAAAAGTATAATTAAAATAAGTATACATATGCATGGATACTTTTTGAAACCAAGTGATGTTCCCAAACCAAGGATTGATGCTATAAAAGTAACTAGATATGTAAAATTTGAAATGGATGCAATAGTATAAGTATCAACATTATAATAACTACCTTTGGAACATTTATTTTGTTAATATATATTAAAATATAGGAGTGATTCAACTATTTTTTATATTTTTATGAAGTTATTTCATAATTTTTTCTTTGTTGATTTAACCAAATTATTCTTGAGTATTGGGTTCTGAAATGAGAGCCATGATGTGTCCTTAACAGAGATGTGGAATAAGCAATAAAATATCCTTTTAAGTTGTGATAAATGTTATAACTTATGATTCATCATGTTTCCAACTCATTTTAGATTTGATAAAATCTATTAGATAATAATAATGATATGATATATTAATGCAAGCATTTTTAATAAGAAAGTCATGAGATTGAACATTATTTAGTGTAGTTTCTTGATTAACTTGACATTGAATCCATGTAAAACATGCATGTTAAAAATTAATACAATATGCAAAAATAAATTATATTATCCTATGTAACATTTGAAATAAATATCCCATTATGAATATAGTACAAGTAAAAATCAAGATATAAGGGTGATCTAGGAAAGGGTTTGAATATCTTTATTTAAGGATATGGTGAAGGTAAATAAGATATGCTCCTCTCAAGTAAATATGGTATTCAAAAATATGAAATATCCTAACATCCCAAATTTTCTTGTCTTCATCATGACCTTTATGAGTTGTCAATCCCTAATTCCTAAAACATTGACAGATATCCTAAATAACGACACACTATTAAGGTCATTTTTGAACCCATGGTCTAGATTTGCACCTATACCACTAGATCCCCTACATTATAAGCAATGAACACTTACATGTTGGCGTAGCCACTCACTCCATGAATTAAACTTGGGTGGATTGACTACACCAAAACCTTGAGGTTTAGTGAAATCCACCCATTAGGATCATACCTCTACTAAATCAAATATTGAAAGAGATAAAAGGCTAATTAAATATTTGAATCAAATTCAAAAATATGAAATATCCTAGTTTAAGTTGAACCCATTCCATGTTTATTTTTGAGACCCAGCTAAACCTTGACTCACCTTTTATGTTGGGGTTAGTACACCTTGACTAAGCCTTGGGTTGGGGTAGTTCCTAAGCCTATAATTCTTTTCCTATTGAATTTTAAGCTATTTTGGTGAAAATTTATCATGCACAAATGACTTCAATTCTTTTATTAGAGTAGTGTTATATTTCAAAAATGCCTATAAATTAGTGTTATAGTTCTAAAACCTTGATCCAAGCCACAACACAAGCCATGGTGCCAAGAAGAGGAGTTACAAGACCTCCATTTCCAAAGACTCTTTGAAGCACAAGCCAAACAAGCCACTTAATAATGCATTTAGATATCCCAAGGAAGGTAAAGGATTCATTATCTTTTAAACTTCAATTGTGATTTCATTTATCTTTTGTTAACGAAATTCACCCCTAAGATATAGGCTTGGAGTGTAAGTGTTAGTGTGTTTATTAAAGTTTTTGTTACTTGGACTAACATGTTACTAACCTCCCTTCTCAAATTCCTATGATCATAAATGGCATGCTCAGTGGAACCTAAAGAATCCCAAGTAGCAAGGAGACCAAAGTGAAACTCATAAGTTTTTGACTGAATGCTTGAATATCTTAAAAATTGGATTTTTAATATATTTTTATCATATTCTATTTTTAGTGTTATCCAAATTTACATAGAGACCAACATCAGTTTTATATAACCAACATCAGTTCTACTTAACTAACATTGATCCTATCTAACCATCATTACTCAAATTTTAGGGAAGAAAATGGAAAAGTAACTTGTTTTAAAAAAATTCTTACAAGTACAGGTTGTTTTTTTTAGTTTAAAAAACTTTCAAAGTCTTTGTTTAATCACCTTGTTGCATGTTTTTTGCTAATTTGAGCTAACCAAAAAAATTCATATATTATTTTGCCTTCAATTTCATAGGTAACCAACATCAGTCTTTATCAATCAATTTTGGTTTTTTTCAACCGACATCAGTTCTCTAGTAACTAATATTGGTCAGAAGTGATCGATGTCAATCTCTATGTAAAAAATATAGAGAAACTTGAGAGCTATGTTTTTGAATCATGTTTACTAATCCATAATTGTGATTTAAATTAAAATGAAAGCCTCTAAATTTTATAGGACCAAGGTGGTAAAATTACATAATTTTTCAAATACTAACTCTTGAATACTTCATTTTGGTGCCTAAAAAAAATGGTTAAGTCTTGAATGTTTTGATTAGTACTTAAAAGGAACCTAGGTATTTATGCTTAGTTTGTTTTTTAAAAATTCTTAAAAGTATTTAAACCTAATATAAGGGTCCAAAAACTTCATCAAGACTTCATTTGCTATATTAAATTAACACTTAAATTACAATTTCCTTAAAGTGTTTCTTTGTTGCTAGATCTTAATACTTATGTGTTTTTCACAAAATGAAGAGTGCATGTATGGTCTCCCCCATCCCCTTTAGGGAACTTGAGTAAATAAAATGCCTTTTCCTTGAAATATATTAGTATTCTAAGGTGTGAAAATTATGTTGTTAAGACTCTCTCCAAAACTCTTATGGTTTGGGTGATCTAAATAAGACCTCTAAATTATTTTCACTTGGTTATTTATTTTATGCAAATTGACTTGTGAGGGGGAGTTCATAGCTTCTTCATGAGTTATTTAGGGGTGATTTGACCTAGGAATTCATCTCCCAGCATTGTACCATCTCTGCTCTATGGTGGGGTATACAAATTAGGGCACATATACTATGATTACTAGAGGGTTAAATGGCTAACCTCTCTAATCATAATGATGACCCAAATAAAGTTTGGATAATGAAGGGATTCCACTAAGAAGTACATGGATGGAATCTCTATGCAATGGGATAGACCTTTTCATAATAATTTATTTTGCATGAATTTAATTGATGTGAGGCATCTATAGTGTTAACCACACTTGGGACCATCTAGATTGTTAGAAATTTAAGTTTTAGAAAAACCCCACTTGTCATGGACATATTGTTGATACAAGGCAAGTAGACCAAAATTTCATGTCACCATAAAATATTTTGGGAGAAGGGGGGTGTAAAAACCCTACTACTTCATGCATTTTTATTTTCAGATCAACACTTAAAATCCTCCCAAGAGAATGTGTATATAGAGAATTCAATGATATAATGCAACCTTGTCAATTATAGGATCTAAGACATGATACTTAGTTGTATTCTATCATTTCATCCTTTATTGTTTATTTGTTAATTCTAAAACCATTTTTTTGTTTTTACCATTTCAAAATAATTTTGTGCACTGGAGTCTTTAAATAAACCATTATTTACATCTTTAGATAGTGATAATGTCATTACACTACTCAAATCATTTCATAGACTCATATTACTTTATGTCCAAGTTACCATTAGAAACCAATCCACATATGCCTTTTTGATCTTTATCTAATATTGTTATGCCATTCATCTTTGTCTAGACTATTTGATCAAAAAGCCTAGTTTTCCTAAGTTGAGTTTTTAATTAACCTTGACAAGTCGAATCTAAACATTGATTGATTTATGTTTATGCCTTATGTAATTTAGGCTTAGACATCTATCTTTCTCTTTTGGTTAATGTAACTTAGGTTAATTCTTTACCAAAATTCAAAAACTATTATTTATGACTTTATTTGGGAGATAATAGTCTATCTCTAAATGCTTTCTATTTCATGCCTTATGCCAATTTGACCAAGTTCATATCTAAATTCAAATGCCTAGTCCATGACAAAGTGTTTCAAATTTGTTAGACTAAATACCCATTTGTTTTAAAGTCTATCTTTTATTCTTATTTTGCCAAAATTCCTAGCACACACTTATTTTTATCCTATCTTTTGATGCCATGTTTGTCCAAAATACCTAGCAACTTTTATTTTCCTAGATTAGACTTGTTTGGAACACTTTGAACCTAGAGTTTGGCATTATGGTTTTCATTTAAATGCTTGACCTTTTTGTGTGAGAAATTTAATGTTAGACATTTGATGTTAGGTGGTTTTATACCAAGTTTTAACACATACCATTTTGGAAATATAACTCCCCTGTACCAAGTTAGACTAATTTTGAACCATTTGTCCTTTGGACATCATTTTTTAGAGTTTGTAGAACTCTAGGCCTTTTATGGATCAATCATCACTAATATGGATATGTCTCATTACACTTATGGTGGAAATAAGTACAATCCAAGTTATGATAAAATAGTCACATAATTTGACTTTTTTCAAGACCCCTATGGTGAATAAGTGGTTTGTGAGATAGATTATTATCCTCTTTACAATCCTCAATTTAGGGAATAAAGACAAATTCTCAAACACAGTATTTGGTGAGAATTTATTTTGATTGGTTAATATATGATGTTCTCCATATTACTGATCATGATGACCATTCCTCCACCTATACCATTAAACCTCCTTTAGACTTCATGAGACACCAAAATCCATATCATCCAAGGACTACCATTTCCATATCAGGACCTCATCTTTGGCTTGTGTGAGAAATCAATATTCTTAACACCCTAACATTTATATACACAAACCTCATAGTTTGGTTTATGTGAGTAACCTGAGATCCACAATTCCCTACCATTTATATATCATGACCTCATCCTTTGGCTTGTGAAATCAACTAAGATTCACAACACCCTATAATTACCATTCCTAAAAATTCCATGTATGTTAAATCATTATCACAACCAATTTTTCCAATCACAACTTGATGAGTCCTAGTTACTATCTTTGGTAATAAACCAACCTTTGTTAAACCTATCATTATATAACCTCTATCCATTCTTCATGTGTTTCCAATTTTTCCCCACTTTATAAAATCCCTATCAATTGCCTAGCCAAAATTGAGCCAATTAGTACCTTTCCAACTAAGATAATCATTTGAAAACCAAAATATGTATTTTATAATTAATTATAGATTAATGTCAAGACAACCAACCAATCTAAGATGTTTTTTTTGAACAACCTATTTATGAAAAGTCAACCTATGATGAATCACCTTTTAATTCTTTACATATTATCAAGGAGTCTCACTCTAACAAGCCAAACTTTGTTGAGTTACTTCTTAATGATTATAACTACCTTTGGGAAAATCATTATTCATATTTATTCATATTTATACCTATAATCAACTTTTTATCACTTTGATTTTCACCCTTTAGGGAGATGACAAGGCTCTCCTCATCCAAGTGGCATAATGGAAACACTTCAAGGCTTGTGTGTATCCTAAGGAATGAAGTGAGTCTCTAGATAGGGATAACTCCCTTGATGTACCACTTGAATACTACTACTACTACTAAAAAAATTTGGGGGGTGAAAAGGGAGAGAAAAAACTAAAAGTAAAGATAAACTATTGAGGTGATACATCAAATCAATTTTATGACTTTCAATAAATTGCATTCTACACTTGAGACCAAGAAACAAACCAAAACATACACTTTCCCAAATCTATGTTTTCTTGTATCAATATTACATTATGGGGTCATAGATGATATTCAAGGCTCAGAAGACTAGAAAAAATTTCTTGAATGACACTAATTAAAATGATACTCACTTAAACCATGGACATCTCCTAGAACACATCAAGCCTTACAAGAAGAGGCTACAAATAGGTGAAATAATGAAGTATAATGTTAAGGAATCCAAAGTATTCACTAATAAAATTCAACATTCAAGTAGGTAACACTATGAAAATTCATGAGATAGATAAACACTTAGTAATTTTATTTATCAAGAGGTATATAAACTAGTAGGGATTTTCCATACTCAGGTAAAGTATATAATACAATGCCAAAATGGCCAACTCTTATATATTTTGAGAGAGAGAGAGAGAGAGAGAGAGAGAGAGAGAGAGAGAGAGAGAGAGAGAGAGAGAGAGAGAGAGAGAGAGAATTTCAATGGTCACAAGGACATTTTTAAAGCTGATCCAAGGATTTTATTTTGCATGTGAGAGAGATATGGGACTAACATGCAAAATTTTGTATAATAAGTGTCCATACAAGTCATCAAAGTTATGCAAAGTGGCACAAAATTCCTTCTTGTGCATAGAAAAACTACCTTCATGATTTGGATTGTTTGAAAGTATTTTAACTAATTTAGATAAGGTAAAATTATTTTAATTTAATGATAGGTTCTTATATATACCTCTCGATGCATTGGTTTCATGCTTGGTCTTTTGGGATCAACTAAAAAAGAGCCATCATCATCTATTATCCTGAAAACTACCCCTCCATATACCTTCCACATTTAGATTCAAAATTGGCATAAGTTTTACATTAAAATGAGTTAATTAAAAATTTAAATACCATACATTGCCTTTTAATCATTAGGGGCCCCTTAAAATCATCTTACTTGAAGATTTTCTCCCTTATCTTTAGCTTGTGCATTAGGGCAGTTTTGGATGGCTAAAAGTAATGGAATGATTGGAGAATGTATAGGTTTATTAATGAGATTAAATTGATATTTTTATTTATATTAAGTGTAAATATTCCACCAAAAAAAAATGCATCTCCTAATTCATCTTGTAGCTTGCACAACATAAAAAATAGTGAGAAAAAGCTTATTTATACCACCATCTATACAATTACATACAATAAAAAGGTTTTGATCATAATATGGAGGTAATATAAAAGTTATAAGATTTTTGTTGATCAAAATGTTCCCTTATATTATCTTTCAAACTCAACTTTCTCAAACTGGTCACTAGCAAGGGTTTAGTAGGGGTTTAGGCTTATTTTTGGTCTTAACGATTATTCATAAATTTGGTAAATCAAACTTGAGAAAAATTTCCAAAAATATGGCCTATGAGACCCCTGATAACACCCCATAACTTATTTTTCTCCCATGCATATCCTTATCATATATATGAGCATCTCAAAATGACTACTCAAGCTTATTTCTCTCTTTTCCTGCAAATCAGAGTTGTTCTTGAGCTAAAAATGTCTTCTCCTAAGTTTAATCTACACTATAACGGTTTAATAACCTCTATATACATCTCATAAACATTTACAAACATGATATAAATCACTCTTAGGTATGCAAATGCAATTGACATATTGTTTGGGCTTTAGGCCAAAACCTTGCCATTAAGGCTTGACTACAAACCTTGGTGTCTAGACAACCTTATTTGGTTTCAAAATTTATAGATTGGTTTTATATGATTTAATATGTATATTTAAAATATAAAAATCACCTCTCAAACTTTTCTTGGTCTTTAGTTCATCTTCTCATCATTTCCTCGAAGACTGCCAGGGTTTGTCCATGGTGAAAAATGCCCCCCATCTGAGACAAAATAGGGGGAATTATCCTAAATAATAATCAATAATATGTATTTTAGGTGGATATATAAGTAAAATTTCTGCCTTTTACAAAAAATTATCTCATGATCATCTCATGTGACCCTTTAAAACTCTAAAATCTTAGATTGGTTCTTCCATATTCAGTTGTGAGCAGGGTCCTTAGAGAGTTGGTCATGTTTTGTTTTATGGGATCCCTTCCCTATAATTTAATACATTATGGTAGTTATAACAGGTTTTTACAACTTTTTTTAAGTTTACTCAACTTCCATTCACCCTTTAAGCTTTCACAAGCTCTTTATACACCTTGATGTGTTCAACCCTGAGTACACCCTGTTGCTTATACCTTACACTAACAAATTTGAGCTCTCTATTATTACTTAGGGTTTGTTTTGGGTCACATTATCCTCATATTTAATTCATGTTTATGTAATTTAAAATTCACCAAAAAAATTTCCTCTCTCTTAGGTATCTCATTCTCACATCTTGAGCAAAGAGCTCTTTGATGAACTTGTATAGACTAAGAACCTTAAGTTATGAGGAAGAATGAATTTTCACCTCAAAATAGTTTTGTATAAATTTATAACCTTATTTATCTATTATTACTCACTTAACATTTATTAAAACCTCCCCCTCTTATTAGATAGGTTTACACTTCACCCTAGCATACTAGATTATACCTTGCTAGTCTGAGACAAACCCTACCCTTTTTAGGCCTATTATAGATTTATTTGGATTGTTTTGAACTTTTTTATATTTTATAATTATCACATAAACTAATATTTGGTTTATATGATGTATATAAAAATAAAATTCATCATTTTGAGCCTCTAAGTTGCTAACTTGCATAACCTTGTGATCACTATCCTGCCTCAGTCTAGTTAGTTGTAGGTGCTAATTTTCACTAAGACCTTGATCTTGAAGCATGAAAACCATATTTTAAGTTCATTATAATCAACCAATTAATTTATTAACCTTTAAAAATTATAAAACATCATTCAAACACCATTTTTAGATGATTACTTTCAAACTCAGTTGTAGGTGCATATTTCCTACTTATTATACGAACTGATGAATGTGGAAAGGAGATCAAATAACATTATATGGTGATAATTTAGTCATGAATTATAATTTATGTCATTTTTAATCATATATACATATTAAATATTCCCTTATTCAACTTTGGGTGAGAGGAGCTCTTTTAGGTTCGAAACTTATAGTTAATATTGTTTGTATTTAGTGTGTTCATGGACACTTTTAGGGCATTCAAAAACCATCCTCCATTAAATTTATTGAGCCCATTATTGGTAGGATTATTTTAAATAATAGAGTAAATAATGATAATTTAACTTGGTGACTTAATACTCTTATAAAAAAAATTAGTGATCCTCATAAAAATGCTTCAGGCCACTGTTTACAGGATTTAGGGATTGAGGGCCTAAACATAGTCCACTAATTCTCTACCATAACTTCACCATAATTTTACCTATTATCATATAAAATTTTAATTTTTATTTCCTTAAAACCTATTTTTATATTAATTAGTGATTAAATCTACACTTCAAAACTCCATGTTTTCCTTTATTCCTTTGTTAGGCCACCTATAGGTGGCTTTCTATATACACAGATAACAAGTATGAATTTTGAACAAATAAAAATTATTTTGTCATTATGAATATTATATGACTCTCTTCCTATATATAAATTATTTTTTTTCATATTAGGTTCTTTTAAAATATTTTTAAAACCCTTGATTCAATGTGATTCCTCTTTACAACCACCTGTATATGCACTCTCTAATGGCATAATATGCATATGTGTAGTCTATACATAAAAACTATGAATATTGATTTGAGAGTGAGGTTTTAATATGGATATATATAATATAAATTTATAAACATGTTCATGATATTAAAAAAAACCCATTGTAACCATCTTTAAAACATGGAAGCTCAGAAGATAATGGAAACTTGCCCATCAACACAGAATGCACTAGTCTACAAAATTGAGATGAATTCCTCATAAAATCAACTCCAAATGTGAAAAAAATCATGGTAATTTTTATAAAAAGAGTTTTAAATCCTTTGGGATTAATCTCAACATTTGAATCATATGTAATTACTCAAAGAATGCCAAAATCTAAAGGGTGTACAAAATGATATGCAGTTTTGGGCGGTCTATTTTGAATGGATGGTTCATGAAGAATAGTTTTGTAATCCTCAAAATTATTATATTAAATATAAGTTATATAAGTTTATAATATTACTCCAAGATAGTTTTTCTTGAGACTATCTATGTTGACCATACCAAGAAAGACCCTGTAAGTCACTTAAGTCTACCAAAAAGAGCAAAAAGGGAACTAAATGGTTTTAGCTTCAAATTGGAATTTATAGATCAACCAAAGAGTGGATATGAGATTTAGGAAGATTTATAAACTTTATTTGGCCTCATCACATGTGGCACACTTCCCAAGGAGTCACACATGTGTCATTTTATTCCTTTTCTTTAGGAAAACTTTCTTCTAATTAACCTACAAATTTTTAGTATTGTCAATTAATTAAGACTTTTAATGACAAATGGGGAATGATACCACATTATTACACTTTCATTTTTCCCAAAAAACCCATAAAAAGCATTAAATGTACCATTTAGACCCTGCACAATGACTTTAAATGATAAATGGACCTAGGAAACAAATGACCAAAGCTCATATAACACTAAATAATATTAAAAAACCTATGAAACACTTTATAAAATCTATATAAACCCCCTATAGGCTTGAAAAATAATTTTTTTACCTATAGGTGCCCCAATTTGACTAAAAAGTCAAATTTGGTCAATAAATTGGTGACTCATAGGGGTTGTATACCTAATATAATAGCTAGATCAGTAGCCTTATTGGTCCATTGGGATTATGGAATCATTTAAGGGATAATACAAAAAAAAAACCTTTTACCATGACTAATATAACTAGTGACTACCTCAACCACACAAAGGAAAAGGGAACACAGAATAAAGAAAACAAACATGCACAAGACATATATGTGCTCAAGGCACTTAGGAGAAACCAAGGACAATTACTATATAAAACTAACCATAGACATACCTCCCCCTAGATCAAAATGGAAGATTGAGATTCTTCTTACTTCATGGTATTAAGGATTGGATGAGTCAAGAATCCTTTTGTCTCTTATCATTGCTACTTCCATTCCTCTCATAAAGTCTACCAACCTCATTGACATGATGCTCATTAAGAACCAAGTAACTCCAAACAATATGACCAAGGAAATGAACTCTTATTGTACATGATCACTTGTTTCATGTTGCTACCCATTCACTTTTTCATGATCAAATTACATCCTCTTTAGAGGCATGATTTTATAAGGATTGATTTGATGTTCCTTAGAAGATTTAGGCCAATATGATCTTTCTTCATCCTTCAAGAGCTAGTGAGTTCATTATATAAGGTGATATCCCCTCCTGATGACTTCAAATATATCATTTTTAAATTCACAAACCTCTTGAAAGGATAAATTTAAAATATTGTTTCTCCTTTGCATACTTATTTTAGTCCCAATGCTACATTCTCCATCTTTGACAAACTAATATCCTCCTTGAAGAGGAGTATAGCCTACTCCAATGACTTCAAACAAGTCATCCAGATTCTGATTAAGAACTTCTCCTAGTCCATCCATGGTATCTTGTAAAGTAAGAAAAGAATCAATGATCATTTCTTCCTCATCAAATATGGAGGAAAAATCTTTTGAATTATATTTTTGTTCACCAAGGTAAGTTCCTATGGTGATTTCTTCCTCATAATTTCTCATGAGGTCTTCTTTACCAACAATGATTTTAACATGTTATTATTCATTTGAATCTATCAAAATAAGTCCTTCAACACAAGTAAAACATTCTTCATTATCAACCAAGCAAAGAGATTCAACATAAGGACTTACCTTCTCCTCATCACTTAAGATATCTTCAGGGCCCTTAAGTTGTGTCTCAAGTGGTACAGTCTAATTTTCCTTTTCAAAAGCTTTAATATCTTTAACCTTTTCCATGGTGATGCCAAGACTAAGTATCTTAAAATTATGTGATCTAGCCCAACGAGGATACCAAAGAGGCATATTTTCTTCAAGTAAGATATCTCCTTCTTTGTCAACTATCTACTCCTCATTTGGTTCCCACACCATAGGTCCATTAAGGGAAATGGTAATGGGATGAGTACAAAAGGAAATATTTGGTGGAGATGGCACATAGAACTCAAAATTAGAATGGGAATGGAATGTAAGGGGTTGTTTTGAAAGCTCGTGAGAAAGAGGAGGAAAACCTTGGGCCAAAATCACTTGATTATCTTCCTTCCACTTGAAAAATACTTCATTAACATAAAAATTAGCTTGATTATTCTCTTAATGAAGGTTATATGGGGTGTGTTTAGGCATAGGATCTTCTTTTGGGTCTAAACCTCCCATCTCACCTTGACTAAGCAACTTCATCTTTGCCTCTAATTCCTCAATTCGTTTAACTAGATTCTCTTGGAAGAGTCTTTATTGAAGCTCATAGGAATCATCATGAATATGGGGAGTACATGAGGGTTTCCATGAAGAATCTTCTTGAATAAGGGTGGGAGGGATTTGAGAAAGACTAGCTTCATTTTCCACTTCAAACTCTTTGACAATGTTCTTCTCTTCTTTCTTTCCCCATGACTCCACCATTTCACTCTAGATCGTGACCTTAGGATTGGAAATCTCTTCTTGAGGAAAGGTAGGAGAGGTTTGTATAGGATCAAGATTCTCTTCAACTTTACATTCTTTGACATGACTCTTTTCTTCTTTCTTTCTCCATGACTCAACTACTTTACTCCAGCTCATGATTCTAGTGTTAGAGGTCTCCTTTTGGGTTGATTGGGATGCAATGTGAGAGGGAAATGAGGGTTTATAATCCACTTATTTTGATGCTATCATGGACTATTAAATATGAAAATTTTCCAACTCAATCTGCCTATCAATATTTGCTTTAAACACAAGGTTTCTCTTCTCAACTCTCTCCTCCAAATGATTGGAAAAAAGGTGACTTTGATAGGCTTGATTTGGATTATGAGTATGGGTTATGTATGGCTGATATGGAACTTAGGGAAGTGGATACAAATGCTGATAGGTTTGGTGAGGTTTCCTTTCATGAACTTCTAGCCTATCCTTGAAGGAAGAGACTAAACCACTCACAATAAGCATCTCACTTTTTACCCTTTGCCAATTGGCTCTCTCAATAGGTGCTCACTCTTTATTGAATAATTATAATGCATTTATCACCTAATAGATGGAATTATTAGGAATATTTTGACCATATCCCATTCTATTATCAAGATCTAACATATACCTTTCATACCCCAAAAGTGCTTGTTTGAAGGTGGAAATGGGTTGCTTGGAGAAAGGATTAGGTTGACTAGGAGAGGTAAAAATTTGAGAAGGCTAGTTATAAGACTGATAAAACTAATGATAGGACTTAAAATGGTCATATTTGGATTGACCAAATACCTTTTCATATTGGTATGGGGTGGCATAAGCTTGAATTGTCTCACTAATATATAAAGAGCAAGATTCATAACCATAAGAAGCCATGAAACTTCATTTCAAGTAAGAACATAAATAAACACATTACCAAAGTTCTTCAAAGGATCACTTGGGATACTTAACCAGCTAATATGCATTTAGAGTCATCATTAGTACTTAGAAATATGCCTCCAAAGGTTGATAATCGAGAGACAACACTAAAAATTTCCTAATCTCTTAAAATAAGAGTCCCACCAGGCATGACAAAAAAAATTATCACTTGTATTTTCACCCTTTAAGGAGATTACAAGGCTCTCCTCATACAATTGGCATAATGGTATCACTTCTAGGCTTATGGGTAGCCTAAGGAATGAAGTGAGTCTCTAGATAGGGCTAGCTCCCTTGATGTACTAATTAACTACTACTAATAACTTTGGGGGGTGAGAAGGGAGATAAAGAACTGAAAGTAAGATAAAATATGGAGGAGATACACCAAATCAATTTTATGACTTCTAACCAATTACATTCTACACTTGAGACCAAGTAATAAACCAAAACATAGACTTTCCCAAATCTATATCTTCATGCATCAATATTACATTATGGGGACATAGATGATATGAAAGGATATGAAGACTAGATAAAATGTCTTGAATGAAAATAATTAAAAGGATAATCAATTAAACCATGGACATATCCTAGAAAAATTTGCATGCTCTGCAAGAAGAGGTTGCAAATAGGTGAAAGAATGAAGTATAATGCTAAGGAATCCATAGTGTTCACTAAGAAAATTCAACATTCAAGTATATCACTATATGAAAATTCATGAAATAGATAAAAATTTAGTAATTTTATTGATCAAAATCTATATAAATTAGTAGGGATTCACCATACTCAGATGGAGCATAGAATATAATGCCAAAATGTCTAAATCTTTTAGAGTTTGAGGGAAAGAGAGAAAGAGAGAGGTCCAAGGGTCACAAAGACACTTTTAAATCTGATATAAGGATTTAATTATTCATTTTAGAGATATATTGGATGAACCATGCAAGGTCTGGAAGTCTAAGTGTCCATACAAGTCATCAAAGTTATGCAAAGTGGCATAAAACTCCTCGTGCATTAAAAAACTGCCTTCATGATTAGGATTTTTTGAACATCTTGTAACTTATTTATATTAGGTAAAATTATTTTAATGGAATTGTAGGTTCTCATAAATTCCTCTCCATTCATTGGTTTCATGCCTAGTCTTCTAGGATCAACTCAAAAGGAGCCATCATCATTTGTTGTCCTAAAAACTAACCCTCCATATACCTTACACATTTAGCTTCCAAATTGGCATAAATTTTCCATTAAAATCCATTTTTTTGAGTTAATGAAAATTTTAAATACCCTCCATGGCCTTGAAATCATCAGGATCACCTTACTTAAAGATTTTTTCCTTTCTATCTAGCTTGTGTATTAGGCCAGTTTTGACTAGATGAAAGTAATGGCTTACTTAGAGAAATTTTAGGTTTATTAATGAAATAAAATGAATATTTATATTTATCTTAAGTGTAAATATTCCACCCAAACTTTTTTCATCTCATAATTCATCCTATATCCTATACAACATAGAAAATAGTGAGAAAAAGCTTATTTCTACCACCATCCATACAATTCCATAGAATTAAAAGTTATAGATCATCTTGGGAATGTCCTATAGAATTTTTTTTTAAAATAATGATCAAAATTTTCCCTTATATTACATTTCCAACTCAACTTTCCCAAATTGGTCACTAACAAGGGTTTAGTAGGGTTTTAGGCCTATTTTTGGTCTTAATGATTGTTCATAAAGTTGGAACCTCCAAATTTATAAAATTTTCTATATATATGGCCTATTATACCCCTTATAACACCCCATAACTCATTTGTCTCACATTCATATCCTTAGTAAAGATATGAGCATCTAAAAATGACTACTCAGGCTTATTTCTCTCTTTTCCTACAAATTTGAGTTGCTCTTGAGATAAAAATGGATTATCCTTAGTTTCATATTCACTAAAATGGTTTTATAACCTCTATATACATCTAATAAAAAATTAATAATATGATATAAATCACTCTTAGGTCTGGAAATGCAATTGACATATTGTTTGGGCTCTAGGCCAAAACCTTGCCATTAAGGCTTGACTACAAACCTTGGTGCCTAGAAAACCCTATTTAGTTTCACCATTTATATATTGGTTTTGTATTATTTAATATGTATATTTAAACTCCAAAAATCATATTTAAAACTTTACTTGTCCTCTATTTCATCTTCTCATCATTTCCTCTACGATTGCCAGGGTTTGTGCATGGTGAAAAGTTCCCCCTTTATGAGACAAAAAAGGGAAATTCCACTATTTTATCACCAATAATAAGTATTTTAGGTGGTTATATAAGTAAAAATGGTGAATTTTAAAAAAAATAATCTCATGTTCATCTCATATTACCCTTCAAAATTCTAAAATCTAAGATTGGTTCTTCCATATTCAGCTATGTGCAGGTCCTTAGAGAGTTGGCCAAGTTTTGTTCTATGGGAGCTGTTACCCATATTTTCCTCCATTATGGTAGTTATTATAAAATGTTTTTAAAACTATTTTTAATGTTCCCAAACTTCCATTTACCCTTCAAATTTTCAAAATCTCCTTATACACCTTGATTTGTTCAACCCTGAGTACACCCTATTGCCTTTACCTTACACTCAAAAAATTGAGCTCTCTATTATTCCTTAGCATTTGTTTTGGGTAAAATTATCATAATATTTAATTCATGTTTATTTATTTTAACATTCACCCAAAAGTGTTCCTCTCTCTTAGATATCTCACTCTCACCTCTTGAGCAAAGAGCTCCTTGATGAAATTATACATATTAAAAACCTTATGTTATGAGGAAGAATGATTTTTCACATATAAGGAGTTTTGGATCATATGATAACCTTATTTATATATTATTATTCACTTAAAATTTATTAAAACATTACATTCTCATTAGATAGGCTCACACTTCACCCTAGCATACTAGATTATACCTTACTTGTCTGAGATAAACCCTACCATTTTTAGGCATGTTGTAGATTTCTTTAGATTTTTTTGAACTTTTTTCATAGTGAATGAGGATCCCATAAACTAATCCTAGGTTTATAAAATTTATATCCAAACAAAATTCATCATTTTTAGCCTACAAGTTGCTAACTTGCATAACCTTATGATCAATGTCTTGCCTCAATCTAGTTGGTTATAGGTGTTAATTTTAATTAAGACCTTGATCTTGAAGCATGAAAACCATATTATAAGCTAATTAGAATCAACCCATGAATTTATTCACATTTAAAATTTCTAAAACATAATTCAAACACCATGTTTAGATGATTTCTTTCAAACTCAGTTGTAGGTACATATTTCTTGCCTATTATATGAACTAATGAATGTGAAAAGGATATCAAATAACATTATATAACTTTATATGGTGATATTTTAGTCATGAATTATAATTTAGGTCATTTTTAATCATATATAAATATTATATATGCCCTTATGCAACTTTGGGTGAGAGGAGCTCTTTTACGTTCAAAACTTATAGTTAATATTGCATGTATTTAGTATGTTCATGGACACTTTTAGGGCCTTCAAAAACCATCCTCCATTATATTTATTGAGCCCATTCTTGGTAGGAGTCTTTAAATTACTATATTAAATAATTATTATTTAAATTGTTTCCTCAATACTCTTATAAATTTGTTTAGTGATCCTCACAATAAAGCTTCAAGCCAGTTTTTGTAAGGTTTAGGGATTGAGGGCCTAAATATAGTCCACTAATTCTCTAGCATAAATTAACCCTAATTTCCATCTTATCATATCAAATGTGAATTTTTATGTCCTTAAAACCTATTATTATATTAATGAGGGCTTCAATATACACTTTAAAACTCCATGTTTCCCTTTATTCCTTTGTTAGGCCACTTGTAAGTGGCTTTCTATATACATAGATAACAAGTATGAACTTTGAACAAATAGGCATTGTTTTGGACTTATGAATATGATAGTAATATATTTATATATATATATATATATATTATTTATTTTCATAGTATTATCTTTGAAAATAGTTCAAAATCCCTTGATTTAATGTGATTACTCTTTACAACCCCCTGTATATGCACACTCTAATGGTAGAATATACATATGTGTAGTCTATGCATATAAAATATGATTATTTATTAGAGAGTGAGTTTTTAATATGGATATAAATAATATAAATTTTTAAAAAATGTTCATGATATTAACAAAACCCCTTGTAAGCATCCTCAAAGCATGGAAATGCAGAAAATAATAGAAACCTGCCCATCAACATAGAATGGACTAGTCTAAAAAATTGAGATGAATTCCTCATTAAATCAATTAAAATGTGAAAAAAATAATGGTAAGTGTTATATAAATAGGTTTATATGCTTTAGGATCAATCTCAACATTTGAATCTTACAAAATTACTCAAATAATGCCAAAACTTGAAGGGTGTACAGAATGATAGGTAGTTTTAGACAATCCATTTTGAATGGATGGTTAATGAATCATAATTTTATAATAATAAAAACTATTACATTTATTTAAATTTATGTGTTTATAATATTCCCCTAGGAGCATTTTTCCTAAAACTACGTGTGTTGATCGTACCAAGCAAGAAACTACAAGTCACTTGAGTCTACCAAAAAGAGCAAGAAGGGAGCTGAAGGGTTTTAGCTTCAAATTAGAATTTATATATCAAATAAATCATATATATTATATTTAGGAATATTTATAAATTTTCCATGGACTCTTCACATGTGGCATGCTTCCCAAGGAGTCACACACATGTCATTTTATTCCTTTTATTTAGGAAAACTGACTATCTTTTGATTAACCTAAAAAAAATTAGTCTTGTCAATTAATTAATACTTTTAAAGACAAATGGGGAATGATACCACATTTTAATACTTTCATGTTTCCAAAAAAACCTATAAAAATCATTAAATGTACCATTTAGACCCCTCAAAATGACATAAAATGATAAACAGACCTAGGAAACAAAATGACCAAAGCTAGTATAACACTAAATGATCTTAAAAAACCTATGAAACACTTCATAACATCTATATCAACCCATTATAGGCTTTTAAAATGAATTTTATACCTATAGGTGCCCCAACTTGACTAAAAGTCAAATTTGGTCAACACCACTATTTATCTATATTGACCATCCTTGGCCACACTTTCCTTTGTAAAGGCTATAAAGATACCTTATCTCAGCATTTGGAGAAAATAGAGTCAACAACCAATGAATATCACAAAAACATTATTTAAATCTAAATTTGCAATAGGTTCTTGATAGAAAAACTATTTAGAAGAGGTGTGGGCTAAAAATTTACATGATTGATTATTTTGGTTGTGTCATATGTTGATTAGGACATGCATATCCACATCATCAGGAATAATAGAATTATTTATCTTGGCCAAAAACATTTATCTTGCCAAAAATACATACACCTAGCCAAAAACATTTACCATGCCTTTTTTTGCCATTTACTTTGCCTCTTTCATTTGCCATTCCTCTTTCCATTATTTCATACCTTCAAATTTACATTATCTTATCACTTGGGGGAAACCATATTACCACTATATAACCAATTACCATCCTATTATTTTTGCTTATGCCATACCCTATGTCATTCTACCATGCCATCCCTATTAGATCAAATCTTGTTTTTAGTCATCCTACCCAAACCCCTTTTGAAATTGGTTCCTTTGGTTCTTCCAACACCTTGCACAAGGGGATTTCAATCCAGTTTCATCAATTTTACAATTTGTGTTTAAATTATATTCTATGAAATTAGTGTGATAGTGAATTTTTCAAGTTATCTTTCATTTACATTTGATTGGTACTATTGATAATAAGAACCTATGGGAAAATCAGTAGTCCACCTTGCGTTACTAATTATAACTACCTATGGGAAAATTACTATCACTTACCTATGATTTTTTTTCCTAATTATAACTATATATGGGAAAATTAGGAACAATACCTTTTACCATGCATTATCACATCACCTTGCCTTTACTATTCTCATTTGCATGGTTGTTTGCCTCAATTTTTGGATTTATTTCTACCTAGTTGGTTCTTACCACCTTTTGTGTTGGTATAATTACTATAACTTGAGGTCTTAATTAGAATATATAGGTCATGTTCAATTCACATTAAGGTCAACTCAGTCCCTTTTTTCCATATACTCTCGCCATGTTGTAAGAAACTGAAGCCAATGCTCTCACCATTTTATGAGTGGTATCTTGTTAATCTCTAATGAGTTAAGATATCTCAAAATTACAAAAACTTTCAAAATCCAAAAACATTAGTCCTATTTAAGCCTAGTCAGTCATCCTCGATCTACCCTACTAGGGAAAATCCATTGTTAAGATGCTTATTTTTATTTTACTTCCAATATTTTTGTGTGTTTATTTTCTTAGTTTAATTATTTTCTTGCCTATTTATTTGCTTTTAGTAATATGCCTTGACTCAGTCTATATGTGTTCATTGGGTGATTCCTTGCACATTATTATTGAGTCCATACATATTCATGTATCAACATTATCATCATGTTTTTATCATTGGTGAATTATTTTCAATTATTTATTTGATCAAGAGTCAGTCTTTATGTATATTTTGGAAAATTTATCATGGTGTTCTATCATGAGTCATACCATCATGAGCTATAGAAAAAATTATTTCAAGAATTTTTACAAGTAATGGAGCCATAGAAAATTCTCCTTGGTAAAATTTGTAAAATCTTCCTACCTTCCTTGATTAAATAAACCCATTGCCCATTCTAGTTATATCAATGCTAATAAGGATGAACATCTCTACATTTGTAGGTAAAACTAAATCATTCACATTGACCAATTCTTATTAATCTATTCATCTCTTTCATCACTTTGTGCATCCTCATATGCCTAGTTATTTTTGGTTTCTTAAATCATTAAACCATTGCATCTACATTAATTTATACTCATCTTTAATCTATATAACAACTTATATCCTTGAGTTATACTTGCCAATCTTCCCTACTATGGGGAAATTTTTTTAAAAAATCATTTTTTATTCTAGGTTATCTTAATTATTATAACTACATGTGGGTAAATCATTATTTTGACTCATCAACCCTAACTATGGTATATGCCATTACCACTTATTATAACCACCTTTAGGAAAATTAGTGTCTCAACCTTTATTATTGATTATAACTACCTTTAGGTAAATCAATAATTTTTAAATCAATGCATATGAGAACTTTTTCAATTGTATTAATCTCACCCATGGATTAATTTCATTCTTATTGCTTCTTTTTTAGGGACTATCAATCAATCATATGTGTTGGCCACTCCTCAAGGGGGTATCATTATAGGCTTCCAAAACATTGTTTGGATATTTTTATGCAATCATTATCTTCTTTTTTGGCATGTTTCATTATTTGAGAATACATTCATATGCCTATAGATTTCAACATCTTCCTAAATAGGGGAAAATTGTAGACACCTAAAACTAGCCATAATTGGATTTCAATTGGAATTCAAATGGATTCCTACCAACCATTACAAATTAATCCTAAGAATCACTAAACATCCCAAATATTCTTACCCATCATTCATAAAAGATAATAATCACATTGAGACATCCCTAATTTGGGTATCCTATCATATGCAAAAATAACATCTCATGGATTCATTCCTAGTCATCTTGTGGCATTACAATAATCAATTTGGCCTATGGACCTATTAATTAAGGCACTTGCACACTTAAATCAAATCTTTAAATAGATAAAATGATAATCAACATTAATTAACAAGCTAAACCAAATTAAATGCCTAGTTGAATTATCTATGTGTAATTAATGAATATCATAAAAAGTAAATTAAAAAATATGAAATATCTTAACCTTTCATAATGACCTTTGTGAATTGTAAAGCTCTTTGGAAATATCATACAATATATCATTTTGAATACCCATGCCTATTCATTACAAATCAAAATTACTTGACAATTATTAACTCTACTAGGGTTATATTTGACTCACCTAGGTTAGGTTTGAATCCATTCCATGTTTAAACTACACCTTGACTCACCTTGGGTTGAGGTTAGTTCCTAAGCCTATAAATATAATGCCTATTCAATAAGCTATTTTTGTGTAAAGTTATCATGCAAAAATGATTTCAAAGATTTGATAAGAGTAGTGTTATAATGAAAATACCTAGTAAGTAGTGTTATAATGCTAAAATATTGAGCCAATCCATAACACAAGACATGGTTCCAAGGAAAAAATGAACTACACAACCTCCATTTCCAAAGACTATTTGAGGCAAAAGTTGAGTAATCTACTCAACAATGCATTTGGAGCTCCCAAGGAAGGGAAGAGATTCATTTTATTTTATATTTTAGTTGTGATTTCATTTGTCTTTTGTTAACTAAGCTCACCTCTAAGATCTAGTCTTGGAGTGTAAGTGTTAGTATGTTTATTGAAGTTTTTTTTACTTGAACTAACATGTTACTAACCCCACTTCTTGGATTCCTATGATCATAGTCATTTATAATGTATCACGAGGTATGAGGAAACTAAACTCCATGTTTAGTGTTATAAAATTACTTGAGTATTAAGGAAGTACCCCTCACACCATGGTGTCTATAAAATAGATCACCACTTAGCCCATAATGATAGTCACTAAGTAAATTTAAATTGTTAAAAAAAAAATCTAAAAATAAGCAACAAGTAAATAAAACATAAATAACATGTTGATCAAGCATATAAAAAAAATGTTCATCCACATGAGTTAATTTTGGGTAACTTAGTTCTAGAATAAAATCAAAATAACACAATGTAAATAAAGACAAGAAAATAATTTCTAGTACCAATTGGTTGGGACCATTTATAGTTATAGACAAATTAGGAAAGGGTATATATCACCTAGCTACACTTGATGTAAAACCTCAAAAAACACAATGAATAATATGCACTTGTATAAATATCCTAATTGAGATTTTCTAAATATTCCAAAAATACAAAAAAATAAAACATTCAAACATCAAAAATATATTCATCATTTTCATGTTTTATTAGCACCTTGGCATCTATGTTGTTGGTTCCATGTTGGTATATAATATATCATTTATTTCTATATACACACATATGTTTAAATCATATTTTGAGTGTGATACAAGCATACCTAGGCAATTGATATATGCACATATGGATGTCATTTTCTTTATTCACATCATCATTACATTGGGGGCATACACTTTCTTTGATCATGATACACCCAGGTTATATTATTCTATAATCACTTTTATTTATCATTTTTGAGATTATATACTTACACATGCCTTTATCCATGCTTGTATATTTCACAATGTATATGATATTTTATATACTTAATTTTTTTTCTAACACATGTATCTAGGGACTATTATAATATTTTTATGTTGGTTACTCATGATTTTATTATTTCCTTTATGCACTTCCTTTATTAGATGTCCTTGTTTTCTCTTTTATTTTTTGTTTTTGAATTTGAATATGCTCCATTATTGGTGTCCCCCATGCCTTTGTTTTTATATTAGCATATTTGAGCATGTCATAGCTTTTTGTATGTGGATATTTGAATAGGTCATTCTATGCTTTGTGTAATTTTGACTGAGTCATGTCCCTTTGATTGTGTGGTATTTAAACAAGCCCATTGTATGAGGTCTCCTTGGACTATGGCCCTTTATTTTAATTTTGAGTTCTCTTGGGTGAGTTCTTGATTGCATTTTGAGATTTCATTTTTACTCTCTAGATGTTTTCATGATATATATCATGAACCTTATGACTTGATGTGATCACATTTTGCATGATTCAATGATGTATCTACCTAAACATATTCCTCATATATGTTACATGATCTATTCACAACTTCAGAAATTATCTTATCCTTTTAAGGTGAGGTAACTACTAGTTTCTACTTCCCTCAACTCAAAATTATGGGTGTATTAATGGGGTCATGTTAAAGAGGATGACCTTTACATTTTTCACAACTTAAGATTATAGTGGGGGAATGTTATGTAAAAATGTTATCCACACTTACATCAGTTCATAGATTCTCTAGATTCAGTGGGAGCATGTCATTGAAACATGTTCTCCACAATTTCAAAAAAATAAATTGGCCAAATTTCATAGTTATATGATTTAGATACACATTTGTGGTATTATTTTATGCATTGGTACCATTATTATACCTAGATCTCAACTTGAGACATATATGAGGTGCATATGCCATGAAAGGGGTACATTAAATTACAAAATCAAATCATTTTCTATATTTAAAATACTACTATGGAGTGTTATCATACCCAAGATGGAATCTTATGGAATATTATTGAGCCAATTTACTACAGTAATTGGTTCACCATTGGAAGGTTGAGGTGATTAAATCACTCAATCTTAACAAGTATATAAGTTAGACTTGTTTAAATCATATAAATTTACTAGATTTATATGATATAATAATTAAATCATCTACCCTCACAAGATATATAGTATAATTTGATTTGATCACTCACACTCGCTAGGTTATAAGCATGATTGGGTTACACAATTGAGATAAACTCAATGGTTGTGTGGAAAATCACAATTTTGCCAAGGTTGGGGGCATGTTGTCCTCAAATATATATATATATATATATATATATATATATATGCAATTTTAGGTTTATAAATTGTTCTAATCCTAGGATAATGATTTATAATTAAATATATCTTTATATTAGACTTTTTAAAAATCAAGATGGTTCCACTAACACACTTGTGCACTCTTAACCTTTCTCTCTTCACTTTAAAACATGTAAACTACTTTAAATTTTATATTATATGAAATTATTATTCACAAATAACATGTTATCAGTTATAAGTTAGTCATTATTAAATTAATCAAATTGGGCTCACACAAAGGCAAAGTGTGTTATATACACTAGATACACATTTATTTTATTTTAAACTATTAATCTCATTACTATATTAAATGGAGAAAAATGTAGATACTAAATCTAAATTATATATCAACTCAATCTTGTACACTTAGAAAATACCTATCATGGTTGTACCCTTCATATCTAAGACCTTCCTTCTACCAAAAGGCTCATGTCTATTATCTCTGTGAGCCAAATTTCTTATCTCCTAATCTAATGTATGTTATCCTAATGAATAAGCCTTCTACATTGTGAAAAATGGTATAAAACCAATCATTATCCTTCTCTACCAATTTTATACCTATACCTATTTTATAACTTCTTAGACACCTATGTCCTAGCCAAATAACTACGTCGATGAAGCTGTCCCTTTTCAAAATAAGTATCTAGTGCCCAAAAATCATATAATTTTCAAATGAAATATGTCCTTATGTTCATCCTAAGTGATTTATGTGAGATATTTTTCCAAATTTTTTGTATATATATAAGATTAATCCTCATTCATAACTCACCTAGAAAATTCATGCCTCTCACATACAAATTAAAAAAAGAACCAATCACACATTCAAATAAGAAAATATACCCTACTCATTCTTATTCCCATACTAGTCATAGGATCAATATATCTAAAAGTTTGAAGTACTAGTATAGTATTATGTGATCCATATTTTCCAAGTTACAAACTAGGTTATTATAAGTACTTTTTTATCATATATCACACCCTTGTGCACATAAAATCCAACATGTAAGGGAGAACTACATAATTTTAAGAACCTCTTCAAAGTATTGGATATGTAAATAGTTCCCATTGATAGAGGAGTCCTTGAGGTATCCAGACACCATGATCCCACTAACCCATTTTTCCCACAATCATTTTAAGGGTGAGGAAACTAAAGTATGATCATTTGATGAAAAGTGATAACCTAAGTACATGATATGTATACATCATTATAAAGGTGAAAAAAAACCCAAAATACCTCTAGTTGGTCACATATAAATCTAATAAATATTATTTATGGGACTCTTACATCAAGATTAGACACTTGTATCAATGCAACTACCCAAAATATGATGCAAACATTTGAGGCAATAAAACGCAAAACTCTAGGATATGATGACTATTCTAGGATCTTGATCTAGTATAATTCTAGCCTATTTTAGACTAGATGGGTTATATCCTATAATTTTACATTATGTGACCTCATATAAGTGCATCAAATTTTGATAATTACATTACCACAGGTATCTGATCTAGACATAAGTGTCCCATACAATGTACTAATTGGATATATATGTGAGAAAATTGATCCTTTTAGGTTTTCATCACCTTTATTTTGATGTATAAATATCATGTACACAAGTTTTTTCTCTTCATCAAATGATCAAAACCCTAGCTTCCTCACCCTTGCAATGACTATGGGAAAATGGGTCAGTTGGCTCATGGTGTCAAGCTACCCCAAAGACCTCTTTATCAATGGGTGTTACTTGTATAGCCAATACTATAAATAAGGCCTCATAATTATGTATTTTTTCCCTAATAGTTAGTTTGTGTGTGCACAAGTTTGCAATATGTGATAAGTAAGTACATATAATAACCTATATGTAACTTAGAAAATATGGATCATGGTTTTCTCCTTCAGTACTTTAGAACTATAGATACACTACTCCTATGACTCATAAAAATATGAATGAATAGGGAATATTTCCTCACTTGAATGTTCATTAATATTTATTTTGTTATTATTTATTTGAGAGGTCTACATTTTATTTTTTGGTTATGAATGAGGATTGATATTTTATATATACCAATCTTTTGGTAAAATATCTCATGTTAAATCACTTAGGCTAACCATTAGGACACATTAAATTTATAAATTTAATGACATTTGGGTAGTATATAATTAGTTGGAAAAGGGAAACCTATGTTGATGTAGGCATTTCACTAGGATGTAAGTGTCTGCAAAGATAGACAACATGAATAGGTCTAAAAATAGTAGATAATGATAATGATCAAGTTTAGATAATTTTTCAAATCATAAAAGGCATAGTCATTAGAATAACATATGTAAAAACTAAGAGATGATCAATTTGGCACATAGAGATAGTTGTTGTGAAACTTTCAGTAATGGAAAGGTCTTAGAGATGAAGGGTATAACCATGATAGGTATAAATTGGTAGTTACCTCACCTCAAAAGGATAAGATGATTGCATAAGTTGTAAATGGATCATGTAAAATATAAGAGGAACATGTTTAAGTAGATATATCAGTAAATAATGTAGAATGTGATGACATCAATTCCTAATATGCATTAGATAGATCATGGAAACATATAGAGATAATAGTACATCATTAATAAATAAGTAATCAATCACACACCTAAGAATACTCAAAATCAAAACAAAAGGCAATAGTCTAAGGATACCTCATACAAGGTGCATTTTTAAGTGTTGCATAATTGAAGGGACGTGACTTAGTAAAAATTACACAAAACATATAATGACATATTCAAATGTCCACATCCAAGAAACTATGACATGTTCAAATGTCCCAATAGCAAGCAAAGGCTTGGTGGTTGAAAGTAATGGAGCATATTAAAATTCCCAAACAAACAAAGAAATAAAAATAAAGGCAAGATGCTCAAGGAAGTATACAAAATAAATAATGGAATCATATGAAACTAGTATAAGCATATCATACTAGTCCCTAGATATATATGTTTACACAAAATATTAATTACAAATATTATCAAGTACACTATGAAAGATATAAGCATGGATAAAAACATGTGTAAGTACATAAAATCAAATATGATAATGGAAAATGATTATAGAATAATAAAACCTAGGTGGATCATGATCAAATAAAGTGGATGTCCCCTTCATATTGATGATTTGAGTAGAGGGAAGGCCTAAGATATGTATGTGTATACATCATGTGCTTGGGTATGCTTATATCACACTCAAAAGATGTGTGAAACATATGTGTGTATATAGAAATAAATGATATGTTCTATAACAACATGGAATGAATAATTTAGATGCCAAAGAGATAATAAAATTATATATGATATTTTTTATTATGTATCACCTCACTCTTATACACTAAGAAAAATGATATATATAAATGATAGGATACAAGGGTGAATATCATATCTATATCATGCCAATTAATGTACAAAACTCAAATATACCATATGCTAAATGTTGATGCAGTGGATTACACCCAGGGTAGGAGGCCGAGCTCTTGCCTTCCACATGCAACAATGGAAACTCCCCTCTCACCCGTGGGATCAGTGAAGCTAGAGGGGAGAGTATCTAAGTAAGGGCTAGCTCCCTTTGATGCATCTGAGTTGTTCCAATAAGTGATAATACATATATATAGATATATAATGGGGGGGTGGAAAGGGAGAAAGATTGCAGGAAAATAAAACTACTCTAAAAGAGGTGATGCACCAAATGATTTGACCTACTCACACTCACACTTGAAACCATACAGACACATACGTAAACTTTAAACTGGAAAAATGACCAAGCAGTAGGAAAATTAATAGGGAGGCTTTAATGGAACACATAGGAAATAGGGACTCACCACAGGTGATGTGGAAAGGGCATACTGTATAGTAGCTTCTTCTGCCTCTACGCTTCCAGGTGTAGCTCTCCTTGTCACTTTTAGGAATGGAGCTTTATAGACACTATGTGCATTGGTGTTAACCCTATGGAAGCATTAGAAATCAATGACTAAGCACAAAACTAACACTCAGACACACACAAAGATATCTAACTAGAATAGAGGTAAAAATGCGTTTATTGATTTTAGGTGAAAATTTGCTAGGGATTTGCCTTATAAATGTGATAGATCCCTTTTTAAAATGACAATTATAAAATATATAGAGGAAGAAATGAGGCATTTTGGTGCCCTTTTTACAAATGATCCATGTGCATTTCGATCATTGGGAAGAGTAGTTGCTTAAACATCAAAGAGAATTTATGGGCCACACCATTTATCTGCAAACAAGACCACTCCTTCAAGATGATTGCATGGCTTTTCTACTCATTAATTCAAAATGAATATAACAAGTCGTGACATTAGCCATTTACACCTCTTGATGATCAATTCATAGACACTGTATCACTTGCTAGAGTAACTGCTTGAGTAGACACCTTCCTTCGCCACATGGACTGCTTATCCATTTATGCACTTGGTCTTTCTTCTACCTTTAAGCCTTTGAATTCCTTCAGGTTCATGCTCTTCTTGAGAATTCATTCATGTCTCTCTGGCTTTCCTTGGTTTTTTTCTATTGATTCCAATAAGTGACACATGGCATGTTTCACCACTAAAACTGGTAGGACACATGGCAGCATCTACTGAATTTATAGAAACTTCAAACACCTTTAGAGAGTTCTACAAAAAATGACACATGGTAGCTTCCACTCTCTTCATCAATTTTTCATGGCCCATCACAGTGCTCATGGGACAAAAAGGAAGGGATGGTGGGTGTTGATACTTGTTGGCTTCCATTAAGCCTTATAGGGGATACATGGCACGTTCTACTTCTTTTAGAGAAAACATGTCAAAGCTTTCACAGTTACCACTTGGCACTTTCCACACTCTGGCTTTCCCTAGTTTTGTCTCTATCTAGCTCCTTCAGCCCTCAGGCTATCTTCTTGGTGAGTCACTAGCTCCTTATCTCTTTTTTGGTTGGCACTCAGGCATTTTGAAAACAAACGGTTATTTCACTGTCTTAAATTTGATGTCTGCGCACCCATCACTATGTTTGAATACCCAATGGCTAGTTTTCCATGTTTAACTTTGACATCCTTGAGCCCATCACCCTTGGACCTTCCTTCAGCTTTCTGCTTCGGCCCTTTTGCCCATAGGCCTTTTCTATGAGCTTTTTGTGTAGACAATTTTCTCGTAGACAAAATGTTCGCAAGAATTGTCTTGGTCACTTTTGAATTCTTTTGGAATTTTCCCTATCTTTTTCTCTTTCGTGGCCCTTCTGAATTCCTTCAAAAATTTTGTCTAAAGGAATTCCTTCAGACAAAATTCTGAAGGATTTCTTCCTTACCTCTGCCAACTGCCTTAGGAATTTTTTTGAAAGAAAACGTCCCTTGCAACCTTCTTGAAAATGACCCTTCCGAAGGGTGCCTTTATTGGCTAAGTGCCCTCTGCAAGGGCACTTGTCCTTTATCTTTTTGGGATGCTCCTTTGAATCACCCAATTAAACTAAGCCATTAAACTGACTGATTGAACCAAAAATGGTTCAATGGTTCAACAGTTCAACACTACGTGCCACTCCTTTGTTACACACAGTCTTTGAACCATTCACTTAAACCAAGGTGTTGAACCAATCCATTGAACCAATTCAATGGTTCAACAATTATTGAACCAAGGCATTGAACTATTTGATTGAACCTACTGATGAACTTGTTGATTGAACCTTACTGATGAACTTGTCAATGAACTCACTGAGTGAACTAAATGATTACACCATCTGATTGAACCAGAGCATTGAACCAAAATGATGAAATTAGCTGATTAAACCAAGGTGTTGAACCGAAGTAATGAACTTACTGATTAAACCAAGGCTTTGAACTGAAGTGATGGACTTACTGATTGAACCAAGGCATTAAACTAAAGCATTAAACTGGTTCAATGGTTCAACGATTCAATGGTTCAAAGGTGCTAACTCTTGGATAGATTACACTATTGAAAAACTCTTCTAACCTTAAGGAAAAGTGTCTTTGAACCATTTTAGCTCTCTTTCCTTATGAATTTCTTCAGACAAGAGTCTGAAGAAGTTTTGTGAAACCTTGCACTCTCGAAATTGGTTCTTCATCTGCCAAAAGATTACACCTGTAGAGTTCATAGAAATTTTGCAGAGTCTATAGAAATTAAAAATTCATGCAAAATCAGTACTAGCTCAGAATAGCATAAAAAAGAAGGGGGACCAATTTTTTGGCCTGTTGGGCAAAAAATGGTCAACACTAAATTTATAAAACTAAGATAGGATATTTATGGAAAGTAAAGCTATTATATGATATAAAATAAATTAATTAGTCATTTATAATTCTAATATAGTGTTGGATATAGTACAAGTGGGAAGCAAATAGGAAGACAATTTTGGATCAATCATTAGATTCTAGATCTGGTTTCTTTGGCTCTCTAGATAGTTGCATCAGCCTAGGATAGTTGCATCAATGCTAGTATTTGAACTCAATCCTAATGTCATATATATAATATGCACTAAAATAAGATGTGACTACCTATATGCTTATACATTTTTCTTCACCTTAATTTTGGTACATTCAATATGGATCGTGGCATGTCACTCCTAGTGAAATGGTAAAACCCTAGGTTTTCATCTATAATGTGACCTTAGGGGAAAACAGGTTAGTGGGAACATGATGACAAACTAAATCACAAGAACCCCACTATTAAAGGACATTGCCTACATATCTAATACTCTAGAAGAGGGCCTAATAATCATGTAGTTCCCTCCTCTATGTTGGCTTGTGTGTGAATCATACAATGTGTAAAGTAAGTACAATAATGACTTAGCTTGTAACATGTAAAATATGACCTTATGACGACTCCTTTAGTACTTAAGACATATATCTAGGTTTTTCCTTTGACTAATATTAGAATAGGGTATAATAGGAAATATTTTGGTAAACTGAGTGCTTCTTAAGTGCTCTTTTGGTCTAATTTCTAGGTGAAGAATGAGTAAGATTTGATATTGTATTTATACCAATAATATTAGGAGATAACTCATATTAAAATACTTATGTTGACCATTATAAAATGTTTCATTTTAAAATTGGATGAATTTAGGGTACTAGAAACTTGCATTGGGCTAGGACAATAATGTTGACACTACTATCTAACTTGGACATTAGTGTCCAGGGAGAAGGAGATCAAACATAGGCTCAAAACTTATAGAGGTGTAAGATAAATATATTTTAAGAATTCTAGGTAATATGGGATGTTTTTTTCATCAATATAAGTCTAGTCAGACTAAGATATAGGCTAAGGGGCACAAGATAGAGTAGCTGTGAGGCTTGAAGAAGTAAGGCATGTGTATAAATAAGAGGAACAAATAGGGTCATGAGTTTACCAAGTGTACAAGACTGATGTGTTACATAATCACAAAATATTGTCTACAAAAACATGCAAATGTTGAATTTTTTTTAATTTTTTTGGTATTTTTTAAATATTTGAAAATAAAATACTATCATATGATCTCATCCAAGGGATGCTCATAGGTATCTCCCCACTCAAAACCTAGTGCAATAAACTAGTGTTAATTCCAAGGAACATGTATAGGTGTAATATATGGAGCTATAGTATTTTTGATGTTCTATGTATGTTTAATAGGACTCTATGGTCATGAGTAAATAATGAAGGAATGGGATTTATGGAACCCATCATTTAGTGAGTTATGGCTTCTTTAGAATTTTAGAAATAGGAAGATGTTTGATTGTTCTAGGTAACTAAATATGTTGTGTAATAGTAGATGAAGTTTCTAATCCATTGTGTATCTTTGACACAAGATTCTTGCAAGTATTGGCTACCTATGAATGTGGATTTCATGTTGATTACCCTTTCATGGAGTATTAATCTTAGTAGGTTTGATAATTGACTACCCATTTATAATCTTCTCTTGTTCAAGTGGATGTTAATGTGGAATTCTATAATCTATAATTATTGTGTTGGCATAAATGTATTTAACACACCCATGCACTGTATAAGATACCGCATAGAGTGTATGTATCCAAGGTCATCCCAATAACATATCAAAGACTCATGTATAAGGTATAACTAAAAAGGATGGAACCACATGTGTCAGACCCACCTTTAAAGGTAATTCAATCTTGCCAATAACCTATTATGATGCCCCATCGAATATTCTAATTGATTTTTTTGAAGGGTGTAAATCATTATGTATGTGACCCAAATGTGTAATTAATGTCATGGTGTAAAAAATATCACTATCACCATTATCAATCATAAATTTATGTATATGTTGGTGATCAATTTATGCTACATAAATAGATTGAATATGTTATTAATAATCACCCTTTCCATCAAAAAATGTGAACTTAGGTGCAACAAAACCAATTTTTGAGGGGTGGAAAGATATTTTAGGTGTAATAGTATTATGAAACACATATTTTGAATCAATAGCATAATTTTAATTCATATAATTTTGTTTGTCATTTTTAACCTTTTCTTTAAAAAGTTGTATAGTTTGGACAAGACCTTGCACATTTTGATCACTAAGGTTTGAAGTTTTAGAAGTCACCACATAAAGTGTTACCATATTTTGAGTTCATATAGGCATTGGAACCAATTTTTAGGTTGAAGGTCCAATGGTTCCTACGGAGGATGTAGCAATAGTAGGATTTATTTTAGGTAAAAATGATGTATACACATAAACCATACCCCCATAATAAGTACGAAGTGATAATGTGCTCAAGGGGAGGGTTATTGGTATGGAAATAGTTATAGTACCACCTAGGGATTCACCATCACTAGTTAAGGAATTCTTAGCCTTATCATACTTACTAATATCATCTCTTTTAATAAACAAAAATGCATCTATTAAGAATTTGTTATTATTAAGATGAATAATTAATGATTCTTTATCTTCCACTTGAAAATGAGTTTTTTGATTAACATTTTCTATTACTTATAAATTAAAAATTAGAAATTGAAATAATTTATAGAAATCAAAAAAATAGAAAACCCTAAGCCAAATTAGGGTTTACATATAAATACATAGAGGTCATGTTCAACAAATATTTAACCCTTAATTGATGATACAAGGGTAACTAGGGTTAATAGTATATAAATGATTAAACACAAGGGTGATAAACATATCTAGAGTAGGATAATTAATTTTTAAACTTAGATAAATAGTATTCTAAAATTAAATACTCATATTTTCCAAAAATAGAAAGTACAACTATTGAGTAATATTGTTATAAATTAGAAACAAAATAAATTAATTGGTTTATTGTGCACATGTAGATCTTGGTTAAAATAGGCTATAAGTGGACTTGATCATGATCTTAGAATAGTTGTAAGATCTTATAATTTCTCATTTTGTGGCCTCAGACACTTACATCATATTATGGATAGTTACATTGATGCATATGTCTAATATGTATGCAAGTGTATTTCATGAAATATTGATTGGATCTAGATGTAGCCAACTAAAGCCTTCTAGGATTTTTTCACCTTTCTTCTGATGTATAAAAATTGATCACATAGGTTATCACTCTTAATAAAATTATCAAACCCTAACTTCATCTCCCTTGGAATGATTGTGGTAAAAATGGGTTAGTGGAATTATGGTGTTAAGTTTCCCCAAGGGCCCCTTTATCAATGGGTATTGTCTACATATCCAATACTTTTAAGAGAGCCTCAAACTTATGTTCTTCTCCCCTACATGTTGGCTTGTGTGTGTCTAAGGATGTAATACATGATTTTAAAAAAGTACATATAATGACCTAGCTTGTAAATTGAAAAATATGGCTCATGTACTACTTATTTAGTACCTTAAACATGTAGATAGACTACTCTTTTGCTAAATAGATAAATATGAATGAATCAGGTAACTATACTCACTTGAATGATTGATTGATAGTTTTGTTATTACTTTGTTATTTTATATGTGAGTTATGAATAAGGATTGATCTTGTAGATATACCAATACTTTTGGAAAATATCTCACACTAAATCACTTAGGCCAACCATACGACACATTAAATTTTTTAATTACATGAATTTTAGGCACTGGACACTTAGTTTTAAAAGGGACACCTATGTCAATGAGGCATCTACTAGGATGCAAGTGTATAAGAAGCTATAAAATAGGTATAGGTCCAAAACTATTATAGAAGGATAATAATCATGTTTAGATTACTTTTATAGCATATGAGGCCTAGTCATAAGAATAACATATGGTTAGACTAAGAGATAATTATTTTGGGACATAGAGATATCAAGCACGAGACTTTTAGTAGTGGGAAGGTATTATAGATGAAAGGTATAGCCATGATAGGTATTTTTCAAGTGTACAAGACTGAGGTGATATATAATTCATATTTATCATCTACATGCTCACACCACAATATTTATAAAATAGATCATTACTTATCATGTAACGACAATCACTAAGTAATTTTAAAACTATCAAATAATTTATAAAAATAAAAAACAAGAAAATAGAACATAAATACAAAATAAAATCAAAATATTTTTATATATAAAGATAAAAATAACTCGATATCAAAGTAAGGAGCTTTAGTTTCAAATTTTATCCAATGTGAAAAGATAATTTCTTCAATGTCAGATTAAATCTAAGGTCAAATAAGATTGAATCATGGTTTAAAATTTATATCTAGGGTGGAGGTTATTTTATTTAAATGTCATGAATTTATAAAAAATTGTATGAAATCATAGTACAAATCAAGCAAATAGCAAATGATGTTCAAATAAAATTATGAGTTCACTAAAATGTTTAATGTTGTTTTTTATTTAACAATAAAATGATAAAAAAAATAATTTAAAATTGATTTATATTTATATAATATACATATCAAAATGTAAAATACATTAATTTACTAGATTGAAATGAGCTAAAAATAGTAAATTGACAAACAGATATGTAAACCTAGCCTAAACTAAATTTATGTTTTACTGTATAGGTTGATTATTAATGAAAACTCACTAAAAATAAATGTGAATTATATTCCTTCTAAAATTAATATTTCAAACTATTATTTGACAATGTTAATGCCTAAAACCTTTCTTTTAGGTTAAACAACTTTCTATGGGAAGCTTTATTGGTGTGGGACCAAATTATGGTCTATAAATCTACCTATGGGATTTTAGAAGCCAACTCTTCATTCTAAGTGGTGGCTAAAAAGGGAGAATAATGAAATGCAAATAAAATTAAAAGAACACTAAATAAGTTGATGTTCTGAGAGATTCAAAGATTTAACCTATAATTGCATAAAATTAATTGAGCCCTTAAAAATTACAAATGATATAAGAGCATAAAGCATGAACTAAGATCTTAAATGCAAGCAAAGATCAATACTATAGAAGCAAAAGAAAATAAAAAATAGAAAAAAATAACTCTTCACTCAAGATGGCATAGAACACCACATCCTCTTCATTGTAGGTGGAAAATAGAATATAGAAGGCCTCAAAGGCACATACAAGACATCTAGTCTTACCTATGAGGGGCACCTCTTAAGGTTGTAGAATGAAAAATGCTAACTAATGATACTCCTATTCTATTATAAATGGTTGTCTACAAAATAATAAAAAAACAACAAAATAATAACCAGCCCTTTCTAAAAGGGATGAGCCTAGAATATATATGCAAGATGGATTTTCATGGGAATGACATTTGGAAATCCCATCACTTGTACCCATGATGATGTCATTATAACTGAAAGAGGGTCTCAATCTCATGAGTGAAATTATCTTTCATATCCTATATATGGTGTAACTACACTTTTTTTTATGGACATGATGCTCAATAAGAGTGTAATTATACCACATATTCATCTCTAGAGTTGTCTCTGTTATGCCATAAAAATATCCTCTTACCCTAGCTGATGGCATAACTCCTAGCTCTGATAGGAAAACTTTTCCTTTGATAAGTATCATGGCACTACATGGAAAGGCTCTTCTACTCCTTATTCTAACCATATGGTGGGTCACCATGTGTTGAGTTAGCACTACTTTGAGATGAAATAATGGCTTCTTCATGGTAAAGAAGCGTTGGGATGCCATGTTTTAGAAGCATAAGAGGGCCAATAATTAGGCAAGATATACAAAAAATGGAGCCTAAGAAAGGAAGAGGATGAAAGGAAATATCTAGATATGTCAAATGATCCAGAGACCAAACATGAACTAATCCAAAATAACCAAAAGGGTGGATTCTAATCCATAGTTATTAGTGACTCATAGGGGTATCTACCTGCTAAAATGGGAACCCAAAACTCTAGTATGTATACTAGTTGAGGCAAAATTTTCAAAAAAAGAGGAAGGTATATGAACTTAAATTTTTTGAAGAGCCACCTATGAGGGCACCCACTCTTCTTCCTTAGGTTGGTCCTTCTTATTAAGATCCTTAGAATCTCTATATAGGTCGATAATCTCCTTGAATGAGATGTTCCCTAGGCCTTAAACTACTACCAGCATTTGAAAATCTAGTTGGGCGAGTGGATACAATATATTCTCGACCTTAGGGACACCAAGTGATTGATAAAGAGTCATAAACATGGTTTGGTCATTGTGTTTCTACTCAAACAATACCTTTATTTGGTCCTTTAGAAGGATGCTATTATCTTCTAAGAATGAGGAGGGGAGTCTCAATTGGACTAGTTGTTCAATATTCCCCCACCTATCTTGGACCACCTTTTCTAAAGAATTTAGTAATGCCTTAAATTTGGTCACTACCTTTTTGCATCCTAATAATTAGCTGACCTTTACCATCACTTACCTTTGATTGGCCACCCTTGTTACTTGTAGTATTTCATTCAAAGTGTTGTAAATATTTTGGATGAGGATCTATGCATCTTATACCTTGGGGGTTATGAAGGTAATGACTTGGTTGATAGATGTGCTTACATGGGAAATCAAATTATATGAATTTGAGATGAAGCTAAGGGTTGTATTCAAGTTTTTGGTTTCTCTTTTGATCCTCTCCTAATAGGATACATACAAATGTCAAATCATTGGGAGGATCTCCATGGTCTAGGAGTGGATGGTGAGATCATTCTTCAACTATGTGATTTCTTAGTCCTTAACTCTAGAATCCTACTGTGTATAGTCCTATAAATGTTGAAAATCCCAATTATAATTTGAGATATTTTGATGGGTTTATGGTATTTTAGTCTCTCTATTCTACAGCTCGGTCTTGGTAGCCACTCATAGATTAGCTTCCACCTAGAACCTCTAACTAGAGATATGGCTCTGAAGGTTAGACCTAACTTTATTAAGCTCCACATATTTGGCCTTAGCCTTATTATTGAGGCGGTTGACCATATCCTTCACCTTGCTAAGTTCCATCTTGGTCTTCTCCAGATGTTGGGTTACTTTGATGTAGTTTGTAGTCATAGACTTTTGTGTCTCCTCTATCAACTTGACCTTGTTAGTGGGCCCGGCCTAACTGAGATTTAGGTTGATAACTTGTATGTCATAGTCCCCTAATTTCATCTAATCTTGTGGATTGACTACTTGAGGGTCTATATGAGTAATCATGAGGGATTGTTATATAAGATCATAAAATGACTGTATATGAGTCTCCATTGGGACCTTAGCCTGTTTCCCCCTTTTATTTTCCATCTAAGCTTCTTGGGCCCTTTTTTCCATGTCCATATAATTATGGTACTACTATAGTGCTTGAATGTTTTCCCCTATAAAGGGGAGTCCATGTAGTAGCATAAATAGAATAATCACTTTTTACTATGAAATAATGGATGTTATTCTTCTTGAGGTGATTAGATGTAGGTTGAGGGTGGAAAGAGAGAAAAGGTGGGAGTCCATTGGGTGGGATGAATGGAAATTTCACCATGATAGAGGATGAGGTAGATGATGAGGGAGGAGGAGTGACGAAAGGCACAAGGAAAGTGATCAAAATTAGAGAGAAAAGTGGTGTGAGCTTGGTGGTAGGTTGAGCAGATGAAAAAGAGAGTGGGGACAAGGAAGTAATTGGATAGACAATGGAGAGTGCCAAAATCTAAGGTGAAACTATGGATGAAGATATGGGAGTGAAGAAAGAGGATAAGGTGGAAAGAAGGGGCTATGAGAAATGTATCTTCTTCTATAGGGGCTCTAGCAAAGGGCTCTATTTTGGTGCATCAGGCCACTTCCACATTGATGATCCAATTGTGATGTGCCTTAAAGAGGCTTGTTTTTATAATGGGGATGTGGGTACATGTATAAACGAGGTGACCCAGTTGATAGCTTCATGATTTTAGATACTTCATTTTCCTTCTCTAGGGGCACATACCCCACCTCTTCCCTAGGGGTATCTTCTTTTTCTCTCTTTCTTCTTCCCATTCCTTGATAAAGAATCCTCATTCTAGGATTTCCTCTAGATGATGTTTGTACCAAATATTTTTGAAGGTTTCATCTCCTTCCTCATTCTCAAATTTTGAATAGGGATTATTGATCTCTTTCTTATATTTTGTATAGGTGGTTATTTTCTCTTCACTCTAATCCATCTGGGTGAGTTGTGCTCTCAATCCCTTTGTCAACCTTTTGGAGGGGTCAAACATCTAGACCATGTCATAGGACTCCCATGGTATGTAGGTGTCCAATGAGATATAAGATAGATATACATAATACTCAGGGTCATCTCCTACAAGTGAGTTCCTCTTCTTGAGGTATGGCTAGGGTTGGTAATTAGACACTCTAGTAGTTTTTAAGGAGGATATGAAACCAATCAAGTCATAAATCCACCTATCATCGATCAAGTCAAGGATGAGATCCATGATTTTGGATGAGAGAAATCACCCTTGCAGCCTTTTCACCACTTTGATGCCTTTTTTATGAAGGGGACATCATACATACCCTTCTTCTTTCTTTCTCCATAGATAGAGCCCACTACATCAAGTTGGTGGGCCAACTCCAAAGTTAAAGTTCTATCTATTAGAAAGCATGGATCCAAAATGGATTTCCATTGAACCCATGGGCTTGGATGAAGGTGAAATTGATTTTGAAGAATGATTTGATCAAAACCCTACTCCCAGTGAGCCATGACCTCTACACATCTATCATCCTATCTATATTAACCTCTTGGCTGAAGTTACTGAGGATAGGAGATAAAAAGAGTTCTAAGAACTCATAGTAGTCATGTGTGATTGATAGTATGTGGGTTCATACTATGATTAGGTTCACCATGTTGGGGGAAATTCCCATCTTAGAAGATTTGAGATTGAAATATGTGGAGAAGAACTAGGAGTGATGGAATAGAATGAGATGAAAAAGGTAAGAAGAATACTAGAAGGTACCCTACATTAAAAAGTTCACCATCTCATCCCTCATGGTGATGGTAATGACATCTACAAAATCCATCTTGTATACCTCCCCCTTGCTCAATATAGGTAAGAGGAAGACTACCCCTAATTAAAAATTGGTCACATTAGCATCTGAATCCATTTTGAAGATGAAGGCCAACATGGACAAGGCATCCTTCAAGTACTTGGTAGGGAATCTCACTAGGGGGATGGGAAAAGGAGGTGCCTTTGCATAGACATTCTAAAGGAGTAAATTGATAAAGTGTGCTTTATCATAGATATGGGTATCCAAAACATATTAGAGGTTCTCCATGTTGTAGATGTTAGCCTTTAAGTTACTTGGGAGCTAGATCATCTCCCTAGTGGCATCCACACTAATTTTCATCCTCAAATGGGTATTGGATATGATTATGTTAGTACTGAAATCATACCTTTCTATGTGAAAGGTGACAATTTATAGACAAGGGTGAACATAATCCACCATAAATTGGTATAGTGTGCAGTCCCACATTCTACACTCGAATGAGTCATGGTCATTGGTCCAAACCTTCTCAATCATTTGAGTGTGGGTGTCCTCCCTCAAGTTCTTAGGTTTTTTGGCTAGCTTGGGGTCATATATCTCATATACAAATTTTTTGACTAGTGCTTGGTCTATGTAATAACATTTGGACATCTTTTTGACATTCAACACCTTTTCCTTTGGCTAAGTGGGATGGAATCATATGACTTAATTACCACATATAGAGGGGGAACATATTCTTGGCTACCTGAGTTATGAGTTATATACTTTATTGTATACTTCTCACCTATTGAGGAATATGTTAAATTATCCATCTCAATAATTTCTTTTTAAAATCACTCTCTATTCATAAAATAAAAAATTGGATTAAAAATTCCTACTCATAAATTTCCATAGTTCTTGTCTCAACTCTCTCTACTTTATTAGTTACTTAATGCTCTCAAGAATCTCAATTCATCAAGTTTTTGGGTTGATGGCATGAGGATTTTTTATATATTCATGCTCTTAAACATGAAAAATTTGAAAATAGGCACCTCCCATAAATATTAAAGGTGACACACACACTCAAGGATCCACTTACAAGATATTTATGATGATTGTTATGGGGGATCATGCAAAATGGAGAATCTAACATTAATATAAGGTGAGGTGGTAGATAACCATATTTTAGAGAATATTTTAAAATTTAGGAGGGCTATGGTAAAGACACATGGAAACTATACAAGCCACTTGTTCCAACAACACTTATCTAAAGGAAACTACAATAGAAAGGGAAATAAAACAAAAGGAAACAACAACAAAGGAAAGGAAAAACACAATTAGAAAGGGAAACTAACTAATTAATTACAAGGGAAAGGTAGGTAAGCTAGTTTAAATGCTTCAAATTAATCTCATTAATTAGGATCTCCAATGTATTTCGCTCTTCATCTTTTAAATCAAAATCATTTCCCTATATATCATTGATGATGTGAAATAGTCATTTCCATAAATAATCAAACTTCACATGTTGGCCTAGATTTTCAACTCTTTGATTATACTTGAGAACCAAATCTCTAAGTTTTAATCTTTTGTATAATGTTTTCTTATTGAACCACCACTTTACCACTTGCTATCAGGTGATTTTCACATCACTTACCCTTGCTTCTTGGAGGCTAAGTAGCTCTACAAGTCTAGGTTCCATCACTCCATCTTATATAATTTCAATAGATTTAAAAATCTATAAGGTGGGGATTTATGAAGACACTGGCATGACTACCTCTTTCCCATATACAAGTTCATACAGGGAGGTCTTTAAGATCTACTTTAGAGTGATACAGTCCACCCATAGATCTATTCTCATGTGAATGTGCCACTCCCTTTATTGATCAATGCCTATCTTTTCAATTAGTCATATAAGGTTCTTATTTGTGAACTCCACCAACCCATTCCCTTCTGAGTAGTAATTAGATGAATTTTTTAATAAGATACCATTCCATAGTGTGAACTCAAAAATCTTAGACCTAAAGAAGGATTTCATGTTATCAAATATGCTTGTCTTGGGTAGGCTAAATCTTCCTATGAGTTCTTCCAAGAAGATAAGAATTACATTCTAAATTACCTCTCTCGGTGGGACTACTTTAGTCCACCTAATGAATTATTCTATGACCATCAGTATCCACTTGTGACAAACACTTTAGATAGGATTGATCATCCTAATGAAATATAATCCCCATTATGTAAAGAGTTTATTGTTCATTATTAGGTTCAAAGGCATGGTCAAATTTATTTTTTACTGTGAAGAACTGACATTTTTGGCATTTTTTACTGCCTTATGGCAATTTGCAAACATGGTTGGCTAGTAATAACCCTTGTGTATGATCCTCATTATGGTATTTTTTGCTAAGAAGTGGCCACATGGGGGGGCAAAGTGCATATCTTAGAGGATTTTCCCAACTTGGTTATTTTTAACACATTGAAGTAGACCCCCATCAAAATTTATTTTGAACATGACTCCTTGGACTAGTGTGTAATTATCCCCTCGTAGTTGATAAGAATTCCTATTATGAATGGGGAGACCATTGGGGTAATAACTAGTTTATATGAAGTGGATCTTGTTGGCCACCCAAGATCTATCAGTTTTGTATTGGTCTAGTAGGACTACTTTTGGCTTGTCCTATTATTCCAGTGGGACATTTTCACATTGGGATAAGTACTCATAGTTTATTCTTCCTCTAATCACCTTCATCGACTTAAATTTGATATCATACTCTAGGATCTTAGTGATTTAATAAACCCACTTTTGATGATTTTATTTTCCATTATATATTCATAGACATTGGAGTATGCCACATATACCATTATTTTACTTCTCACCATAAGGTGCCTAAAATTTTTAAGGCCCTTGACAATGGAAAAATCCTATCTCTCTATAAAATTTTACTTGATTTTATACTTTTGTAATGTTTTCAGTAGAATGTGATTAGGTGTTCATTTCCTCCTTCATCTTCCTTTTGATTTAACAAAGTCACTAGGCTATGCTCACTCTCACAAACATACATGATGAAGTCCTTAAAGAAGTTTGGGTTAGCTAGTACTAACACAATGGAGATTGTGTCCTTGATCTCATCAAATGTTGTTATTTCTTTGGGAGTCCATTTAAAAGCCTAGTCCTTCTTCAACATCAACATGATTAGTCTCACCAATCTTATAAAGTCAAATATGAACTTGCTAATGAAATTAATCTTTCTAAGGAAAGATTAAACCCATTTATTATTTATCATCAAGGATAAGTCTTTGATGGCATTTATTCTCTTTGAATCGATGGTGATTCCTTCTTTAGATACTACATATCCAAGAAGATTTCCTTACAAGACTCTGAAGACACATTGTTTTAGGGTAAGAGATACCCTAAATTCTTAGCATATATGGAAAACCTTTTCTATATGATTGAAGTGGTCTTCCTTCTTCTTCAACAACATAGTGAGGTCATACAAATAGATTAGTATGGTCTTATTTATTAGGCATTTAAAGGCCATGTACATATCTCCTTATAAGGTATCCCCAAAATTAGAGAGGCTAAAAGGCATCTTTACATATCCAAATATTATCCACTTCATGGTAAAGGTGGTCTTGTGTTGGACTTCTTTGTTTAACCATACCTGATTATAACTATAGAACCCATCTATTAGAGACAAAATATTTTCACCCACTATTATCTAGAAGATCTAATCCATAGAGCATAGGAGATAATGGTCCTTTAAATAATCCTTATTTAGATCCTAAAAGTCCATGCACATCTGGATCTCTCCACTCTTCTTTTACATAGGAAATAGACTGGACACCCAATTAAAATTATTTATTGGGTATATAGTCTTTGAGTTGATCAATTTCCTAAGTTCTCAAGCCATGAGGGACTCAATTTTTGGATTCATCAGTCTTTACTTTTGCTAGGCTACTCTATTTCCTTCTACCAAGTCTATGGTGTGTTGAATGACCTCATGGTCATATCTCTTTAAGTCATCATAAGTCCATGTGATGAATCTTTTATATTTTTCATAGAAAGAAACTAACCACTTCTTATACTTTTGAGGGACTTATTTCTTAACCTTCAGCTTCCTTATACCTTTGACATCAAACTTAGAGTAATCACTATTATCTATGATAAACTTTTGCTTATCTTTCTTTGCATCATCAGAGTCAAAAAGATTTTCTAGGGTGATGAATATATGAGCCCAAATAATCTAATCACTAAGAAGGAGGTTGAATTAGTGAGCCAAAATAATCCCTCTTCAATTTTTATCTTTACTAATACTTAACTAGTTACCAAAATCATTCATGAAGCATACACATTATTCATAACAATAAGAAAGAGAGATAATGCAAGATCAATCACATAACACATAACATATATGGGAAACCATCTTGAGGAATAAAACCATCTAGAAACTAAAATTAGACTACTATATTATAATAATAATATCTAATTTATGCCATCTAAAAATGATCAAGGAACTACAGTCCCTATTTAGTGAGACTCCAATCCCACAAGGTGCTGCCACACCTATGTAGCTAAGCTACAAAAGTAACTAGACCTTTTAGCAAGTATCACCTTAAAACAAGGTTATAACCACCTTATATTTTGAGATACCACAACAACACCTATGAACATATCCACCTCTGAACTAATTTCAACAACACCTGATGATGGACCTCAACTTATCTCTCTTCACCTTCATTCACACTCAAACAACAAGATCTCTATTCTTCCAATAGAATCATGACCAACACATCATACAATATTTCTCAAAATAATCTACTCTTAAAATCATCCTCAAGGAACTCTACCCCTTCCTTCACTCCTTGAAACACACACATAATCCTCTCTCCAAATACTTCTTAGTCTCTCATAAATTTTTAGAACCCATAATCTTTGCTTCCACTATTTATAGAGTAATCTTTGATAACCAATACCTTGGTTGGACATTAGGCATGCCTTATCCATTAAGGAATATTTCACATGAATACATGGCTAAATAGAATATCCATATGTTGGCCATAGCATCTATGGTTCACCCTTAAGGAACTACACCTTTTATTAAGGCACTTATAGCCCTTATAGGTCTCATGTGAACCCATTCACTCCTTTATCACACCTTAAATCAAAAAAAGAGCACACAACCATTTTAAAATGCATGGTTCCAATACTTATGTCCTTTTATACATCCTCAAATTATCATTGTCAAATTAGCTCACCTTTATGTATGCTCAAACAACTCAAACACTAACCTGATGCACACAGTCACCATGAACAAACACATAGTCAAATTATTAAGCATTTTTTATAATTAAGATAGATTTATCACACCTCCAAAATCCACACAAAATATCCTCATGAAATATAATACATTATCTAATAGATAATTCATTATGAGACATAAAAACAACAACAATACAAGCTCAAATATCCTTCTTAGGTCACTTGAAAAATAAGAAAAAATACATATTCAAATTTTTGGCTCAATATCTTTAACTGTACTCATTTTTATATCTTTAAATCTATATATCCAGATGTACCTTAGAGTCTTCTACAACTTTTATTTTTATTACATCAACAAATTCATCTTCTATTGAAAGATATGGTCAAAATACAGAGCTCTAGTTTTTCCTATGTTAAATTCAAATATTTGAGTAACAACGGTCACAGTTAACCTTTGAACACAATGCTCAAATCTCATGGACTCTTATCTTAAGATCAATCTCACATTATTGATCATGTATAATATTTAACATATAGACCACCAAAGCTAAACATTAAACATCTATCATATTAACCTCATCTCATACAATCTAGGAACTTTGACTTAATGTGCTCTATTAATCTCTATGGATTAGTTAATACTTTAATTATCAACACTCACTATTCAACCATCTGTATAAATGGCCACTCACCATTGGATCCTTATCCTATACCTTTGCTCAAACATTAAACATCATGCACCTATATTTATATCACTACTTGATTCCCTAGAGAAATTACACACCACCTATCTTGCTCAATATTTAAGTCATTAAAATTTGACTCTGGGAACCTTATCAATATGCCTGAGTAGCCATTTTTTATCCTTAATAACTTCTATGATTTAATACAAGATCTCAAATTTGGACCAAATGATCTCCTCATAGAGGAGAATCCAACCAAGTAACTCAATACTCTTAAAATTATCACACATGTGAGATATAATGCCATTAAAATTCCTTCTCATAAACTTTTGTCACAAATCCAACCATGTCCACATCTGCATGAGAGGCAAACTTTGAACATCCATAACTTTTATCGCACTTCAGTGCATGAATTCAAATTTATCAAAAATGATCTATGACCAAAAATAAACAAACTCATATGATTATTTTATCCTTACACCTTCACATGTGTAATATATAACACCATCAAAATGCTTACTCGACTCTTTTGACCACACTACAAAATTGGCTATGGGAAAACACAATCAATATGCTTGGGATCCCAACTTTGCATATGCATATCTTTTGATACGCTACATTGCATGATCTAAAAATTAGTGAAAATAAATTAGGTACAAAACTAAAAAAAATCATATGATCACCTTCTCCTTAGTCATCCACATGTGTGACCCTTGACCTTGTCAACATGCTTACTTAGTTCCTTCTGGCCACTTTGCAAATTTGGCTAT
>JARHVA010000725.1:1055000-1065000 GCA_037957365.1 Torreya grandis | reverse complement strand
TAACACATTATAGTTTTAAAGTGGCATAGCTTATGGAATTTTATTGGAGCTAGTATATAACATTGAAACCTATTTATTATGGCTTTTTCTAATCCATGTATTGGTTAGATTATAGGGCATGGGTTGTTGAACTAGTTTTTTATAGAGTTATATTTTGTATATTTGATTACCATTGTAACTTAAAATATATTTAAACTCCTTGATATAATTGGATACCATAGTTTCTAGTGTACTTGATAGATTTAAGGAATTATTACTTTCATCTATTTATAAAAGGATGTTTGGGATTGTTATTCCTTGAGAATGATACAAGTTACATGATTTATTATTTCTTACTTTTATCATAGTTTTTGTTTATGATAAGGAGGTTTTGGTAGATATTTTGACCTTAGATATTTTTATAGAGAAAACACTTATAAGGAATGATAAGTAAGAATATATTTCTAGGATGATATATATATATATATGGTATGTTTTTTTTGCTATCTGATTGGAGGGTTCTTATAGTTTTCATGAGAAATATTGATAAATAATTCATTAAATTTGTTCCTATTGCTTGTATTAAATTTTGAAGTATTTTCATAATTAAAAAGAAGAACAATATTTTTTGAGTGTTTACCTCAAAATTTTTGCAATCACTTGATAGTTGAAATAAAAGTTGACATTATTGGATTTTTTTATACTTGAAATTGGGAACATTGAAAAAAATGACTTATGTAGAAATGAATATATTTAGTTGATAGAATTCATTTGATTATTTGATGTAATGGTTCAAAATATTCCTTTGAAATATGGAAATTGATATCTCAATGGTTGAACTTTGGATAATCTTCAGTTTTTACAACCATTTTTTTCGTTTGAGTCAATAGAAAATTAGAAACTGTAAATGTTTAGAATTATTATAAGATGTTTGGAATGTCATAAAAAATATATTTGTCAGTTTAAATAAGATGTAATTACAACATAATGAAAAAGTTGATCATTTTATTCTTGTATAAACATGTAGTGATGTTTTCATTTTAAAATGATAATTATGACTGTAGTAAGTTTTGACATTAATTTTTTATTTAAATTTATTTCAAATTTATAAATATCAGGTTGGGAATGATATTATCAATTTTATAAAAGAAATGTATTGGTTAGATCTAGTGTTAAATATAGAAATACACTCCATGAAATATTCATCATGAGATACCTTATCACTGTCGTAGGGTTCCTAACACTTTCCTCAAGACATTTCACTATGGAATTCATATATCCATAATTTTGATGCAAATGATCATAAATTTTTGAAATTATTATAAAATATCCCATATTCTTCTATTATATTATTTGTTAATGTCTCTCAGATATGCTTGAGGAAAACCACTTAGAGATATCATCCTTTTAGATGAGGTACTCCAAGTGAATATTCTCAACATATGCATACTCCTCTTGTTTCAATAACTAAAAATACTCTTGTATTCAATCATGGTGAATTATTTCCTAATATTAACCCAAACCTCTCCAATAAAAATCCCTCTTTGGTTATTATTCCTAGACCCACTTCACATGTACCTCACAAACCTATTTATACTAGCAAGAATCATATTGGCAACCCTATGAGTGATCCTATGGTAACAATCATGCTTAAAAAGGTCAAAATTGAGATTGATAATTAATTTAGAGGAAAAAAATTAATTTAATTATTTATTTTATGATTATAATACATATAATATTATATATAGATAAGGGAACACCTCTCATTGATCTTATCTATGATAATGATTTTGACTAAATTATTATTAGATGTTGTTTATGTTTGACTTGGTTATTCATAGTTTTTTTGAGAGACTGGTTATAATATTTATCATGGATGTTTTTAATTTTTAACTTGTATATATGGATGTATTTTTAGTAATAATTTAGCTTTTTTGGCATGCTATTTTTGACTTTGATGAATTTTATCTTTGATAATGAAATTCAATAGGTTCAAGCGATATTATTTGAATAGATGCTTTATATGCTTTGAATTTGATCATATGATGTTTTTGGATAAATGTTATGCTTATATATTATAATTTTAAGTTTTTTATATCATTTAATACTATAATTTATTGATTATTGATTATATTCTTAGTTAGATGATTGTCTAAGTGATGTTTAACAAGTAAAACCCCTCCACACATTAAGATTATAAAGTTGGTCTATATTATTTGATTTAATATCATGCGATTATTTTTAAGTTCAACATATAAATTTAGGTTATGAATATTATAAATTATAAAATAAATAAAGTTATTTGTAACTTAAATCATAACTATCTCAAGGAGAATTTCATTATATGCAAATATAATACACATAAAAAAGGAAAAACACATAGATATTAATAGCTCTTCAAGTATACCTTATAAAATCCTCTACTAGACAAAATACAAAAGAAGTTATCAAGATATAAATGTCATCTAATTTACCAACCTAGGAAACTTCAACTCCTAAAAATTTAAATTCAAATCATCCCTACATTCTTCATGTCATTGTTCTAGATCCCTAATAATATTTTTGATAAAGTAGAGCAAATCCAACATAAGTTTCTCTAGAGATGCATAAAAGATATATTTATATTCCCCTTATTTTCTTGAGAAAATGTTTTCTTACCTAAGGAAAATATAATCCTAGGACTTAGGAAGGTCGAGAGTATGAACCAAGCCCTCATCACTAAACAAGGGTGGATGGTGATTAAGGAGGAAAATGACTAGACATAGATCATTACATATAAGTATTTAGAAGGTAGAGAAGAGGATTACTTTCTATCATAGGGTGGACCACATGATTTATCAGCCTTGTAGAAATTTATTTCATTTAGTAAGAATCTCTTAAGGAAAATTAATAAATAGAGGTTAGGAAATGGGGAAAAATCAATTTCTTGGATAATCCTTTACTTTTTCAACATCCTATTACTTTAAAATCCACCTAGATATATTTAGTATTAGTTTTAGAAATATATATATGGTATGTGGATCAAATATTAATGGGATGATGGTGAAGGAATCAAGAAGTGGAAAATTTTGCACTTGGCATCAACCAGTGAGGAACTTAACCATGCTCTTCTGGACTTGAAATATAAAATCTAGATATAACATATTGCTATCTATCCCAAATAATATTCCCTATTTTAGTTAATAAAGGATAGTGGTGACTACTCTACAAGTTCCTCATAAATGGTCTATCTAAACACGGAGGATGATTGGGCTTACTAGAGAGCCTTATGGTTCAAACATTAGACTCCAAAGATCAACATATTATACTAGCTAGCTACTTAGGATAAAATTCTCACCATTGATAATCTGACCAAAAGAAGGTTGATTATCCTTAATAGGTGTGTCTTGTGTAAATATGGCAAGGAAATGATTTCCCATATCCTTATGGACTATGCATTTATTTCCCAATTTTAGGATCTCATTATTATAAAATTTAATGTTTCTTGGGTCAAACAATGATTTTCATGGACCTCATTTTGTAGTAGAAACCAACTTGGAAGCTAGCCTCCCTATTATTCTTATGGCACCTAATCCTCCCTCATATTTTTTGGCTGATCTAGAAAACTATGAATGACTACATTTTTTACTAAAAAAGAGCTAGCCTCAAAACATCATTCCATTAACATTATGAAACCATTATTAAAAAAATGGAAGGATTTTTATTTGAAAGACAAAGATGCAGCCTCAACCATTGTATCTTCTATCCTTTTAAATTTGAACATCAAATATGTGGTTGAAAAATAGAATCTAAAAATTAATAAAAGTTAAGTCAAATTGTCCAAGTCATAATGGAATTGGAGGAAGTTAAAATTTGATGGGGATACCAAGGGAAAATATAGTATGGTTAGATAAGGATGGGTTATTATATATTATGAGGGGGTAATTATAGCTACTTACATGGGTCTAAAGGGGTCCCAAACCAACCATGTAGATAAGCATATAATGTCCCTTTGGGGCATCTAGTTGGTGGTGCATTTGTGAATTAAAAATTTGATGGTTGAATGGGATTCCCTAAACATTTTGAACACCCTCTTATGTGAAGTGAAACCATACCACTCCATTAAATAATAAATTAATGATGCAAGAGGATTATTAAAACATTTTATTGAGATCACTATTGACCATATGTTTAGGGATGGAAATAAGGTGGCCAATGGGATAGATAATATATAATTCCTCAATAAAAAATAAGTTATGTGGAAAAAGGATTATTTCATGCCTCCCCAAATTATTAACATGTTAAATAATAATTCTAGACTTATCATTAGGCCCAAGGAGGGAGCTTATTCACATGAAGGACAAGTATAATTATTAGAACTAAATTAATGACCCCATTATCAATTTAAAGGTAAGAGTGAAGAACATGAACAATATAAATCATGGAAACATCATAAACAATACCTTATAGAATGCCCTAGTGAAGCAGGTGAAGTCATTAGAGAAAATGACCTAGTTCTAAAGTTTAAGAATTAATAATAAAATAGACATGGGAGGGGATAAAGACAAACTCAAACCCATTTCCTATGGATATTCCTAAAGTGTGATTAAAACTAGGAAAATAAGGCCTAGTAGATTTCATGAAAAAAAAATTGGATATAATAAGGAGGTTTCCAAGGACTTTCCTCTGGTATGAAACTAATGAAAAGTGTGTATGATACAATTAGAGATTAACATTTTAGAACTAAATGAGGAAGTGACTAGAATGAGATACATTGTTACTAAGGTGTTCAAATATAAATTTAAAAAATATTATATTATGAATAAATGATTCAATTCAAAAGTGGATATCATCACTAATAATAAAGGATTCCTAAGGGTGGACTTGTTAAAGTACTGGCCACACATCTACCTAAAAATCATGAAGTACATCATGGTAGAAGGTAAATTTTATGTCATATTATAACATGATTTCATATTCATAAATAAATTTAAGGGACATATAATTATTCTATCATATTTCTTTTTCAAATCTATTGAAATCATGTTGACTATGTTTCAATCAAATTCTATTATAAATCATATTCATCACGATCTGATTTTCATCATTGCTAAGAGAGGGGAATCCCTACTGTATAAGGATTTGTATATTATAGACGAGTAAAATGTACAAAAATATAAGGAAGACATAAAGAATAAAAAGGAATATGGGGAAAAAATCCTAAAATTTTCTATAAAATACCAGACCATACTCATTTTTAAAGCAATCACTCACTGGATTTTATAACTAGGGTTAAAACTAATAAAACCAAAAAATAGGACTCTAAGATCCCCAAAGGTAAGATATTTAAATCCATAAAAGGATATAGGAGGAATAGGAGGAATAATTAATAGTCACCTCTTAAATAAACTAATAAATTGGTGGAAGCCAAGAAGAAGAATGAAAGGAAAGAAACTATGGACCTGTATTAAACTCATAACATAAAATTGATGGATTTAGAGGACAAGTTGGAACATCAGTGAAGGATTATCATGAATTAGATGGATGATTATAATTACCTAAATGGTGAGGTTGAGAAACTAAGAAATAAATTGGAGATTTATAGAGCTATGGGTGTTAGTCCTCAAACTAGTAGGCAAAAACTAGAACTTCCAAGAAGGAGAAAGAGGTGGTAGTGAAACCTTCCCCAATCATAACTCCTCCAAAGAGTAAAATAACATGGAGAGTGGAATTATAAATAATAATTGAAAAAAGTTATCCTAATATAGAACAAGCTATTAGAATCTTCTCCTAAAAATCTAGGTAAAAATAAAGAAGCATTGAATAATGAGGAAGGCTCAATCCAATGTACCTAAGGACAATTAAAAAGCTAAAAATAAAATAAGATAAGGACAATTTTGGTTTGGTTACTTTGGTGTATTACTCTAAATTTGAATATTCAACTAATTAATATTTATCTAAAATGTTTATCTATTTTTTAATATGCTTTTAGCTAAATTTTAGTTCAAGACTTGCAAGGTTTTAATGGGTTTTTGTCATAAGTTTCTCTATTTTTTGATTGAGTCTAGAGGATTGGATTGTTTTTTGTGTTTGATTTTTGCATATTCTTGAATATTTTTTTAATTATCTAGTTATAGGATCCATGTAAAATGTGTACTTTTACCTTATCAAACATAAAAAATATATTCAAGTTTTCTACAATTTTCCATCTCTCTTCTTTTATGCACACATATCTATGATCAAACAATCATTTGTAGATACACCAAATAATGCTTTCTCTGTTAGTTGGTTAATATTATTGAATAACATAGATATATATAGGTTTATTTATTTATTCATAAATTATTATATAAATATTATTAAGTATTAATGTCATTGATGATTGCATATAGCATAAAACTTCATGTACTTTACTTGAATAATGAGTAAAACTTCACATTTTGTGATAGATTATTAATCTATCAATTGTATAATGATATTCATTTGAATATTCTATTTGTAATCAAACTTATTTCATTTATTTCTCAATAAATTAAATATTTTCATATCCATAATATGGATAATACATAAATTTAATTATCGATTTAGTTTAGATTTCCTTTATCTTCTTAATTATACTTATTTATTGTTATTAGTTACATTATTATTTAATTGTTTATAGTTATATTTATTTTCTTGTTTTATTTAATTTTATAAATCAATTATTTTAATACTATTTTTGAATTCCTTTAAAAGTTTTTTAGATATAATTTTTGTTTCATTTAATTTGATTTTCATTTTCTTCTTATTAAGTTTATAGTTGTTATTTATTTTAAGTATTTATTTCTTAATTGTCTTGGTTTTAGTTCTTATTATTCCTACATTTGCCATTATTAATGTTTAATTTATTGGTCACTTTATTTATTTGATGATTATTTGTTTCTTTCATTGTATTACTTTTTGTTTAATCCATTTTTGTTTTGTAATTAGCCTTGTTAAATTTTATTAAATTTAGTTTGAATCTTATTTAAAGTGTTTTTAGACTAGATATTATATATATCTCTATTCTTAGTTATTAATTGTTGATTATGTTAGTATTTATTTATGTATCTTTATTTGGTTTTAGCTTTTGTTTATTTTATTTATATTTGGGTTTTATGTGTTACTTTATTTGTTGTGGAATTGAAGATGATAAGAAATATATTATATTGATATCAATAGATCAAAAATATTTAATTCAAGATATTATCTCTCTCATATTATTTATTCTATTGGATAGGTTAGATTATATATTTAGATCTAATTCAAATTTTTCATGGACATAAATATTTTATTTCTAAAATATAATGATTATCAATTCACTTTATATTTTGTTGACTCATTCCTAGAACTATTAAAACCCCATTATTCACATCTTAAAATAAAAAAATTATACCATAGATCCCCTACAACCAAACGAGTATGATTCCATCTTGACCTTCATGATAGGTGAAAGGATTGATTTGTTGACATGACATTTCTAGACATCAAAAAAATTAGTAACTCCACTGGAGAATTTTTTATAAATCTTTATTTTTATTATTTACTCTTTCTTTATTTTATTCCTTATTTCTCATGACCATTAGTGGTCCCCTTCCCATTATCCAACCTAAAGTTTATATTGTTGAGGATGAAGTAAATATTATTTCTATTTTTTTTATTTTGTTTGGTATAATAAACCTTATGATTTGCATTGCATTATTGAGGTTATAGATGAGGGAAAAAGAATAAGCATTTAAAATAGATTTGTATGCTAACTTAATCTATCAAACTCATTTATATATTTAAGAAAAAAAATCATTGTATTCAACAAGAAAGAGAATAAACTTTGATTGCTAATCCTCAACAGATAATAAACTTTGATTACTAATCCTTAACCTAGAACTCACTTTCTTTCTTAGGCCTTTTGTTTCAATGATTTTATTTCTCATTATGACTCTAATATACCTATATAATTAACACAACCTATTCAATTAGTATAATAATAAGAATCTTCTAATGTAAGAACAAGTAGAATATATATTTACATACTATATTCATAATCTAAATAACATTAGAGATCAAGGTAAAATACTAATAATGAAGTAGATTTTGATGTAAATAATTAATAACATGTATTAAACCATTTAATTCATGGGAATATAATTAATATTGGTCACTGTCTTGGTAATTTAACCTCACTTAAAAGACTTAATGTCCAATTTTTCTAATAAATCATGTTGAGTCTTGAGAAGACCATTTAGACACCTTTAAATTGATTTAGACTACTCTTGTCATAACCAATGAAATTTTTTATCTCAGAGTATTATCACAAACTTTAGAAGGTAAAGTATATCAATCCTTTATTATTATTTTGCTAATATGATTATTACTTGGAAAGATATGGAAGATTGGTTAGAGTTTTGTTTTGGAAGGTTTAAATAAGATTTAGAATTGGTTAATAAAATTTTAAGTATTTATATTGATCTAGGTGAGATGATTTATCATTTTATTACTATATTTACTAATGTAAATCAAAAAATTCCTTATGACATTAGATCATAAAAAAAATCATATAGATTATATTTTTATAATGCATTGCCTTTGAAATATAAAATGGCTTTAGAAGAAGATGACTTAGTAGCATATGATGACAATATTACTTTATTTATAGGGTGTGAGAAGATGTTAAAACAAATTGGATTTAAATATAAATTTTCTATTGGCTTATAAATTCATCCATAATCTTGGCAATGAGTTGGTTATTATCAAGAAAAAATTAAATGAAAAACATTATACATAAATAAAGACTTATAATCATTAGAAAGGTAAGAATGATTAAAAACTTAATTATTTCCATGTTTTTGAAATAAATTATGACCCTAAAAAATGTATATTTGTTAAAAAATTTAAATTATTTATTCATGAAAAAGGTAGTATTACCATTGACTTCGATGATAATATAAACATGTGTGCTTTTGATGAATCTTCAAATGATATAAAAATTCTAATATTTATGTTGTTTATACAATGCAAAGGGATTACAATTACACCTCAAAAGATAATTCAAATACAACTAATAAGAAAACAAAATTTTCAAAATTCTATGAAAAAAGGTAAATTTGCACATAATATTAATGATATACATAATTCTAATAAAAATTCTTGGCAACCTAACACTTTGTCTAGTGGATTCAATAATATGAATTATCCTCATTATAAGCTTGAAAATTACACTCATATTTATAATCATAATGTTGGTGGTTATAACATTAGTGATGACTTGTCTACTATTAAACATGGTTTTTATTTATTACAAGATGTCAATTTTTCCAAACATCTTGATAAAATTACTAATTCTATAAAAATTATAAATCCTAAGAACGTTGTAGGATTTCAAAGATAATCTATTAATAATGAATCAAATTTTATTTTTACTTAGTAAAATGATCCTCTAACTGATTACATTCCTATGTTTTACGTTTATGCTAATACTATTGATAAAGCAATCAATAATTTTATTATCAATATAAGAGATTATAATAATATTATGCCTATGTTTATTTAAAATCAAATAGTTATATATTATGAAATTTATTGATGAAAACTTATTGGTATTGATTATCACCAAACTAATTTACACGATAAATTTCATGATAATGATATCAAAATAGCTCAATATGAAATAATTAGGTTCATTTTAAATGTATAAGTTTTATATATCATTACTAGTTATGCCATATTTTTAGGCAAATATTGGTCAAAGTAAACAAATACTTTTGTATCTAAGGATAAAACCTAGGTTAGTATTGACAATGATATTGCATTTATACATAAGGAGGAATGGAATAGTAATTCTATAGAATCCATACCAAGCATTTTTAGTTATGTTGAAATTGGAATTGGTACTTATGAGTTGCTAACCTTGGATGAACCTAATAAAAAAATAAGGATTTTTCCTAGAGAAACCATTTTGTCTTTGTACTTTGATGGAACTTGTTCACATCATGGCAATGGTGTTGGAATTGTTTTAATTTATCTTATT
>JARHVA010000725.1:782500-1050000 GCA_037957365.1 Torreya grandis | reverse complement strand
TGGTCAGTTGGTATCATTTTTCATACAAAATTAGTGAATATTGAATGTTACCTAGATCTAAACTTGAAACATTACCATTGATTATTATTACCATTGACCATAGATATTAAAGGTGAACATTTGGAGTTTCAATGGTTAATAATGTTGGACATTGATGAATTATGTTGATATGGAATTGAAGATGGCAATGGTCTTTCTTGCATGTGGTTGGTATAAAATGTGGTTATTGTGGTGTTTTGATATATGAAATGCTGAGATATTTAGATATCTTAAGGCACATGAAGCACATTGCATAAATACTTGGATGTTTTGAGATATTTTTTATGAATTATTTGAATTAAATGCTAATTTACTATAGTAAAATACAATCTAAATATTTAATGTTGTGTCCCTACATCATTTTGAGCTCTAGGTGGTTTCATTGGTGGAAAATTTGGTAGTCATTTGGTATAATTATAAATGTATCTCTAAACATATAGTGGTAGATTTAAATTTTTATTTGGTAGACAGTTTGGCATGATACACTTCCTCTAGCTTGGTGGACATGTCACCTAACCATAATGATGGCTTTTCTTGAGATTATATTCCACCATAAATTTCTTGGTTTTCATCATTTGAGTTCTATTATATCAATCTCATTATGGAAGAGAAGCTCTGCAAATTTGGTTTGTAAGTGGAATGAAAATATTCTCAACCAAAAGGCATTTCATTTGTGTACACCATAGTTAAATTTATGTAGATAGGTTCTCATTATTTTTTTAAATTAAAAATACATTTTAATAAGCAAATGTTGTGGTTTGGAATTTGTTCTATGCATGAAAATGTCCTTTATTATATACGAGTTGTATTGGTTTAATTTGACAAGATTATTGATGTGTATATAGTAAAATTAGTATCTTTCATGCAAATAAGTTGAATTTTTAGATAAGTTTTATACATGCATACTTTTTTGTCATTGGTCTTCAAAGAAAATGGACTGCTAGTTGTATCTTGATTTACATATGTGCATTTATTTTTTGCACTTGGGTTTTCTTAATTTTTTTAATAAGGTATAGACATATAAATTCACTATTTTGGATCATATATATGCATCTTGTTTGTAGTAAGTGAGTATTGAAGTTTTATTTTCTATGATAAAATATTAAAAAATGGTTTCATTTAAGCTTTAATATAAATCTATTTTTATCTTTGCATCTCATATAAAGTCATGAGTATTTAAAAAACCATGTGCATGTATGTGTTGATTCCTTTCAAATCTTGAAATATGTTTGTGCATGAAATATTTTAGTTCTTTAATTGTAACAATATTTTATCCATTTTTATGTTTGATTATTTCAAATAATCAAATGTGTAAGTTTTATATTTTGGGATTGTACTTTTCAAAACCCTACTACATGAAATTTTACATAGAAGTAAGAAAGGTTGTTCATTTTAATTTAACATGAAATAATGTTGTTAAGTTTTGAAAGACAAGTATGATATTATGTTTAGTTTTCATGACATGACATTAAATGTTAAAAATAATCAACACATTTTAAATTTTTCTTATAGTAAATGAACATCTATTAGATTTTTATATGGTGATTTGGTGCATTATTCTAATTTTTAATACTATACAACAGGTTGTGAAAAATATTTTGAGGGTTTGTTATGTTATTTCTTGGGTAAATATCTATATGAAGATTCAATGAAAATCTTGGTAAACAAGTCACAAAATTAATTATTTTTGTTTGCATTAAATTTTTAAGGATTTTTAGGTTTAAAAATAATAAATATATTTTGTAAGCATTTACCTCAAAAGTTTTGCAATCACTTGATATTTGAAATAAAATTTTATAGTATTAGACTATTGCATAATTGAAAGTGGGAACATTGACAAAAATGTTTTATGTAGAAATGACTGCATTTAGTTGACATAAATTAATTTCTCATTTGGTAAAATGTTCAAAATATTATTTTAAAATATGGAAATTGATATGATAATGGTTTAACTATGGATAATCTTCAATTTCTTCAATCAATTTTTTTATTTGTTTCAATAGAAAATTGTAAAATATGAATGCTTGTCATTATTTAGACTATGTCTATTTTGTAATTATTATAAGATGTTTGTAATGTCATAGAAATCATATTTATCATTTTTAATAAGATGGAATTGAAATAAAATTAAAAAATTGATCATTTTATTCTTGTATAAACATGTAGTGATGTTTTATTTTGAAGATGATATTTGTGACTTAGTTTTGACATTAAGTCCTTATTTGAATTTATTTTAAATCTATAAATGTCATGTTAGAGCCCATATAATCAGAGTTTTGGAATAAATGTTTTGGTTAGATATAGTTCATGATAGGGTAAAGATACTCCTTCACAAAGTAGTCATCATGAGATATCTTTTTGTGGTTGTAGGCATGCCATCACTTTCCCCATACCATTACATCATGGAAGTTGTGTATCCAAAAATTTTGATTAAAATGACCTTAAATTTTGGAAATTATTGGATAATATCCAATATTAATATACTATTTTTTATGATAATGTCTCCCATAAAGGCTCAAGTTAATCCACTTGAATATTTCACCCTTTTGGACAAATTACTATAAGTGAATCTTCTCAATGTATGCATACTACTTTTTATTTGGTACATATTAGCCAAATTTTGGTTTCCATAGGATAGGGTCATAAAATTATTCCTTTTTTAATGTAGGTTAGTATAGTTTAAGGTAAATTTGGTAAGTTTAAGGAATTATTTATTTTGATCCTATGTTGGTCTAGTCACTTCATATCTTGTTTCATGATGGTTCAAGTGATGTTAATGGTTTTGGGTGCATTTTTAGGTCATATTTAATGTGTTAAGGTCATGTCATACTCATTTTTAATTTTTAGAAGTGTCCAAATAGGTTTAATGTTATGTTCAAGGTCAATAAGTCATTTTCAAACTCTTTTATATGTCACTAGTATGTGTAAAATTGTCAAAAATAACTTTAAGAACAAAAAATGGTGAAAACCATGTAGAGAGGTATTTTAAAATGACTTATGAAGAATTTTATAATGTGATTTTGGTATAAATTTCATGATAAGTCAATTTCAAATGATGAAAAATAGTTACAAGTGATTTTTAACAGTTAGAAGAGGATTACCATCCACTTGTATGGATCAAGAAGGCTGATTTGTAGGTCTAAACTCATTTTAGGGTGTATATTAACCTTTATTAGGTAAATTACATGAATAAAAAAATTGAACAAGTCCTACAAATCTAAAATTTTCATCAAAATCTCCATCAGCTCCTTAGCAAGCTTGTGAACACCACATTCACATGCTTGGTCCATACAACATAGAAAGAGTTGGGACTTGTAATTTTTTCACCAGATGAGGGGGTCCTAATTTCATTACAATAAATTTCTATATTCATTATATTGGTTTCCCCTCCTTTATGAATAATCCTTAAGGGTCTAAGATACCTAAAACCCTACCTAAACCCTTCTAGTGACCTAATGAGAGAGCTATACCCTAAAATGCCTTCAAATGAAATGTTTTGACCTTTAAATGAATTTTGTGACCTTAATAGTTATCATTAACATATGTATATGGTATTTGGTAGCATGTGGGAATAATATGGTTTATGAAATTGGTATAGAAGCATGGTTGCAGGTCTATTTGTGATTATATAGGGTAAGTATTAGTCTTTAAATTAGGCACAAAGGATTTTTAAGCCTATTAAAAGGTTACATAATCATATACACACATTTATAGGTCTATTAAGGTGATATATGATCTATTTAAGTTAGCATTTTTGGCCAAAAGGGAGAAATGCAATAATTTGTTATCTGAGAAGCCTATATGCAAACTTATGGAGTATTTCAAGAGATATTCCTGTCAAAGAATTGAGTTTTCCTATGATGGTACATGCCTAAATAGACCATAATCAAAAATTTTAACCTTAAAAATTATTTATAAACTAGTCTAATTTCCTCTCAATCCTGAACAAGCACTTAAGATAGGGTTTTGGTTTTTTCTTGGTTCACCCATCCGTATAAGGTTTCAAAACCCAAAATTTGGCATGGAGCATGGTCAAGGGATATGGAAACTAAATAAAAAATATAATATAGGTTTCACATGTGTGAGAGGTAAATGGAGAAAAATTTCAATTTTGTAGGCCTAAAGACCTAATTGAGGGCTAATTAGAAAGAGAAATAAGTGGAGTAATTATACTTGCACTTAATACCTAGTCATGAAAGTTTTCACAGAGTTGTAAGAGCATACTAAATACTCAAAAATATATTTTTCTCCAAGATCATCTGTATAATATTATACACAAGGATATTTGTCTTTTTTGAGGGATATAAGGAGTTGAAGACAAGTATGAGATTTGAGTGTAAATTGAAGCCTTTGAGGGTGTTTGATGCATCTAACTTGGGTTGATACAATTTTGTCAAGAATGAGATAGGCCTTTCATGGAGATAAGTTGCATTCATGACGATAAAATCAAAATTTGAGGATTTTGAGTAAAGAGAGGTGTACTAAGACTAATGGGTTTCAAAACACTTAAGAGATGATCACTAATGCAATATTAGTATAAGGATGTTATAAAACTAATGTAAGGTGTCAAAAACAAAAATTCAAATATCAATTAAATTTGAATTAATTATAAATGTGGCCACTTGTAACTTTTAAGCAAGAATAAAGGTAGAATATAAGAAGGTATTGAGTCATCTAATGAGCTGAAAAACCTTTCCTATGCCAACTCTCTAGAAGATCCTGATCACACAAGTCAATACATGTTTATGGAGTTTATAAGATTACTCTCTAATAGTTTCTTGATTTTAACTTCTCAATGACTCTCTTCTACACCCAGTTCTCTCTCTCCTCCTCTCTTTCTCACAATATATATCATTGTTTAGCTTTGTAAGCATCCTTTGGCTGAGTATGGTGAATCCTTTCTCAAATGAACACTTGTACTATGCCTTAGAATATAGAATTAATTTTATTCTTACCTCCTCACATTATTGAAACTAGTGTACTTATTTTATTGGTGATGAATGTTAGTAATAGTGAGTACTCTCTCATTTATCCTCTCCTACCTATTTGTAAATGGATTATCTTCTTTTAGGTATCATGGTGAGTTTGATGTAGTTATGCATGTTTTAAAAGTAAATTTTAGTCATTATTGAAATAATTATACCTCTTGACCAATTTTATCATTCAATGAATTGGCTATTACCTCTATGTTGAAACATTCATGCTTTAAGGTCCTTGTTTTGATAAGTGTAATCATATTCAAGCCTAATCCATGATTCTGAAGTTCATGATAGTCAAGTGGTGGGTGTTATTTTGGTGTATCACTTCCCTTATTTTTTTTTCATGTCATCCTTATCCCTTTTCCTTTGAAAGTGTAGTGGAGTATGCCTAATTGATACATCAAAGGGGGTTAGCCCTATAATCTATAGGTTTCATCCTCTTAAAGGTCATCCATATCCTAGGATAAATCCCATTTCATATCTCAATTTGAGAGGGTTTGAATCACCCTCTCAAGGGTGAAAATTGGAGATATAGAAATACCTAACAATACTAATGTATTCAATCATTCTAAATTTTTATTCAGATTAAACCAAACTTCATGAATCCAAATCCCTCTTTGGCTATTATTCCTAGACCCACTTCACATGTACTTGACAATCATGTTTCTACTATCAAGAAATGTGTTGACAACCCTATGAGTTAGCCTATAGTAACATGCTTGATTAAGAATGTTAAAATTAAGACTTATTTTGATTGTGGAGGCAAAAAATTATTTTAATTACATATTATACCATTTGAATACATATAATATTATAAATATAAGAGATCCCCTCTCATTGATCTTATCTTCAGCACTGATTTTAATGAAGTTGTTATTGGGTGTCTTTTTTTTTTACTTCATTTTTCAAAGTTTTGTTGAAATAATGATTATAGTATTAATCATAGATGTTTTTATTTTTTAAATTATTTATATGGATTTAGTTTTTATAGTAGTTTAGCTTTGATGGTATGTTAGCCTTTACTTTGATTAGTTTAAATTTTGACAGTGAAATTTAGTAAGTTCATGCAGTATTATTTTAATAAATTATTTATATTATTTGAATTTGATAATATGATTTTTTTGGATAAATGTTATATATATATGAATTATAATTTGAATTTTTTTAGATCATTTAACTTTAAAATTTATTTATTATTTATTATATGCATAGTTAGATGATTGCCTAAGTGATGTTTAACAAGTCAAAGGGACCCCACTCATTAGAGATTTTTAATTTGGTATATATTATTTAATTTAATCTTGTGAACTTATTAAGTTCAAAATATAAAGTTAAAATACAATCTTTAAAAATTATGAATTCAACTGATTATAAGTTAATTAACTTTTTTAAATTAATTTAATTTATAATTATAACTAACTAAATTTAGTTGTAAATTAAATCATAAAAATCTCAATGATAATTTATTTATAAGGATATTGAAGACAAATAACAAATGATAAACACACAGGTATTAAGACCTCTTCAATTTTTTCATAAATTTCCATCTTTTTTTTTTTATGCAAGCATCTCTAATATTGAACATCCATTTGTAGATAGACAAAATAATGCTTTCTCTAATAGTGAAGTAATGTGGTTGAATAGCATAGGTATATCTAGGTTTATTTATTTATTCATAATTTATTATCTAAAAATTATCAATTATTAATGTCATTGATGATTTCATATACATAGTTATATGAGAAAAAATTCATGTACTTTACTTGAATAATGATGAAAACATCATTTTTATGACAGATTGTTAATCTATCAATTGTATAATGATTTTAATTTGAATATTTTGTTTTTAATCAAAATTGTTTCATTGGTTTCTCAATAAAATCAATCTTTTTCATATTCATAAGATGAATCTTTTACAAAAGTCTCACACTTATTTTAATTATATATTTAGTTTAGATTTCTTTTGTGTACTTAATTAGAGTTATTTATTGTTTTTAATTATAATTTAGTTTAATTGTTTGCAGTTATATTTATTTTCTTGTTTTAGTTATTTTATAAATTAATCATCTTAGTATTACTTTCAAATTTTTCTAAAAATTAATTGTTGTTTCATTTAAGTTTATTTTCATTTTATTCTTATTAAGTTTATTAGTTGTTATTTATTTTAAGTATTCAATTCTTAATTTTCTTAGTTTTAGTTCTTATTAATCATATATTTTTCATTATTGGTTTTTAGTTTATTGTTTCAATTTCTTTGTTTGTTGATTAGTTATTTCTTTCATTTTATTACTTTTTTGTTTAATCCACTTTTGTTTAGTAAGTGGCCTCATTATATTTTCTTAGATTTAGTTTACGTCTAACTTAAAGTGTTTTTAGGCTATCTATTAGATGGATATCTATTATTAGTTATTATTTTTTGATTATGTTAGTAACCTTTTTTCTCTTTATTTGGTTTCCACTTTCATTTCTTTTGTTTATATTTAGCTTCTATGCATTAATTTTCTTTTATTTTCTTTTACTTGTTGTGTCATTGAATCATATAAGAAATATATTTTATTTATATCAATAGATCAAAGATATTTCATTCAAGATATTGCCTCTCTCGCAGGCTTTAATGTATTGGATAGGTTAGATTATATTTGTTAGATTTTGATTTTGATTTTACATTGAAATAAGTATTTCATTTATGAAATATAATGATACTTAATTCAATTTGTATTTATTATTCTTATAACTATTGAAAACACCATCTACACATCTTAGGATAATTTTTTTGTTCCATAGATCTCATACCATTAAACTGATCTAATTCTATCTTGACCTTTACAATATGTGAAATGGTTGATTCATTAAGATGACATTTTTTTCCATCAACATAGTGAAATACATAGACAAAATACCCCCGATGCTAAGGTTGAAAGTGAAAAAGGGTGATGTTGTAAATGGAAACAATAGAAATTAATAGACTATTAAAAACAAATAAATCATGCATGAATATAGAAGAGATAACACAAAGTAAAAATTTTAAAAAGTTATTTTAGGATCAAATGCGGAATTAGAAAATGAAAAATGGAAGAGAATACAATAGGTTAAGAAAAATGTAAACCTAAAAATGAAAAATGTTTTCAAAACAAACCATAACTAGAATAAGAAAAATATTTTATTGGATATGAAGTAAATGGGCATGATTTTAAGAGTGGATTATTAGATTTAAGATCAAACACTAACATACTATTTAAAATTACTTGGAAAATATAGAAAAAACCATCTTTAAATGTCATAATGCACAACATTACTTTAGTAGCTATGACCTCAAGATCTTCTATTCGGGAACTCATAGGTGCATAATAATATTTAATGGGGATTAGGAAAAAAGTTGATATTTAAATCATGGATATCTATGAAAATAATGCATCATATCCAATTTTACTAAATTTTGGAAAGGTTTATAGGTTTAAATGGGATATTATAATTTAAAATTAAATAAATAATAATGGAAATAAATGGAATAATAGTCCACTTTCCATAAAAAATGGTATGTCTTCCACATCGATGATAGTGGAATGGGATAAAGAGTATGGATGTGATTATAACTTAAAAAAAGACTATGAAGTAGACAAGGATGACCATATTAGTGAAAAAAGTGGAAATATAAAATCAAACTCAAAGGGAGATATTAAATCATGGAGAGATAGAGAACATAATAAAAGAGTAAATTTTGTATTCCATGTCAAGAGGAGGGTTTCCATATCAACTAAAGATACCAAAAACCAAAGGTAGTTACCAAAAATAAAATAAGTGATTATTATTTGTTACAGGGTGAGATTTATGTGTTAATAATATGGAAGATAGTAATATAGGATACATAGAGTAAAATTCATCATGGATGCATTTGATAGTCCCATATGAAGGTTCAACTTGAGTGCAAAAACATGGCTAAATATTACAATAAAAATAAGGAAGTTAAAGATCCTATAGAAATACATGATGAAATATTTCTTAATATAAATGGAGAATAATGTGATATGAAATTAATAGAACCATGGAGACATAAAAATAATTATAGATATCAATGGAAATAAGTTATTGAAAAGAATATTTCATTAGTGAAGAAAAAGAAGATGGAAAATCATGTGAATATTGTGATGAAAAGGAAACAAGGAATGAAATTATATAACACAAATTAAATACAAATGTGGATAATATTTATCAAAATAAAAAATTTAAAAAAAATAATAAAACAATGAAAACATAAAAAATTGGAAAAAAAAACAAAAGAAAAATATAGGGATTGACCACCAAAGTTACACATCGGTAATTGATAGCTTGGTGTGTTATGTTTTAAGGGTGAGACAATGTTTAGAAATAGGGGTAAATGGTGGTTTTAAGTTAGAAAAGCATTTGGTGTATTCCAAAATCCTTACACATGTTATAGGGATTATGTGTGTGTGTGTGTGTGTGTGTGTGTGTGTGTGTGTGTGTGTGTGTGTGTGTGTGTGTGTGTGTGTGTGTGTGTGTGTGTGTATTTAAAAAATCAATAACCATGTGAAAATATCTATAAGTCATACTAAAACATTGATGGTATATTTTGGAGTCTTAGAGCATTCAATAGTGTCACCGCATATTAAATTTATTTTCCATAAAAATATAAGAGTCAGAGTGCTACTAGAATGTCTTTGAGGATTTGTATATTCACTGCATAAGTACTGTGGAACTTGAGATAATATTGGAGCATGACATTGACATTATGATCATATATAGCATTAATAAACTTAATTCATATCTTTAATAATAACCATTACTAAGCAACGTTTATTTTTGATAATATGTGATGCTATATTATAAATACAATCACATGATTCAAGCAAGGGTACCATGGTATCTAATGTTATATATATAATTTTGTTGTTTTTGATCACGTTACCCTTATACAATGTAATTTTTGTATCATTCTTTTACCTAATGGTATGGGGTAGACATGTTTAATATTTATCATTCCATTAATATTTAGAGTTGCCTTGAGGATGAGACAAAGTTATAAAAGTTAGGTAAATGTTATTATTATTATTTAGAGTAATTATAAGATCATAAAAAAATGATATAAAGGTTAAATCCATACCAAATATTATTGTAAAGGCTACAAGCCTACATTAATTAATGTGTGGTATCATATAGAGATTATAGGCATGTTCCACACATTTTATATGATTAATATATGATAATTTACATAATAAAAATGCATATATACCATGGTATATATTTAAATATCCTTTAATGTAAATTAAATAAGGTAAATAAGTGTAAACCATTGGTTACCAGAAGTAACAATGACTAAGGAGATGTAACCTTTTTTTAAAGGATATATAATGATGTAAATGATGTGGAAGATAAAATATTATATAATAATCAATAAAATTTATATGAGAATAAATAAAATAACATAAGAGAGATAATAGAGAGAAATAATAGGAATAAGGAGGAATATATGAATATATAAAGATATTTCATAATAAAGAGTGTGGAGGTATAGAGATAAAGAGATATGTATAATGTAACAAATATTTTATAATTATATATATTAATACAGAGAGTTAGAGTATGAAATATTTGTGTAGTGTTTATGTGAATGAATGGATGATGAATTGACACAATAACTAAGGATTAAACCCTCATTACGAACCCCTATGTAACATTATCTCTAGCCATAGTTAACTTGAACCACACAAATCTTTGTAATTGAGTTGTACGTTTTATGTCAATATCCATATCCATATCCATATCTTTCTCATGTGATCACAAATTGAGTACTTTTTTTTAATCTCATTTCAAATATAGTGATGATAGGATTTAATTATTATTAGGTATGAGTTAGATAACAACTTGTGTACATGGCTATTTTTATAGGAATAATAAGGATTTATTTTTGTGGTGGTTCAACTATATCTTGATCCATGTGGTCACAATTAGTTACATTGAAGTTGTACAGATAGAGGTGATGGAAAAAATGGGACCACTTTAAATTGGGGAGGGATAATGGAAGGGGTTCCAAAGTGAGGAGAATAGATAAGAGAGAATACATAAAGAAGAGAGCAAGTATTGAGGAATAAAAATGGGGGAGAATATTATGATCCCAATATAGGGATTGTGACTATAATTTGTCTCCAACTATAAATAAAGTACTTGTTTTTCTATATCTTGAACCTTATGTCTTGAGAGAGAGAGTGAGATAATATCACCACCAGGGAGTGAGGCATCCATTAAGTCAATTCCATAATTATTACCTACATAAATTAGTATCAGAGTAAGGTTTTTACTTTTTGGATTGCATGTAAATAGTCTTTTTGATTCAATGGAGAGTTGTGGATGAAAATCTTACATTTGATTGAAGTGATAGTACATAGTATCAATCACACAGGAATAAGATCAATTCTTAAAACTAATATAGTTATAGAATTAGAAGTGATGATCATAATATTCTAAGTAAGATTGGATGCAATTGAGATAGTGCAAAGAAAAGGAACTCATTTTGAGTATTTGAGTGACTATGAAGAAGTTAAAACTCAAGAACCTAAATTAAAAAACATGGAGAATGAATATGATAGTAAATTTATCATATATATTTAAAATATTTGTAGTAATCCAAACTTGGATACAAATTTACACAATGGAAAATTAATCCCTAAAAATCTTATATATTGAATCACATATATGGATAAATAATTTAAATATGAGTTAATATACAATCCTAGAAAAGTAAAATTGACTTGCACAAAGTTTAAGCATCATGCATCTTTATGGTGGGATCATGTAAAAAATAAGAGGTAAAATAAAGGTAGTGATAAAATAATATATTTGGATAGGATGATGAAAATGTTGATGCCCAAGTTATTTTCTTTAGATTACCAAATGAGTTTGTTCAATAAATTATATAGTTTGATAAAAAATGATATGAGTATTAAATAATATATTAAAGAGTTTTATATACTATACATAAGAGATGTAAATAAGGAAGATGATCATGATAAGGTGTCAAGATATGTGAATTTTATATGGATTTCAATTCAAGATGAAATTAGTTTACTTAAATTGATAATAGTGGATGAAGCCTATGAATGTGCATTGAATGTAATGGACAATTTTTATATAAGGTAGTAAATGAAATCTAATATTATTAAGGATAATATTAGGAGGATTAATGACTTAAACATCACATCAATGCAAAACTATCTTCAAAATATGGAAGGGCTTCAAATGGTGGTGAAAAAGAAGAGTGATATGTTGGAATATGGAAAAGTTGACAACAAGAGAAAATGTACTAATGAGGGAGCTACGGATCCTCAAACCCTTTAGATGATGGAATATATGTTTGATTATATGAATATTAATTAGGATAATCTTATTTAATGTTGGAAGAGACTTATCTATTAGTTTTTTAAGTATGTTTTTTATTAATGTAAACTATTTTTTGCATTGTTGTCTTTTTGTTCAGGATTTAGTGTGTAATTATAGATTATAGTACTAGCTTGTTTTTGTTATGTATTAGAGTGGGTCCATATCAACAACCCTCTTTTACCATAAAAAATGAACTCTATAGGTAAAGGGAGATCCTAAAGAATAAAATGAGAAATAAAATGTGGATGAGTATAATATGCTCATGAAGAATATTCAAGTAGCTATATAAATTATAATTAAAATATAAGAAGAGGCTATTCTTCTAGAGGGAGAGGATACCTCACAAGAGGAGGGTATAGGTTTCATGGGTAAGTTATTTGAGTGATATAATTATGTTGAACTTAGATATTTTGAGATTTTAGAAGGAATTTATAAAAAAAACAATAGGGATGAAGGTAAAACCATATTTATCATGGATATGAAGAGATTTTTTGGTCTCCAACACATATGGAAGAACCAAAATGAGGAGAGGATATTATAATAAAAATAAACCTAGCCAAGGATATAGATGAACTAATGTAAATAAAGTGTATATTCCATATTATTTTGAAAAAAAGATGTAGCTTTTTAAGATAGAGGCATATTTGTACCAATTAAAAATTATAAAAGAATATTAAAAAATATATCAAAGGATAGTCACATTAGAGGATGAATTTAAATTATTGAAGAAAAATGTAATACAAATAATATTTAAAATAAGCCATCTAAGGGGGGGGGTGTATCAATCTTCAAAAAATTTCATTAAATTCCACTTAGATACATATGAACCATTCTAACACACATGTAAATCTTAACAATCATAAGCATCAAATCATAAGAGCGTGAAAAACATGATCATAACATATATGTGGGAAACCCTCAATGGGAATAAAAACCATTTATTAATAAATTGGACTATAGTCCTATAAGACAAAAATCAGTCTTTAATCAAGCACCCACTTCATATGGAGCACCAACCCTAACTAGCTGACTATAGTCCTATAAGACAAAAATTAGTCTTTTATCAATCACCCACTTGCAAGGAGCACTAACCCCCTAGATGAATCAACACTAACTCAACTAGGATTTATTAATCACCCACTTGAAAGGAGGCACTAACCCCCTAGATGACTCAACAATAACTCAACTAGGTTTTATCAAGCTGTACTTTCAAGGAGGCACCAACCCCTAAGAAGACTTAGAACCAATTCTTCCACCTAATTGTTTGATAAAAATTTATAAACCCTTATTGATTTTAAAATATATGATGATCAAATAATTTATCTCTTCTCTCACTTATGTCCCTCTCAAACTTGCCTTCATCCTTCTTCACTCAATTAGCCCTCTCCATCATTTGATTAAGTCTTCTAACCTTGATCATCATATGAAAAACCTTTGTTAGATATTCATGATATGTATTTTATGGTATGCATGATCTCATTATACTAAAAAATTATCTATATCATTTGCTTATCCTCTTTTTCTCTCCTACACTTAGCATCCTCTCAGCATTTTGAATGGGTCAAAACTACCTTGCTTTTATACAAGTCAGTTGATCATATCCTACTTAGTTAGCCACACATTAAAATAACTTAGGTAAACCTTAAATAGGTATTATAATATTGAAATAACATTCCTTAATCATGAATCAGTCAATATAATAGAGTAGCCATACATTAATTATCCCTTACTCCTCTTTTAGGCTTATGGAGACCTAATACGACTTCATAACAATATGTTACCCTTTAATCTCTTTGAATCATATCCAAACATATCACATGATATGAATGCATAATATGCCACTCCAATATACTTCAATTTATGTCCACAACATCTTTTATGTCTAATCACCAATTGAACCATTTCTCAAATCACTATTCATAAAAGGCCTACACATATACAAAAACTCTATCTTGAACAACTAAGGCATACATTCAATTTAAAAAAAACCATGGTAATAAGAAACATATTTAGAAACATTATGACCTTAAGATAATCAAAAACTTCATTTTATTCTTAAACTCAAGGTAAACAGGCTCAAACACTTCTCTGCAATATGTTCACTCAAAACTACCAATTTATTCCAAAACATAGTCAAGGAAACATGAAAATCTAACACATGATTGAATATATTAAATTTATTTTAATTCATGAAAAGGATATTATAAAAATTTTAGAGAAACCTCAACTAACCTAATCATGAGATCTAATGAAAACTATTAGTCATAAAGACCAATATGCTAACCTTCTCTCTCATAGACTCTACTCAGCTAGATAAGCGATTTTGGCTTCAATGTTTCAAATTACTACACTTACTTCCATTATTTTTCAAAGCATGGAAATATCAACAAATACACAGGAAAAATCATTAAGATTTTTAATTCATCATTGTTACATGAAAACACATTAGGAATCATCTTCTCACTTCTATCTAATTGCCTTACTATCTGCAGCACTAGGTCTGTTAGCAAATGGTCAATTTAGATCACCAAATTTACACACCTAAGATATATAACCTATCCAAAAAAATTTATTAACCAAAAATAGAAGTATCATGCTTTTATCTTCATCCAATTAGTAATTTTGACTTGTTTAACTATGTCTGATATAACAAATCTCTAAAAGATAAGCACTTTCTTATAGGGTCTGCTCACTCACTTTAGAAACAAAACACACCTAGAGATGATTAGGATATTTTAATTAAACCTCCAATTAATTATCTATCCATATCAATACATTCAAATATTTTTATAGTAATATCTTCAACATCGAGTCACTATTAGGATTTTATGAGGGTTTAAACCATCTTCCAATCTTAACAATCATTCATAAAAATTATCTCCTCTTTCTAAAAAACAATGCTTGTAACTTTGATCTAGAACCCTCACACATCTACCATGGACATATTAGGTTCCATTCAAATGCTACACCTATCAATGAGCATGGATAAAACATTCTTGGGTAGACAACTCTTCATTCTATGCACTCAAAAAATCTTAAAATAATTTTTCAATCCTTTTATTACAAAAAATGACCTAAAACATCATGCACATACATAAAAATACTTGACTCACCTCTTTAAATGTTCACCTTCTCAATCATGCCATGGTAATTGATCCTATTACCTCATCTAGCCACCATGTCTCTTCTTTCTTTCTAAACCTTGATTTGCATTTCTTATTAGGCCTTGAATCTAACCTTCTAGCCACCCTATAGACTTCACCTTAAAAAAATTGTGTTTAAATCCTCTTGTGTATTCTCAATAAACTTCATACACTCACTCTTGTTTGGATATTTAATATAACTTCTTTAGAAATACTTATGGATCTTTGAAGCTCGAATGGGATCTTCATAGCATCTTCAAAGCTACAAGCACATATATTTAGATATGACATTTTAATCATTTATAAGGTCCACAATACCTCATGTATAAATTAAAATAACCTCTATGATGCTCAAACACTATCAAGTGTTTTTTGAATCATTCTCATCTTTGTAGCTCATTTAGAGCATCTTTAGAGCTGCTTACATAGATATTTGAAGCACATAATTTTTTATTTTGAGATCACTCATTTAATCATGATACTTGTAGATATCATCTCATAAGTTCCGGACCAAGCATTATAATATGCTTAACACTTGACAAATTGACCTGTACATATTCATGTTTCTTCTCAATGATTTCACTCAAGCTAACATCAAAACATTCTTCAAACAATACTCTCTCATCACTACTATTATATAGAAACAATTCTCACTTTGATGGCACACATCATTATTATTTATATATAAACAACATTCATTATTTTGGTACACATAATCATTCTTAATATAACAATAACATTCATTATGTTAGCAATATAACTCATTTATATACCTCAAGTCTTACTTCACTAAGTATTTTTATAAGAACCTTTGGCATCAATGAAAGAAACATAAATCTTCATAAGAACCTTTGAAATCAATGAAAACATTAAATATCAAATCTCAACACTTAATGATAATGCTCAAAAAACTCTTCTTTAATTAATGACAATGTTCAACAATCTCCTTTGTTGTTGATGACAAATACACTTAGAAAACACTTTCAACCACTCTTAATGGCAATCGTTTTTAGACTTGGTTCTTGTCTTTTCTTTCTCCCTTTCTGATATTTCTTTCCTTTCTTACATTTTTTGATCTTTCTCCCCCTTTGACATTAATGACAAAGGTCTTCCACATCTATTATCTCTTTTAGAATGAACTCATATTACAAGACCACTTCAGCACAGATAAGGCTTAGTTAACAACCAAAAAATATCCCCCTTAAACCAAGCATCCACCATGATTTTATTATCTATTAGACATCAAAGATCATATGTAACCACTAAAATCATAATTTTTCCCTTTGAGCTGATACAATCTCTCAAAGACACTAGATGGCACACAATATTCATAAACTATGGCAACCACTTATGACATCCATCATTAAAACCTTCTCAATCAAGTCACTCTCCCATATAATCCATTAAATTCTCAATAAATAGAGTCTATGAAGTATCTCAGACATAATCTTTCCTTAACTCCATGCATATGAAAAGTAATTATTTTATTGACAAAGAAATTAGAGCTACCAAGCTCCCCATTAGACCAAGCATATCTTCTTTTTAAAATAATTAGGAGCTCAAATCACTTACCTTCCTTGATATGTCCAAAGAAAATAAAACTCTTGACCACACACACAAGGATATCTTATTTATGATACCAACTATAGAAATAGAGACTCCCCTTTCATCTTTACAGATCAGGCTGAACTACTCATATAAATAGATATCAAAAGTTTACCTCTTATATACCATTTTTTGCACTTTTTGACTTTAGCTACCTTTTACACTTCAAAAAACATAGTTATCAACATAGGAATGGATAATATCCATCTTCATTTCCTTGATTTCAATATATACAATTTGGAATCTTCTCAAAAGAAACCTTCTTTGACTACACCCTCATGCTTTTACTAATAGAATAATGTCTCCATGAACATTAATAGAGCCACCTCTTTTTCATAGGGTTCTAGAACAAGATAAACTCAAGAGATTCCTAGATTTACATACTCTTATAAGATTGAATATTCTTCAACATCCTTTTGGACTCAATTAACACTTTAGGCATGATCTCATCATTAACTATTTTTTCATCAATGTGAGCTAAAAATAGACATTCCTTACTTGATTTCTAATATTAGGCATGTTCTATCTTAGAAACTAGTCCACTTGAGCTTATAGACTGATTGTGACTTATCTTTACTACCTTTGTTTTTCATACATTCATTTGTTTTCTTTATTTCACTCTAGGAGCTTCAAACTTGATGTTTTGACTTGATGATCTTCTAACTCTATTGGGATAAAATATTATAATGTGTCCTACATTATGACAACTATAATAGACCACCTTATACATACCATTTAACTTTATTAGGATCTCCTTTTGAATAATTACTTATTCTTCCATAGTTCCATTAGTACTCATTTTTGGAGGGTTTTCTACATTCTCTTGCTTTATGACCACACTAACTACATTTAAAATAGTAACCATTGAAATAATTATCATACCTTATATCATTGGGATTTCTAATAGGTCTTTTCATGTTGACCTTCTTGTCTTCAAAAATCTTCTTTTCAACTTGAGCTGCCTTCTTTTGGTCTTTTTTGAATCCAAGACCTATCTTATCACTTATAGACTTTTGACTACTTAAAATATCATCTAGGGCCTCAATGATATTTTCAAATTTAATAAAAATCTTCACTTTTTTGGATGCTTGATCCAACTCAATTTTTAGAGATTATATTTTAGTTCCATGCCTTCTACAATCTTCTTATTTAACCTTTAGGGTTGCTTCCATAATCCTTATCTGGGTTTTAAATTGTTATATGATCTCTTCATAATCCTTGGAATTTTTACTCAAAATTTCCTCAAATAATCTAATCTTCTGCTCATAGTTCTAAACTAATGAATTAGGTTTCTTGTTTTTCTTCTTCACAAGCTTTAACTCTTCTAAGGCACTCATGAGCTAAGCCTCAAGATCCACTTTATCTTATCCTTCTTCACTATCATATTATTCATTTGATTATACATCAATCATAAGGCCTTTACCATTTGAACAACCCTCATTGTCTAATTCTATGCGTATGAACAAAGTTTCATTATTGTCATGTTTAAATTTATTACTATCATCATCACTACTAGATGTGTTTGAATCACTTACATAAGATGAGTTGTCTTCTTTAGTATAGAAAATATTCTTGTTTTTGAATGACCCTTTCCTTCATTCTTCTTGAAATCTCTCTTGTTCTTGTTATAATTATAGATTTTTTTATCATCTCCATCATGTTCTTCCTAGAAATCATAACCAGTATAACAAGCATGTGCATCTTATAAATCATAAGCATCAAATCATAAGAGCGTGAAACACATGAACGCAAATATACATGGGAAACCCTCAAGGGGAATAAAAACCACTAATGAATAAAATGGACTAAATTATTATAATACAAACATAAATCTTTAGTGAATCACCCACTTCACATGGATCATGAACCCCAACTAGTTTAGCACTAACTCAGGCTTTAGCAATCATCCACTTGTAAGGAGGCACCAATCCCTTAGATGACTCAACACCAAATCAGTCACCTAATTTTTTTATCACCTTTATAAACCCTTATTCATTATATAATATATTATGATCTACTCCATCTCTTTTCTCACTTATTTCCCTCTCAAAATGGCCTTTAGCCCTCTTTACTCAATTATACCTCTTCATGTCTTGATTATGTCTTCTAACCTTGATATTCATATACAAAACCACTGTTAGATATTCATGACAACTATTTTATGGTCCAAATGACCTCATTATACTAAAAAATTATCTATATCATTCACTAATCCTCTTCTACTCTCTCACACTTAACATCTTCTAAGCTTTCTAAATATGTCTAAATTGCCTTGCTTTTATACAAGTCACTTGATCATATCCTAATTATTTGGACACATATAAATCACTTTCATAATCCATGAATAATTATTATAATATTAAAATAACATTCATTAATCATGAATCAATCAATACAATAGGTCAGCCATACATCAATTAGCCATTACTGCTCTTTTAGGCTTATGGAGACCTAATAGGCCTTCTTAACAACACGTGACCCTTTGATCTCTTTAAAGCATATCCAAAAACCTTACATATAAATAAACCATAATATGCCACTCTAATATACCTTATAAAACTTAAGTTTATGTCCAACACATATTTTATGTACAATCACCACTTGAACCCTTTCTCAAATTACTGCTCATAAAAGGCCTATGCATATACAGAAACTTTGTCTTGAACAACTGAGGCATATACTCAATTTTTCAAAAAAATCATGGAAAAAATTACATATTTATAAAAATCATGATCTCAAAAGAATCACAAACTTTATCTTATTCTTTAACTCAAAGTAAATAGGTTCAACCACTTCTTTGCAAGATGTTCACTTAGAATTGCCAACTAATTCCAAAACATAGTCAAGGAAAAAAGAAAATTTGACACATGATTGAATATATTCAAGGGATTTAAATTCATGAAAAATATCTTATAAAATATTCAAAGAAAACTCAAACAACTAGATCATGAGGTCTAATGAAAACTATTTATTGTATAGACTAATTTGTTGACCTTCTCTATCACATACTCCACTCAGCTAGATAAGCCATTTTGGATTCAATGTTTCAACCTATTACACTTACTTAAAATACTTTTCAAAGCACATATAGATAAATAAATACATAAAAACATCATTATGAATTTCAATGAATCACTCTTATATTAAAACACATCATGAATCATCTTCTCACTTTTTCCAGATTTCCTTATTGTCTGCACTATTAAGTCTATTTATGACTAGACATCTTGGATCAAAAAATTTAAAAAAATAAGATATAAAACCTATCTATAAACATTTATTAACAACAAATACAAGTCTCACACTTTGATCTTCCTCTACTTATTAGTTTTGACTTGGTCAACTCTATCCACTACAAAAAATATCTAAAAGATAATCACTTTCCTATAGGGTGTACTCACTCACCTAAGAAACAAATCACACCTAGATATGATTAAGAGATTTGAATTCAACCTTCAATTACTTATATAGGCATATCAATCCATTTTAGTCTCTTTATAATAATATCTTCAACATTGGGTCATTGTTAGGGTTTTATAAGGGCTTAGACCATCTTCTAGTCTTAAAAATCATTCATATAACTTAGATCCTCTTTTTAGAAACCAATTATTATAAATTTGATCTAAAAACCTTCTTTATCTACCATGGATAGCTTAAATTCTCGTGCAGATGCTACACATGTCACCTAGCATTGAGAAAACCTTCTGAAGTAGACAACTCTTCATTTTGTGCACTTGAAAAAACTTGAAATACTTTTTCAAGCCTTTTATTTCAAACCATGACCTAAAACTACATGAACATACCTATAAAATCTTGACTCACATCTATCAATGTTAACCTTCTCACTCATTTCATTGAAACTGATCTTGTTACCTCATCTGGCCACCATCTCTCTTCTTGCTTTCTAAGCCTTGACTCGAAAGTCTTATTAAGCCTTGAATTTGACCTTCAAGCCACCATGTAGACTTCACCTTGAAAATATCCCATGTTTTAATGTATCTTCTTTATTATCAATAAATTTCATACACTCACTCTTCTTTGGAGCTTCAATAGAACTTCTTTGGAACTACTTATAGATCTTTAGAGATTGACTGGGATCTTGGTAAAATATTTAGAGATGCAAACACAAATATTTGGATATAACCTTTTAATCGCTTCCAATGTCCTCAACACCTCATGTACAAACTCAAATAACCTCTTTGATTTTCAAATGATATCAAGTGTTCTTTAGAACATTCTCATCTTCATAGCTCATTTGAATCATCTTTGAAACTACTTATACAGATCTTTAGAGCACATAATTTCTTGTTTATATCTCACTTATTTAATCATGATACCTACATATACCATATCATAAGATCTATAAAAATCATTATAATATGATTGACACTTTAAAAATGACTTGTACTTAGTCATGTTGATTCTCAATGATTTCACTCAAGTTGACATCAAAACATTTTTCAAATAGTACTCTCTCATCACTGCTCTTAAATAAAAATAGCATTAACTATGATGGCACACATCACTAGTATTTATATATAAACAACATTAATTATGATGACACACATCACCACTCTTCATATGTAGCAACATTCATTATGCTAGCAACAAAACTCATTCATATGCATACCTCAAGGCTTATTTGACCAAGTATTTTCATAAGAACCTTTGACATCAATGATATTAGATTGAAATTAATAAAATAACCACGAATCTTAATGATAACCTTTGACATCAATGACAACATTAAATATCAAAGATCAACACTCAATGGCAATGTTCAACAATCTCTTCCTTAATTAATGACAATGTTCAACAACTACTATTATCCGTACCACATTTTGGGAAAGTGTTTCAAGAGGAATTTGATGTAATTGGAATATTTGTAAGAGTAATATTGAGCCAATAAGGTAATCCCATTACATATCTTAATGAAAATTTAAATTAATCCAAGATAAATTATTTGGTATATGACCAATAATTTTATGCAATGGTTAAATTTAGTATGATGTGGAGGAACTAATTACTTCTAAAATATATTTTTTTATACAAGGATCATCAAGAATTTAAAAACATAAATATTTAAAGTAATATTAATCATAAATAAATGAAATGGGTAGAATTTCTTCAATTTTTGTTAAACATAAAACTATAAAATCTAATAAAGATGTGGATGCCTTAAGTAGGAAAATTATTATTGTGAATGAGATAAGGTTATAAGTCATTAGGTTTGACTAAATTAAATATTTATATTATGAAAAAAATTATTTCTTGGATCATAAAAAACATGCATGAATTAAAAATATGGAAATAACTTCAAGGTTGGAGTATAAGATTGCAGATGAGTTTTTGTTCAAAAAAATAAGTTATCCTTACCTCAAGCTTCCATAAGAGAAAAAATATTGAAGGAAAAACATAGTGGGGGGTTAGATGGTCATTTTGGGCATGAAAATAATTTCATGTAATTGATAAAAATGAATTATTAACCAAAATTTATCATTGACATAAATAAGTTCATGTAGATGTGTAGATTTTTTAATAAACTTTTATAGGTAAAATTCAAAATACATGGCTATATTATCATTTACATATTAATGATAAACCATGTGATTAATTGAGCATGTATTTTAATATTGGGTTGTAAATAAATCAATGAAAAATGACTATATTATTTTTTTATGGATATATTTTATAATATGGGCCACTTTTTAGCATGCATGAATATTAATAATGCCACTAATATTTATAACTTTTTTTAATTGAAAATCACTTTTACATTAATTTAAAATAAAAAATAGTAGTAAAATGCTAGTCATACAAAAAATGGTGGAAACGTCACACCTCAAATACCAAATTGAGCTAAAAAACCTTGGAAGAAACCAAAGTCCAAAATAACTAGCCAAAGGTAGTTGATAACCACAGTTAAATTAAATCAAGTTAGTCTAAACCAAAAAATATAAAATAAAAATAGAAACATCAAGGAACAAAATAGGAAACATATGCAGACATGGATACCAGAGGAGGAGGTGGAGATGAAAGGTCCCTAGGCTTCTTAATCGAGCTATCTCAAGTTGGGTGATCTTTATCCATCGGGAGGGGGTCCCAACCATCATCTTGCTAGTTTATGTTAGCATCATTCTACAAAATATTAGTGGGAGGAAGAGATGGATATTTTAAAATGTAGAAACTTATCCTATTTATGGGGTATCCACACCGCACCACCATTGTCTCTACCTCAATCAAATCATCTTGAAGGAGATGGATAATGAGAGCAAAGAGAAGAGATCCTTCAACTTTGATACCTTTTTCTAAGAGAAAAATGACACTTCCCCCTATGCTTGTGACCATTATGAAGAGAGTGGTGTGGTAGGGGATTAGGTGGCTCATGGTTGACTACACAAAGAGAATTCCCCTAGTGGTCTAGGAGAAGCTGAAAATGGTGAATTTCTATCTAGACCTTGTCCATTTTAACCTAAATTTGGAGGGTAACATTTGAAATCATAACAAATATTTTAGTTAAGAATTTTTTTTTCCATAGTCTCATTATTAAAACATGATTGATTTCTATATCTCCAAATTTGACAATAAAATATTAGTACAAATTTTTTGCCAAAATGTGTTGTATCTTACAAGTAATAAGGATAAGTCCCCAAAGAGAGCCTTTTTTTAGGTGAATATCTTAAGCATGAAGGGTTTAAAGAGGGTATGAATCTATCTCTATGCTAATTGAGCATGTGGGCAAAACTATAAGAGGTACTTGATGGTTCCTAGGTGTTGACAAGCTGGGTAAGAGGGATTAAGAACCACCATATGCTTTAGCCAATTTCCAAGGGGCAAACCTTGATATATAATACACCAAAGGAAGTGAGAATTTTTAGTTTACATAAAAGCCACCAAAATATGATCAAACCTCCTAGATCAAACCCAATGAAGGGATTGGAGAGACCATTAGTGATTAAGAGCCTCTATGTCAATATGTAGAGAGGTTAATATATTATATCCTAGTTGAGGACAATAATGGAGGAGTATGGTAGTAGGCCAATACCAGTCCTTTCACCATGGTGTGGGAGGGGAAGCTCTAATCTTGTGTAAGAACTCATCAGGTACGAACCTCTAAATTTCATCAATGGATTTTACATCTTCCTTGTTAGGCTAAAATTTAGCCTTTAGCATAGACCAAGGAAGCTAATACCTAGAGAAATTATAGAATAGATCATCAAATATGAGAATACACTTCTTAAATAACCTTAAGTTTTTAATCTATGGGACCATTGCAAAGGGTACATTATGAAAAGTTAGCTAAGGAGACCACCACAATAGATGGGAGTTTAGAGAAATATTGATTTTAAACCCCTCCCCCACAAAAATAATGTGATTTTTGAGATTTTTAAAAGCCTTATATATACTCTGCATGATAAACATGCACCTTACTTTGAAAAACACTAGTGAAATAAGTTCACTGTGAAAGCTTATGCCTTATCAGGGTTTTTTTGTTGAGATGGCATCCTTGAGAAATGAAATGCCATGGTAATTTTTTTATAGGATTCATCACCTTATAGGGTTAAAATGATCCATTTGGACCCAAGATTATTACCCTAAATATTTATGTCAATAATACCCAACTCTTATACTTATTTAGCATGAAAATAGATGGCCCTAGAGACTTGATGAAAGCTCTGGTGGCCTTTAGATTTATCCCATAAAAAACATCTCAACATCTTCTCAAGTTTTTCATAAGAGGAATTTGAAGGTGTCCAACAAGAAGAGTAATATACATGAGCAATAATGAGCATTTTAAAAAAAAATTGGAATTTACCTACCAAGGTCAAAGGCTTAGTAATCTAGAACAAGATTTTTTTCTCCACTCTTTAAACTAGATAGGGCCACAAATCTATAGGAGAGGATTTGGAGGTAAAAGGAATGCCTAAAAATTTAAAATAGACCCTTCGAAGGATCCATTGCCACATATATCCCTCCCTCCAAGAAGGTTTGGGTGATAATGGTAGCACTGGGTCTTACACCACTAGATAGATGACTAAGAGGCAAAGAAAAAATATATAAACATTCTATGGAATTCTTGACATAGTTTTTATCTTCTTTTAGGGTGATAAAGGAGTCATAAAAAAGTGATTATTTATTTATTGGCGGTCTGATTTAGGTAGAGAGATCCCTTTTAATATCCCCTCAAAAGCATAATTGGCCAAAATATAGTTAAACCCTTCAGCAACTAACACATAAAGTGAAGGGGCAAGGGGGTACCCCTATTAGATGGACCTATTTAGCTCAAAAGGTTAAGACTAAGAGACATTGATAGTGATGTAGACCCCATCATCTTGAAAAAGTATATTTAAATTATGGAAAAACTTGGGGCCAAACCTTGACACATGTAACATGCTAATAATAAAAGACCATTTAATATGGTTATAGGATTTTTCAAATTCAATATTGATGAACAACACCCTATGGTTGGAGATTATATCCCATTTTACACCCTCTCAAAGAATAATAACATTATTGAGGATATATCAATGCTAAATGAACCTAGTTTCTCACTTCACATAATTAAGGGAAGTAAGTGCTTAATTTTGAGAGCTAAAACTTTGGTTATTATTTTGTATGATACATTAAATAAAGTGATGGGCCCAAAAATTTTATTTACCTCATGATCCCTAGATTTAGGGATGAACTTGATGTTTCCCTAATTGATTAGGTGGCATAAGGAATTAGTTAAGACCACTTCAGAATAAACTCTATAAAGATCAGGTCAAACTGTGTCCCATAGGGTTTGATATAGATCATAGGGAAATCCATAAATGCTTGGGGATTTATTAAAGTCCATTTTTATAATATATTCCTTAAGGTTAATGACACTAATAGGTCTATCATGGGTAACTCTTTGAGCTTTTGAGAGATTATAAGGGACCACATTAAGGCATTTAATTAGGACAACCTCACAAGTAGGTGACAAAGGTTATGTTATGATGAAACCATGGTATTATTGGACAAAGGCTTGGAGGATAGATAAAAGCTTAGTAATCTTACATAAATAACTTATAATTTATTTGATTTTATTTTTGAATTTCCTTGACTAAAGGAGAGCAAAAAATTCCTTGATCACTTTGTCTCCTACCTTCAACCAATGCATCCTTTCTTGGAATTGTGCTCCTCTGGCCTTGTAAACCTCCATAAATTAGAGTTTTTTCCTCCAAATGGTAGATTGAATCTATAAATGATATTTTAAAGGTGAATCTTCTAAATCCTATGAAACCCTAAGGTATTTATGGTTTGTATAATTATAAATGTAGTGCTTGAGTATAGAATTTTATTTTTTATAAATCTATATGAAGGCAATGGGTTAGATTATAGTGTTAGAACACCATTGAATCTAACCAGTGCCTCTTGTGGGATTAGGGGCCAAAATATAAATCCTAGTAATATTTTCCATATTAATCTCATGTTTGAGGTGGGTAGTGTTGAGTTACAACTAGGAACTTTTGGGTTTCACTTGAGGATAATTCCAACTCATTTGAAAACAAATGGGGTGGTGGTCAGACAAGAAAGTGTCTAAAATGACATCATAAAGAATCCATTTATGGGAGAAAATTAAAAATGGTCTTGTTCAATTAGGATGGCATGATCAAGGAATTTGAGGACCTGACCTTCACCCTGATGAAAATTAGACAAAGTAAACCATGGGGATTTGGAATCACCCCATTTGTGATTATTTGGTCATAAGACCCTAAGTTTATTATGTAGGTAGAACAAAGGTTTTTATTCTCCTACACACCATCTAATGGGAAGGAAACCTTCCTTATCTTCCACTGATTCAATCATGTTAAATTCATAACATAGAATTCAATGCACATATGGGAGGGAATTAACTAACCATCTCAAAATTAAGGTACACTCCATAGTGTCTTAGAAGAATAAATATTGATAAGGCCAATGATGTGATTATTAAAGTCAAAAAGGGTCCAAACCACCTAATGGGTGAGGTTAAAACCCTAAAAAATGATATTTTGAGACAAGTTGAGTGTGAATAAGGTGATAGACCCCCCTAAATAAACTCATGATAGGTGGATTTATAAATGATCCGAGGCTAATAGTGTGAGTTGTAGAAAGAGGAAAAAATTTATATATTTTGAATTCTTGCATTAAAATAATTTTCATGTCAGTAAAATGATAAAAATTATTCTTGATCATATCCTTATGATTTAGATCAATGAGTTTGAAAACATTCTAATAATAAACTATCATTTGAAAACATCTAAATTCATATAATTTCTCTTCGAAAAGTCTAAGAGGGATAAAAAAATGATTGAAAGTCCATCCTATAAGGTAAAACTCTCCCATCTTGAAATGATACCTTTTAGGAGCCACATAATCCTCATCTACAAAGGGAAAGGGACTATTGATTGGTGCATGATAGACTTGTATTTGAGGGTTACAGGCCCTAGATCTGAATATAAATAATTCACTCATGAAAGGGGTTATCACAAAAGAGCCATAAGGATGGGATATGGCAAAGACATATATTGAGAAAATTCCTATGGTGACTGGTAGATGGGAGGTGGGGGTTTAATTTGAGGTAGTGTTGGTGATTTGGTGGAAAGGGTTGAGGAACTTGGACCTCCTAAAGGATTGGATACAACTGGCCATGTTTAGTAGTATTCAACATGTCAAACACCATGGTCCACCCATTAGAGGATGGGGGTTTTATATCACATCCACTTTTTTCTTTAGAAACTGCAATGGTGGGAACCATTAGGGGAAATTACCTAATCATGTGGTCTAAATACTAGCACCTAAAATAAATTTTTGTAAGGTTAATGTATAGGACACACTAAGTGAAATGGTTATTGCCAACTTGAATGTCAATAGATCCTTTAATATCATTGGATAGGTTAATTTCAATAAAAAACCATCTCAGGAGATGAATTACATAAAACTTTGGTTGCTCATGCTATATAACATGTTTGAGAGTCTTGATAAGCTGGTCTAAAAAAATCCACAGAGGTAGAGGTAAGCCTGAAAACTCTACACAAACTAGGATTTTAAGCTTCACTTGTATAGAGACATGAAAGTTTATGGTTTAATGGAAAAAATAACTAAGGTGTTGTAAATGGAATAAGGTACATGGTTGAAAATGGATCTACAATGTTTAGGGTTTGTGAAATGAAATAGGAAGAAACCCTTGGTTAGGTTTTTCATGCCTTCCAGTTTCACCCCATGACATTACCAATGGTTGTGAACCCATTTATTCATAAGGATATCTAGAGGAACTTGACCCATATAATAAGCAACAAGGGTAAAATTTTCAAAATAATTACAAGAATTATCAAACTCTATAAGGTCTAAAACCACATCTAGAAGAGGAGTCTCAGATTCATAATCAATACCTCAGGGTAGACATTTAGGACAAACTTTTGAGCTTGTTTTAGCACCATGGATACTCTATATCCCTCTATTGATACCTACATCAAACAATTTATGAATATTGGAGGAATCCATTTAATATATGAGAGGGTTAGTAACCTCTTAATGGGTAGATAGGTAGCTTGACTTAACTTAGTTAATGTGATATCAATGACTCCTTACTAGATCAGATAGATAGATGGTGTGATGAGAGGTAGGGGAAACCCTAAAAACCCATAGACCATAAGTGATCCATACTCTCCTCTCTCCTCCATTATCTTTCAAATTTTGTGACTCATGTTTTTTCATTTATAATGTTTTTACTAAAAGATATTTTGATATTACAAGGTTGCCAAGGAGTATAGTATAATATATGGATACTAAGTTTGTTAGACACTTTTGATGGACATTATGATAAAATTTAGGTAGGATATTGAAATTCACTATAGATTATCATCCTAAAATATATGGGAAAATATAGATGGTAAATCATAGACTTGGAAATTTATTGAGATGTTTGGTTGCTGAAAAAATTAAGTAGTGGGATTTAGTGTTATTAAAAGATTAATTTACATAAAATAGTTTATGTAATATAAGTATGATTCCATTACATATTTTGTATGGAATCATCCCAAAATTAATTTTTATATAATTAATCATAATTAATATGAATAGAATAAGTGATGAAGGTGAAGAGTACATGCAAGCTATGCATGATATGTATACATAGGTGAAAAACAAACTGGACAAATGTCATAGGAATCATAAAGATCCTCCTTATCACATATTAATATATATGTTTTTTTATGTTTTGGACTTGGTATTATCACATTTATTTAAGGATAAGATTCCAAAGGGTGAATATAATAATATAAAATGGAAGAAAAATGGATGTTTTCAAATTTTAAGAAGGATCTCAACCAAAGCTAATGAGATTGAGTTGATAGATGGAGTAGGTGTTTCATTGATATTAAATTTATTAGGTTTGTACCCATATGTAGAGAAAAAAATTGAGGAAGGAAAAATCTATTTTAACCAACACAACCCACCTTCAAAATTTTAAGATGAGGACCCGAGTTGTTTTAGAATTTTCATGATCATATCTTATGTATTAAAGATTTAGGTTTAGATTGAATGAATAAGACTTTAATTTTCTAATAACTATTCAATTACATTTAAAATAACTATAATCAAGGATAATTATAGTTTTAATGTTCTCCAATGTTGATTTACGTCTTTTATATCATGTTAAATTTGGGGTAAAATATGTTTTGATATGAATATCATGGGATTCAGCTTTTAAAATTTTTAAATGTGACCATGGAAAGGTTTAAATGTGTTTCAATCAAAATATTTTATAATTATTTTATGCCTTTTATTATTAATAGTTGAGTGAAATGAATTTAGATCGTGATTTATTTGACTAATAGACTAATATAGCATCTTGTTTCAAGTCCTTTATATGTCTAAATGTGCATGCTAGCCCTAAAATTTTAAGATCTTAACATGCATCTTCATCTAGCATACTCACTTGAAATATATAAATTTTTAAGTCTAATTTTACCTTGAGCAATTTACAATCATCCATGTGTCAAAATATCACTTATATGTGGTTTGCAGGTCCAAGACGTAGTCTACATAATCTTATGAGCACTTGTATGGGTGAGATCATGCCATGTGTATTCATCTTAATGACCTTTAAATCCTTCATCAAGTGTGCATAATCTAATTTTTGATAGTTATCCAAAGTAGAGAGATCTCTTTACATGTCATAATATTATTAATACATAAATCATAAGTCCTTATATATTTTTCACTCTACCCTCCGATGAAGTAATACTACTCCACGTGTCATAATCTTAGTGTTACATTATTGAAAAGTACTTACATAGTTTTCAAGGTTTTTTTACCCTCTAGTGAAGAGATGTTTCTCCATGTGAAATCATCCTAAAAACCAACCCACAACCCATAGATTATAATTACATAGTCAGACTCTGAAGACCCTCTAGACGAGTCATAATCATCCATATGAAATCATCCTGATGACCCAAAGTCTAACATAATAAGATACACAAGTAAAATTAATCAACATATCTAGTTTTTAAGTGAGATTTCAATGTTTCATAATCTTGATAACACATGTATTTCATAGTTTATAGTGAAAATTTTAATAATATGAGCAAACAAGTGTGAGAACTTGCCACATGTCATCACCTTGGGAACCAAAGACTGATGAATAAAAATAGGATAAATAGGATTTTAAACTAAAAAATATGAGTGCTATGCTAAAACATCTTCCTAAATAAGTTAATTAATTACAAAAGGATACATCTTCCATTAGAAACAATCTATGGAGGCCCAAAAAGAGGCATCTATCGTATTAAGATTGATAAGACACTTGGAGGCAATAAAGAGATTCCACTTGGAAATAAAAAATATGCCAAAGGCTGAACATCTAAAATTAATATTAAAACTAGGCATGAATAATCAAGTATTGAATCAAATCCATTTTTACTACAAATTCACATAGTTTTTTTATCTAATGCATTCAATTTTTAGATCCAACAAATCTAAGTGACATATTTGGTTTGGAAAGAACATTTTGTACATTACCTTCTTGATATCTTAATCACTATATGAATTCAAACTCTCTAGTATGTAAAATAACTTCATTATTTCCATATAACATAATTATTACCTAAACATTACTAATGGATTCATTATCTCACACTTTTCCTCAATCTACATATTCTATTGCAAGTGATACTGAGTTCATGGATATACTTTTTATATTCCAGCACTTGGACACCAATTCAAACATTATTCAGTTATATGGGTGGAGGTGGATGACACATAACCATATGAAAACAAAGGAATAAATGTTTATATTCACATAAATGATTTCAACATGACATTTTTTCCATTAAGTCTATAGGTCTACACAATGCAAGTACAAAACCAGAGGTAATGCCCTACATCAACTTGGGTTTTTTTATGTAAATGGGAAAATTTAAGGAAATATATTTCACTATTAGCCTAATAAAACCCATGTACCCTAAATTAGTGGTAATAAATTTGAGAAATAATATAGTCTCTATGTTATTGAAATAAACTATGGTCGAGCTATGGTAGATTAATGGTTGATTTTAAATTTAGTAAGGGAAAATTGAAGTAATGGGAAGTCAACCCAAGTAAATTTGTAATCCAAGGCTTGATTTCCTCCATCCCCATAGTTTTCTTTATGTGAGGGCTAATAATCAAAGTGGCCCTATTAAGTTGATTATATGAATTTCTAAGAATTTCATATGTTCATGAAATATGGGTCCCATTTCTAAATATCATTTTGACTTTGGATAAAATAGTTATCATTGGAGAGATAATAATCTTTAGTTTAATATACAAGATGAACAACCCTAAAAAATTTACTTGATCAAAAATTTTACATGATGTCATACTTCATAGATGTGAACACTACTATAGTGTAACCATATTATGTAGTGCCTTGGGAACCATCCAAAAAATACCCAAATAAAAGTGTTTGTGATGAAGCTAATATTATTCACATCCACAAGTTTAAGAGGCAAATCAAGAGAATCACAAAAACATTGTATCCAATGGTTTATAAGGCCATCTGTGGGTGAAATATTCCTAGGTTGTCATAAAATATCAAAAAAATATTTGTGAAATTAGGTGATTGCTAGTATTACCTAGACTACACTATAATAATAAATGGGGGTATTAGGGAACAAAACCTACATCTACCACAAACTATTCCAAAAAAGGTGGTCAAACAAGAAATTTCTACATAATTATTTGATAGTGTGGACACTGAACTAAGGGGTTATAGAAAAATTAAGTCTCCATGTGATCCCTCTCACATAAGATTCATATAATACACAAAATAGAGCACCTCAACTCTTTGAGAAATATTAGAATGCATTACAACTTGAAGAGGGTACCATTTAGGTATTTTGATCTTATGAATAAGGTTAGGGAGCACCTCAAGAATTGTGAAAATAAAGTTACGATATACTATGGACACAAGTGATGTAATCATGACTCCATATTCATGAGCGTTGAAAATGAGAGTGAGATTTATATCAAGATGCATAAGATTTCCATGTCCATGATAGTTTCCAAAAGGATCCAACATAATGTTTCTATGATATAATATGTGAAAAGAATAGATAGTGAATAATGGATCTCAACTCCAATTCATGGCCTCTTTCTTAGCTATAAGTAGAAAATAAGAATGTAAATCTAGCGAGATAGACACATAAATCACATCTAATGTTTCTCAAAGTCTTCCCATGATTTCAAGGTTTTTTATTCTTCAATTTGTAGTTGATGTAGAGGAATCCAAAATTTTCATTAAGATAAAAGGACAACTTTATTTTACACCCCTACCTCCTTTAGCATTAGTAAAACATTTGAGTCTTCCCTCATTTATTTCACAAGTTCCTATTACTCCCTTGTTACTAATTCATATTGTAACTCCACCATTGATCAAAATCATCCCTGTTACACTTTCCACCATTGTGTCCCCTTCATCTTCCCTTCTACCCACTTTATTACCAACCCCTTACTCCGACCAAGTAACCCTTGAATACCTACCAAAGGAAACCTAAGACCCCTCTCATGTCTTCCAATGATGTAAAAGAATAATAATGGCCTATTGAAGGCCTATTTTTTAGAGAACATTTTTATGAAGAGTTAGAATGGGAGACAAAGTAGGAACAAGAAGAACCTAAAGATGAGGAGGAAACTAAACAAGATGAAATTCAATAGGAGGGGGAAACTGAATAAGAAGAAAATGATTTAGGAGGAACCAAATTATAAGAAGACTTAGAAGTGGAAAAATAAAAGGCTAACTTTGTTAAAATATATTTAATATTAGAAGAGAAGGAAAGAGAATTATTAGGGTCAAAAGTAGAATCTAGGCAAGAAGTTCCAACCCAAGAACTTACATCATTGACTGCACTTTTTATCTCTCCACCTCATGCTTAAGGGAAACAAATAAAAATAATGGTTGAGAACACATCAATATCTATGCAAGAAGGGATAATGGAGATAAGTCCAAAAGAGACCCCATTTTTTGATATAATACCTATAAAGGAATTTAATACAAAATAAGACATTGTATAAGGTGTATTAATAACCACTATAACAATAATTCCCATTACTAATGGTACTCCAGGTGATGGCCAATCATCAATTATAAGTACATGAAGTCTTAAATCTTTGCTTCCTCTTAAAACTTCAATTTATAAAGAGAATAAAAAATATCCATGCATTATTTAAGTTCTTTAATTTTTAATTCTCTTATCCCACTCAAGAGGCCTTAGGCATACATAATGCCAATTTTACAAACTATAGGCCAAGGCCAATTAAATTTTGATTTCTCTACTACCAACCAAACTAAAAAGAGTTATAATAATACCGTGAGCTTGATTCATAACCTAATAACTCATACATCCATTATTAAATCTATTCCATAGTCTAATATACCTAATCTTTAGGTACATTTTGAAGATTTAGTTCCAATTCTATTTTGTCTACATGGGATACTCCTCCTAGGCAATCTACATATCTAGATGTGCCCATAAGTCAGCTACCTAAATAGGATTTTCCATTATTTCAATATGTTATATTGAAAAAAATAATAAATATAATATTAAGATACCTCCATAGAATAAGGTCACTTCCTAGAGAAATGAAAACCCATCTTTTCCTAAATTGTTTTCATCTTCTCTTACTGCTTATCCTACTCAATATCATTTATCCCACCAAGTCATTTCCCTCCTTATACATATGAATATATGTATCCTATATAAACATAAGTTATTTGTATCATTCCCCCTTGGTTTTAGAAACTATAGGAAGAGTTGGTAGGCTAGTAAGATTTGATTATCACTAAGCTTCCAAAGGTAGGGTTCCATTTTGATAGGCAAACAAACAAGATGAAGAAGGTCAAGATAAATACCATGTAAGTTTAAGGTGAAAATGTTTCAGTAGATCAGAGAGAATACATTTTATCTCTATCTAAGAAGAGGAAGGTTCACCCTATATACATAGATGAGTATGAAGAATATCCTTACATTTTTGGTAATTCAATAGAGGGAGTACTTAAACAAATTGCTATGAATTATGATCAATTGAAACAAAGGTTACAATAAAGATATGTTATATAAGTTCCTAAAGATATTGTATATAATGTACAAGGAGTATATAGAAAACTATACTATATTATTGGTTCAATAAGGCATGCTACAGTTAAATCACATATAGAATGGGGAACTGTAACCCAAGAGTATAACATGATGAAATATATAAATTCCAAACTTAATTTATTGGGACAAGATACTAATAAGGCATATACACACCTATGTTTCATATTATCCCTTAATGTTACTCTGACCTAGAATCATGTGACAACTAGAAGAGATAATATTTAAAGTGGTATAATTAAAAGCATGCTTTAGAGCAATAATTCATAAGTCATGAGAAGTGGGAAGTATATATTATGAAGGATATGAAGGTTATGGATTTATATACAGATTTTATGAAAATAGTCCCACAACCTATTTTTGAAGGTTTAATATAGGTGGCTATTGATACTTTTTGAGTAAAAGTGGAGTGCAATGTGTATAAAACTAATGAACATATTATTCAATTAATCACTTTTGTGAAGGATAAAGTGTCCAACATAGATACATTGAACATGGTGCTTACGTATTCAATGAGTATTCGTGAAATTTTGATTTCCAAGCTACATTTTTTTCAAAATATATATTATTGACTATGAGACTACCATGACTAATTTTGAATCAATTCATGCTTTTTAAAATATATTAGAGGTTTTTAAATAAACTCATCCTTCAATAGGTATATCTTTTGTATCTTGACGACCTCAAAGTACACAACCATAATTTATAATTTACATTATTGTGAAAACATTTAAAGGGACCACTTTTGTGACACTTTGAAATATAGTTCCACATGTTCTTCTATCAACTTTAGTTACAAATCTAGTTATAATTACAATGGTTAATACTTTGATCATGCAAGATTTATCACCATGTTATGCCACATCATCACCTTGATTTAAATATATATTTTATATATCTATTGAATTTAATTGAAACTCAAGTCTCAATTCTATTTGGGGTATATCTATTATAGTTGAGAGTACATTTGGGTGAAGGGGTGATATTTATATCATATATTGTACACATGCATAATATGTACAAAATTTTTACATGGTATTATTATATAAGATGTAAATTTATATTTTTATTGAGGATGAGGTTCTATCATCCCAAGCTATATATATTTATATCCTATACATTCCAAAGGAAGGATATTTTTTCAATTTAGATAAACAAGAAATTTTGAGGATTGTTATCTAAGTTTGTCCTATTGTGTTGGTCTCTTCAAAAAAATTGTTATTCATTGAAGAGGTTCCATCATAATGGTATTTTAGTCTCTAATTATGTATAAGTGTCTTAAATCTAGTTATTTAGATTATGTTATATCTAATTTGAATGCTTTAATTTTATTAATCCTAATCTCTATTTGAATACATGCAATAAAATTCATACTTAGATTTGAATATAATCTTTGACTTTCTTTGTATTTATTTCCTTGGATATATAACTGTGTTTTCAAATTTCATGTTTATAACAACATACAAAAGGCATTAGTTTTTAATCACTTGTCTAATCTATAGTGAAACATCTAGTTTGAAAGTGTTTGATCTATATTTAGTTCATAAACCCTCTTTTCTAATCTACCCTTCCCTATTTTTTATACTTTATTTGATTAATTCCACATTAGGCTAGAATCCACCCACCCATCTCAAGTATAATTTGATTTGTTTTAGACTCTATACATATAAACCATCTGAGGTAAATAACCCATTCATCATTTTTATTCCACTACCAAGTTATTTACAAAACTAAATACCCCATAAGTTGTACGTTGGAGTTAAGTTTATTCATAAATCATGAAATGTTAGAGGATACCTCATAAGGTTTTATGGTGTTCATAAAATAAACATAAAAAATATTTTATTTGGTGATATAAGGAGGGCCTCTTTTATTTCTTAAAAAACTATCACTCAATTTATAATGTATATACCAAGAAGATTAAAAAGGTGCACCTCTGACACTAGACTACTAGTCCCACCCTTAAAGATTCATAGAAGACCTATGTAAAATATAAGAATATTATGGAGAAACTAGTCTCAATCTTATTCATAACTCAAAATAGGTCAGATTACTTCATGTAAAATTTCCCTAGCATGGCTAGTTGTTTATACTATTGTTATACTCAGAGTTGTCTATGATTTGCCTAGAAACCTAGATAAATAGTTTCCTTCCTTTTCTTCATTTGGAGGAAGGATTTTAGATTAACATATAAATGATTTCATTACATCCTTAGGAATACTAAATTTAACCCATGAAGATGTGACATATATATGTTTTCATTTTACATTATAGGATTCTACATATGACTAGTTCCTTAATAACCTAAAAGATTTAATTACCTCATGGAACAAGTGTCAAGATACATTTTTGGCACAATTTAAATGAGTCACTAGCCTAAGTGTCATATACCAAGATTTTGAAAGCATGAAAAGGGAATCTAATGAGCCAATCAGAACCTTGAATTCAATATTCCAAAATATTTATATCCAAGTTAACAATGAATATAGACCCAATGTTGTGTTATCCCTTAAGATATGCATGAATGACTTAGACTCAATGATAATTGTCTTTATCGGTAGAACATTATATATTAATTCAATATTGTTAGCATATGTTGAACATATTAATATTGATAGGTAGTTTAATTCCTAGTTATAATCTTTGGATATGTCCAATATTGGTCCTAACTTCCCATTCCTCAATCCTATTCCAAATGCTAATCAGAATATTATGGCTCACAATTAGAACCAAGTGTATAGACAATAACCTTTGGCCCATGCACGACCTAATTGAAACCTTTGTTTTATTAATAATATTATGTATACACCTAATTAGATAAATCAAAACCATGCCTTGGTACTGATTAATAATTCTCCCACATAAAGTGTTACTTCTGATTATACAAAATTAAAATTGGATGCTATCTAGCAGATGGTAAAAAAAGGTGAGTAATGAGTTCCTACACATGTAGAAGTGAATGTGAAACACCCTAGGACAAAATAACAATAAAAAATATACATTATAGAGGTTTAATACACATTTCAAAAGATATATAAATAATTTACAATAATAACTACCTAACAAGATGATTGAAATAAATATATTGTAATCCACATTACCTAATTGGTGTTGAGTTCACAATACAACACAACATGGTACATTGGATTTTATAGAATTTTTAACTATTTTTAAAATCTTATAGAAGGAAAAGGATAGGTATGAATCTTCACCAAATTAGTTAGATCCATCTTCCTCCACTACTTAAAATCCCTCTAGTACTATAATTATGTTTAGGCATACTAATTCCCATTCCCATTTGAGGATGAGAATGAGATGGAAGAAAATCCATATGAGATTCATGATTTATAGTAGTTATAAATGAATAATTACAATTTGAGAATAAAAGGCCAATAACCTATCATGACTTCCATGCCTCCAAATAATTGTGCAGTTATCCCTCTAGATCTAAAATTTGGTAATAATCTTTCACTTCTAAATGTAAATGATCAATAATAGGTTGATGATTCACATAATAAAATGGATACAATAGTTGAGGTTATGAATAGAATTAAATAAAATATCATTCTTCATGATTTTTATTAGATTATTGAGTAAATAGAGTTTTTATTGAAAGCATTGACCAATAATCCATCCTTTGATAAATCTAAGCTATACATACTATCATGGTTTTTCTCTAAGACAAATATGAGGTACCACCTTTTCTATGGACTATCAAAATGTTTGGAAAAAATTTACATAATTTTATAGTAGACTTAGGTGATTCAACCAATGTCATGCCTACAATTATTTACAACAAGTTAGCATTGACTCCAAATAAATATAAAAGGGTAATTTTGTAGTTGGACAAGACTATAGTCCTAGTTTTTAGGGAGTTACTGTTGGTTAATTTTGTCCCACATATAAAACTTTGCCTATATAGATTGATTTATAAACAATATAGGATGGAGTGATAAGATTAATAAAGTTATTGATTGAGTGGGTGATCAATGATGAATAAGAATATTGAATTTCACTTGCAAATATTTTGAAACAATTTAAGCAAGCCTAAAGTGTGTTTTATTGATATTTGAGAAACAAGTCTTGAAATAGGTCTAAGATTGCAAGGTGAAAAGGACCAATAGGTTTTGATGGAATTTCAATAATCCACATGTAATAATTAGGTTTAAAAAATTCTTAGAATTTCATTGGAAGCCTTCTAAAAACATAATATTTCCTTGTGCAAGTCTAGAGAGACCAGACAATCATGGCACATCATGTAGAAATGAATGAGTTAGATTTATTATGAATTTAATAAATTAACTTAGGGAATAAATCAAGGCCAAAAGACAATATAGACATGGTTATTTTAGTTCCAAGATCATCCTCTATAAATTTAATGTATTGATGTCTTTTTTATCTCAAGAAATAAAGGTTCAAAGTTAGACTTATAGAATGAAACATGCACACAGATGTCAAGTTTAAGATTTTGAAAATAAATATTTAAATTAAAATGTGCTAAGGTTGAACATAGAGTTTGAAATTATCCAGGTATTAGGAGCTAAGACAAAGATCTAACTATGAGTAGGCAATATATGATATCAGTGGGTCTAAGTAGATCTACGATGTACATTTGATCATGCCTCAAAGATCAACAATGAGTATCAAGTCAAAAAGTTAGAATAAATGAAAAGCTACCAAGTAGAAATATATTAGGTACCTAGATAGATATCCAATAGTATGCATTGACTAACAAGGCTAGTGGGCCCAAGATGATCAATGGTGTGTGTATAATCATACAAAAGCAGATCAATGGTGAGAAAGAAGTTAACACATCAATGGATCTTGAAGACAAATGAGGAGTTGTTAAGTGTCTCAATAACATTAGACTAATAGAATATATATGGATCATGTTCATTCAAAAAATGAGAGATCGATGGTGCACATGAGTTCAAGAAGTCAAAGGGTTGATAGTAGGATCCTATAAGATGAATAAAAATATGATAATTGGCACAAAATGAGAAGCCCATATCCAGTTTGATGATCAAAATTTAAATTTGAAATATAAGGAACTTCAAATAGAGGTCAAATTCAACTTAGTTTAAACCAAGGTAGATATTTTCAAAGATGCCATTGAATCTTAGTCAAAACCTCTATTGGAGGATCCAAAGCATGTAGATTTAATTTCTTATGTTTTCATCATCATGTAAAATAATTCATTAGCATTCACAAGTTTAAAAATTGGAATAGGTCTAGTTAGACTTAATATAGTTTAAGAATGATGATATACAATCTATAAACTCATCATGTATAATGAATAGATGAAAACCAATAATTGGATTGGTTTTCAATCTATAGTAAAGACCTATGCTCAGGTGGAGTAGGGGTAGATATATAGTTATGAAGAAATGTCTCATCTATTGAAATGGATATTTCCTCAACAAAGTAGGTACAAATAACCACTAAACATAGACATGGTGATGGCTCTATAAAAATTATAGATATGGAGAAGTATCTCTCTGACTTAGAATATAATTTTTATCTCAATTCTATAGGAGTAAGAGACTCTCATATGATAAAGATAGACACTATCAAAACTTGTATGAAATACCTCTTGAATCTAATAAATAATTTCTTTGCTTATATATTTCTTTTAAATTATGTTTAGTAAGCTTGTGCATGATGGCATTATAAAATAGAATATTGCATGCCCATTGTCCTTCGTTGACTATTTTAAGGTGTTTTCTATTGGATTGTAGGTTTGAATTTACATTATTTATGCCATTAATATAATCTTGGTGTGAGTCTTAGAATTCCCCCTCGCTTCGCTCATTAATTCTTGAACTTAGTATATGAAATACTTATGCAATTAGCTAGATTTTGAGATTATGTGAGCTAGGAGGATCTTATGCTTCTTTACTGTATATTTCATGCTTATGTGAGTTATTAATTAATTTGGTGCACCACCTTTTTAGCTTTCCTAAGAACCCTATTACCCCTTTCTAACCCTTTTCGTAGTGCAAACATTAGTGTAGGTGATCCATCAAAAGTAAGTTGGCCTTCTCTAGAGGTTTAACCCCACCATAGGTGACCCATAGCCTAGGGTTATTCCCATAGTGTATCTCAATTGGAGAGATCCTAAATAAACCTCTCCAAGGTGAAAATTAAGCCTATAATAGTTTTTGGCATGCTTGGTGGGACTATAGTTCAAGTTAAGATTGGTCAAATTTTGATGCTAGTTTGATCAATCTATAATAGTTATAGCTTCCAAGCAATAACATCTAACCAATCTAAAAGAAGATTCAACATTTTGGTAGTAGATCAATGATTACATCTCATGCCAAAGGTGACTACAAGGTTAGATTCTAGAGGTATTCCTTTTTAATTATTAAATTGTTTTTAAACTCAATAAAAATATTAAGGTTTGCTAATACACACCCATATAAAGGCAACTTTGTTTCTAAATCACTTTCAAGGCCTACATCTACAAGAAGATATTTTTAAAACCCTTTCATAACCATGCTAGATGCTAGAGTTTTCCCTTTTATGGCCTTTAATGGTCAAAGTCCTTTAGAACTCCTCAATATGATCTTATTCTAGTAGAATCTCTCAAAAGTGTCCCTTATTTTACTATATACTAAGATAAAACCCATTCTAAACACCTCATGGCTATAGTAAACTTCTATAACATTCATGATATCAATGAGGAGAATGTGGCAATTAGGTTATTAGCCATCTCTTTCAAAGGTAAATCCTTAGCTGGTATATAAGCCTTACTACTAATTCTATTACATCATGGGATCAATTAGGGGATGTATTGTGTAAGATATTTAAAGATAAAAGTGACCATTTGTCATTTGTAGACTAGTTAACCATAATTAAAAGAGCCCCTCATGAAGTCATGTAAGACTTCAATACAAGGTTTTAAAAGACTTGGGATAGAATCTTAGTCTATGTTAGGCCTACCCCTAACTTTACCTTCATATACTATTTGAAGGCCCTAAATAGTGACATTGAAGTAATGATCTATTCCATGGGAAGAACACATTCCCAAATGCATATGAGATGGCAATCAAAGCAAAAAATTATCTAGTGCAAGCTGGAAAGCTTACACCTAGACCACCAATGACTTTGTTCCCTGAGATCAGAACACCTCCTATTTTTATTCCTCCCCTTGATGTCATTATTCATATGCCTAAAATAGATTATATACCCTCACCTAAGCAATAAAATTCTTCAATTAGTGGATCTAGTGATTCCCAAGAACAAAAGAACTTCCAATATCTTAAGAGAATGTTCTATTACTTAGGGAAATGAATTGGTGAATGTTAAGAGGTAGAAAGATTTCAATATACCTTACCAATCCTCATATCAACCTCATCAACAATTTTATAAATTAAATAGGCCACCCAATAAAGGAAACTTCCAAGGCTAAGGCCAAAGTCAAAGCTAAGGACATGGGAAACCTAAATATGTTAGGAAAAATAACTATAATCTAAATATTAAAAATCACTACCAACACTTTGGTCCCTATTAAAAATAATGTTACTCAAGAAGCTGAGGGTACCATGCTTTTGAATCAATATTTTGGGAAATCCATTATCCCAAACACTAATTTCACTGAAGCTTTCAATAATCAATGGTATTAGGCTACCAATTATGGGTACAATAAATCTCTTATGGATAAAAATGTAGAGGTACCCATGATGATAAAATTAGAATAACCTCAATAGGTTCATAAACTTGATTAAAAAAAAAGACATCTAGGTGATAAAATAGTGAATTATGAGCAAGAAGAGTGTTATGCACTCAATCAGTAGGCTAATTCTATCCAAGAATACATTATAGTGGAATTAAATACAAGGTTAAAAAAAAGTAACATGGATGGTTATCAAGTAGTTAAAGAGATTCCTACCATTACTCCTTGAATATCAAATCCAAATGGATCTGATGTTATTCCAAAGGTTCCAATAGCTCTAAGGAATCAAAATTAGGGGAATGCCTTTGTTCCCCAAAACTCACAAACTCAAGGTGCAAATGTGGCTCCCAAAGTACAACCAAAGGTTGGTGGTCTACCCATCAAAATTTTGGAACAAATGAAAAGGTCCAATGTGAGTGTGCCAATGTGAGACATGATCTCCATGCATGGTCAGGAAGACATAATCCAAGAATGGTTATCAAAATCAATATTCCTTAAAAACTACTAGTCTTAGAGAATGTGGTTCTCACCAATTTAACTAAGGGACCTAGTGAAGGGTAACAAGGTAAGGTGGTCAAACCTCCTCTCTTATACATTTTAGTAATAAATTGGTGACTCTTTAGTGAAATTTTTCTTGGTATAAATTAGGGCTAACACCTAAGTAATTCCAATGTATATAGCGGACCAAATTTTTATAAAATATGAGCCCCAATCTAAAGGAGTGTTATAGCTAGATGGATCTTCCACCAAGCCATCTAACATGATCAAAGATATCAACTTGACATTACATGTTTGTCCTAGTGTCTCAGTGGTTTAAGGTGTGTTGATCCTTGATGTGACTCCTTATTTTTCACTATGCTTATCTAGAGAATTCACATGAAATATTGGAAGTCATCTTATAGCATATTGGTCATATATGGCATTTAAAACAAGATATGGAACCAAGATATCTTTCAAAGCTAAACCCATTAAGTAATTCCACATAGATCCTTATGGGCCAAATATTATAAACCTAAATTACACCATCCTTGATGAGGATGAATTCATAATTTGTCAATAACTAAACACTCATCCTAAGGAGATACTAGACATGTTATTGGATGAACTATGGAATGACAACCATTTGATCGATCCCTTAGAATGAGTTGAAGAGAGGGACATGGGTGTTTACTACTTACATGAATAGAATCAGTCCATACTATCCCTCATTAGACCTTAAAAAAAATCTTAGTGGCTTATGGAAATTATTCTTTGATGGTTCAAAGATCAAACATGGAGTGGGTGTAGGTGTAATTCTAGTATCCCCCTCTAATGATAAGTATTTATCTTCTTAAAGTTTCCACTTCAGTTGATCTTGAAATGTAGTAGTGTATGAGGGCCTTATTCATGGCTATCAGTGGGCTAGTAAGAGAGGGATCATGTAGTTAAAAGTCAATGGAGATAGTGAGTTGATAGTGCACTAGGTTATAGGCTAGAATATCACCAAGAATCCCTTAATGAAGTCTTACAAACATAGATTGTGGGACCTAATTAAGGATTTTGAGGCTTTCAACATCTAAACAGTGCTAATGAACCAAAATGGACATGTTAATAGATTAGCAATTTTGAGAGGTCAATTTGATATCCCCAATGAGTTGAAAAAGACCAAAGTATGACCACATGTCAAAGTGGTAGTGAGACCATTAGTGCTAGACAATGAAGCTCATTGGGAGGTCTTTGATAATGACAATCAAATTGAGTTCTCCTCAACAAACCAAGAAAAGTTTCAACATCAGTATGAGGATTAAATTTAGTTGAGATATAAAAAGCTCCCTAAAGGCCTAGTTACCCTTAAAGGTCTTTTAAATGAGGTAGATAATATGAGAAAAGATAAGGTAGTTATGTCAGCCAATGAAGAGAACTATTAAAGAGTCTTTATCTTCAAGGACAAGCTCCTCAAGCTTGGAAAGGTAAGCACTAAAGTTGAAAGGCATGCTTTCATAGAACTTTATAAATAATATGTAGACATATTTACTTGGGAATATAGTAACCTAAGAGTCTTTGATCCCAAGTTATACTAACACACTATAGAACTAGAGGCTAATGCCAAACTTATAGAAGTAGAGACCTATAAACCCCAAAAATTAAAGACCTTATGAGGAAATAATTGACCAAATTAATTGAATCCAAGATCATCTTTCCCATTAATCACTCTTTATGGGTAGCCACTTTGGTATCTATGAGGAAGACAAGTGGAGAAATCAGATTATGTGTTGAATTCAGGGATATAAATAGGGTCTCTTTGAAAGATCACTACCCTTTACCATCTATGGAACAACTCCTTCAGATAGTTACTTGTTTAGAATGTTTTTCCCTTTTGGGTGGGTATTTAGGATACAAATAGGTACTAATAAATTAGGAAGATCAATATAAGACTACCTTCACCACAAAGTGGGGCACACATGCTTACCAAAATATGCAAAGAGTATGAGATCTCTTTAAATCCCAAGAAATGTGTGTTTTCTATTCATGAAGGTAATTTTTTGGGTCACATTGTCTAAAAATAAGTACTATACACTAACCTTGATAGAATAAGTGTTATCTTAGCACTATCTATACCTAAGCACAAGAAATGAATCCAGAGCTTCCTTTGGAAGATAAACTTTGTAAGATATTTTATACCTAGTTTTACAAACCTAGTCAAACCTATCACTACCATGCTAAAGAAAATATAAGTGTTTAATTGGTCAAATGAATGTCAATCAACATTTGATGCCATCAAGCAGGCCATTGCCTAAGAACCCTCCCTTATGAATCCTGATGTCTCAAATGATTTCATATTATACATCTTTTCCAATATTAACAATATATCAGCTATGTTGATGTAGAAGAATGGTGAAGGAATCGAGTAGCCAATTACCTTTTTTAGTCAAGGTTTGGAAGGATATGAGGTGAGGTACACTTTTTAGGAAGTTAGGTTATTACATATTTAAGGAGCCTAAAAAATTTCAAACCAATTCTTTCCAATAGTAAGGTTCATCTTATGGTATCTCATCCTAGAGTTAGGGACTTCCTCCTTAACAATGATTTGAATGAGAAAAGAGCTAGCTAGATTACCAAGGTTGTGGAGTATGATGTGAAAATCAAAGTCATGAAGATGACAAGAGGCAAAGGCTTGTGTGAGAATATGGTGGATGAATTTTAGGATGACAAAGAAGTTGTTTTAGTTACATAAGATAAGTCACAAACAAATGCACCACCACTTCATAATAGATGGCTCCAAGATATGACACATTTCTTGATGAAGGGGGATGCCCCCAAGTTTTTTATAGAGAAAAAAGAAGGCATTTAAAAATTAAGCCCATACCTTTTTCATTAGTTGATGGTGATATTTTCATAAGAGACCTCAATGGGTTACTTCTTAGGTGCATTGATGATAATAAAGTGACAAAGCTCTTGGAGCAGTTTCATGATGGACCTACAAGAATTAATTTTACTCCAAGAAGAATAATAGAAAAGGTAATGAGAATTGGTTATTACTGGCCCAACCTTTTCAAATATTCCTATGTATGGATTAGAAAATTCCACAAGTTTTCTCTCTTTGTAGGAAAACAAATGTTATCATCTCTTCCACTCAACCCAATTTAGGTGGAGTAACCCTTCATGTAATGGGGTTTAGGCTTCATAAGAATGGTAAATATACCTTTAAGTGTAGGAAATAAATGGGTACTCACTATAATTGACTACTTCACCAAGTGGGTGGAATAAATTAACTTGAAAGAAGCCAATGAAATAGTAGTATTAGAATTCTATGATAACATAATGACTAGGTTTGGTATCCCATCTACTATAATTTTAGATAATGCCTTCACATTTATGGTCATAAAGATAATTGAATGGGCATTTAAGTTGGGCATCTACCTCAACACATCCTCTAATTAATACCCCCAATGAAATGGACTAGTAGAGTATACAAACAAAAAATTGATAAGGATTATCAAGATGACCATGGAACAAAATCAAATAGTGTCATATAAAGCTAAGGATAGCCTTATGGACTAATAGAGTGACTCCCAAAGATATCATTGGTAATTGTCCATATGTCCTTGTATATGGAAGGGAAGCCAAATTTCCCATTTATATTGAAATATCTACCTTGGAGTTATCCCATTGACTTGATTTGTTGGAGAGTGATCTTATAAATGTGAGGATGATAGAGCTCATAGAGATTGAAGAAACTAGGGACCTTGCAATGAAGAAATTAGAGTAATATAAGCTCATGTCAAAAAAGCTTTTGATAAGAGATCAACAACAAAGGACTTCAAGGAATGGGACCTAGTCTTTAAATGGGACTCAAAAAAGGCCAATTCAGGTAACCATACCAAGTTTGATATCTTATGGAGTGGTCCTTATTTGATCAATGGTTTCAAATATCATAATGTTCTTCAACTTGCCCAACTAGATGGAGAGGTATTACCCATCCCAATCAAAGACATTCATTTAAATCCTTGTTATTAGAAGAATTTGAAATTGTTGTATGATATTGTAACATATTAGAGTAGTTTTTTATGATTTCCTCTAAGTTCCTATGGTATAGTTATTTGTTTTCCTCTTTTGTTCCCTTTTGCTTTAAGAGGAGGTTTTAGAAAGGGTTAACCTTCTATAAATCTCATGATAGTTTTAATTGGGAAGAAATCAAAAGAATACATGTACCCAATGGATCAGTTCAAGGCTACTAGTCAATTGCATAGTAAGCATGCAATCCTAGGATGTCACTATAAATGTTGGCTAATTTTGGCCCACATACAAAAATTTGCCTAGATAGATCAATTTATGGAAGATATAGGATGGAGTGACAAGCTTAAAAAAGTTATTAATTGAGTGGGTGACTAAATAATGAAGAATAAAATCAAATTTCACTTTTAAAGATTTTGAAACACTTTAAGCAAGCCTAAAGTGTGTTTTATTGATCTTTGAGAAGCAAATCTTGAAACATGTCTAAGATTGTAAGGTGAAAAGGATCAATAGATTCTCATAGAATTTAAATAATTTAGGGACATGAATCAAGTTTTAAAAATTCTTCTAATTTCATTGGAAGCCTTATAAAAAGACAATAGTTCCTTGTGAAAGTCTAGAGAGACCAGAACATCATGGCACATCATGCAAACATGAATGAGTCAACTTGATTATCTATTTAATAAATGAACATAGGGAATTATTTAAGGTCATAATATTATAAACAAATGATGATTTTAGTGTCAAATTCATCCTTTGCAAGTTTCATATCTTGATGTCTTTTCTATCTCAAGGCATAAAGCTTCAAAGTTAGACTTGTAGAGTGAAATGTGCATGCAAGCATCAAGTTTAATCTTTGATAAATAGATTTTGAAATTAAAATGTTCCAATGTTAAACATAGAGCTGATAAATGTCCAAATATCAATAAATAAGATGAAGATCTAATGGTGAGTGGGAAATCTATGATGTCAGTGGGTCCAAGCAGATCTATAGTGTGCATTTAATCATGCATTGAAGATCAACAATGAGCATCAAGTCAAAAATTCAGCATAAATGAGAAGATACCAAGTGGAAAGATCTAGATTACCTAAATAAAGGTCTAATTGTATGCATTAACTGATAAGGGTAGTGGTCCCAAGATAATCAATGGTGCACATTTAATTACACCAAAGTAGATTGATGGTCAGTGAGAAGTCAACAAGTTAGTGGATCTCAAAGACAAATGATGAGATACCAAGTGTCTCAACTATGTTAGACTGGTATAATATTTATGTATTGAATTCATTCATACAAGGAGAGATTGATGGTGACCATAAGGTTAAGAAGTTAAAGGGTTAATAGTAGGATATTGTGGGATTAATGTAGAGCTAATAATTGGCACATAATGAGAATCCCATATCAATATTGATGGTCAAAATATAAAGTTGAAAGATAAGGGACTTAAAATAGAGGCTGAATTTGACAAAGTTTTAACCAAGGTATATATTTCAAAGGATGCCTTTAAATCTCAGTCAAGATGTATGTTGGGGGATGTAGAGCATGTATATTTGGTTTCTTGTGTTTTCAACATTACATACAATAATTCCTTGGATTCCACAAGTTTCAAAGGTATAATATGTCTATTTAGACCTAATATAGTTTAAGAATGATTCTATATAGTCTATGAAATCCTCATGTATAATAACTATATGAAAACTAATAATTGGATTAGTTTTTAATCTATAGTATAGACCTAGACTCAGGTGTAATAGGGAAAAATATATAGTTATGGATAAATGACTTGACATGGATATATCCTTGAAAAAGTATGGAAATACAACTATTAATTGAAAACATGGTGATGGCTCTATCAAAATTATAGATATGGAGATTTTATCTTCACAGGCAGGCCAAGTAGGAGATGGCATATATATACAAAATAGTTCAAACATTTATTGACTATTTATAGTTTGTATCTTATAGGAACCTTTTGAGTCTCAAATTATCTGAGTGCATGCCTTAAGGGGTGCACTAAGAAATGGGTAGGGAAACCATTGATTCTTCATAAAAAAGTTGTCCCTTTTGCCATTTGTCATCTACACACTTGTTTCCTAAAACCATTTACCCTAAGCTTATTCTTCTCATTCCTATCTCCTCCAAAAAAATTCATCTTTCCATCATCCTTTTCTTGCATTAACACCCTTTTAGATAGTTGGTTTTATTAGGTCAATTGGGTCAACCTAGTATAGTTTAGGGGTATGTTTTATATCCTAAAAACACATTGGGTTGACTGGGTCGACCCCATATAGCTAATTTTCTTGGAAGGATTTAGGGAAAGAACCATATATATGTACAAGGTAATTTATAACCATTTCATAAGAGAATAATTATTATTAAAGAAGTATAAGAAAACATCTACTTATTGGCCATTCTACTTGAGTAATAGAACTTAGGGTTCCATACTTTCTTTGGAGATACCAATATTATCTTATGGAGAACTATTTTGGATGTTTAGATAGGTTGTGTATCCTAGAGCTGATTTATCTTGGATATCATTACATACCACAAAAATCTCTTGCAAATCACCTTGGCCAAGGGAGAGATTGAGGCTCGGTGGGTTCATCATCAAACGTAAGTATTCCTAACTTTATTTCTCCTTTATACGAGTAGATAGATAATGCATTTGTATTTTTCTATCCATGTATTTAGTATTTCATATACATTGAATTAAGTATATATCTTACAATACATGTATAGTTTAGTTATTTATGTTATTTTTTCTAACCCTGACTTTGTTCCACAAGCTTTGGTGTGCACTAGATTAGATTTTGCTTTATTTATATTAGAATATACTGAACATTAAAACCTTAGGACTCCATTAGGGTTGTTGTGTTATTATGTTAGACCATAGGTTTTGGAACCATTATTAGCATCATGTGTTGTGACAAGTGATATAAGTGATCCCTTAATCGGGTCTAACATATCCCCATATTGGTCATGCTCCTGCTTAACAAGTGTATCCCAATTGAAAGTGTAGGTGTGATCTATCTTATTCAATCTAGGTTTAATTCATTGACATGATGCATTTCTAATTAAATACATTCTAGTAAACTTGATGTGAACTAAACCTTGTAGGATTTGTTCACATTTTCCTTCATTTATTTCCTTTATTTTGATCATCATTTTTTATCATATATTTTTGACATTCTAGATCGATTCTATCGACCTAACTATTTTTATATATGCACAAGTTTTAGGAATAGGTAATTAGATTGACCCACTTGACCTAGTATAGGTTTCCATCCTTTTATACATCTAGTTCAGTCTACTAGGTTGACCCAATTGACCCCTTAAATTTTCATTACTTTTTAGTAGGCTTTTGTGCAACTTGATCGATACTATCAACCTAGTTTATAGATTTCTAAAGCATACTTCTAGGTTCAAGAACAAAAATATTTTTTATTACATATCTAATCTACCAAGGTTACTTTCTACTTCTCTATTCCTCTCTTTTTTATCTTTCCTTTAATATTTTTTAGTTATTAAAACTACCCTCATATATTCAACTAGATCAACACTACCGATCCAATTTTGTGTTTTGTGTGTTGTCTAAAATAATTGGATCAACACTACTAACCCAGTTCAGTTTTAGACTTTGCTTCCATAGTAAAAGTTTGATCCTATCAAACCTATAATATATTTTGTTCATATAACATCAAAATTATAACTTTTTTCAAATTTGGAATTAACATCACATCTATAGTATTTATCTCACACATTTATTTTCATGTTGATTGCATGCTTAAAATATTACACATAGTCTAATTAGTGGATTTTTAATTAATCACTTAGTTTCACTATTTATATTTTTTTAACATATGGAAAAATAAAATAAAACATAAAAAATCACTTTAATATTTGTCTACCCTAGGCTAACCTACTTAGATTTCATCACCAAGGGGGAAGCCAACTTGATGCTCTGGTCAAGTATAAAGCATGGTTAATGGTATATTTTGTCTAAGCACGTCACATCCTTATCACTAAGATGTGTGAAGTGAGGGTTTAGGCCCTAATACAAATCTTGTATCATTTCCATTATAACACCTTTCAACCCAAACTACTTGAAACCATCCTTAGATTGTTATCTAGTACCTTGCTTATAGCCAACTTTCAATCACATTTAAAATAATTCTTAATAGTCTAATAAACATTCAGGTTGACCAATTAGTTATATATTTAATTTTAAAGTTTTTTGTTTTCTCTTTTATCAATTATGTGCATAAAACCTTGAATTATCTAGTCTTGGTGTAATATTTTTCTTTGTGTGCTTTAATTAGATTGGCCAACATTGATCCAATTGACTATTTGTTTCCTTTTAGCACTTATTTACATTACTTGAAAAAAATTATTATTGAAAATTTTCTATCAACTTTCTCATATTCTCTATTTTAATTCTCTATGTTATCACAAATCTAACACATTTTACGATTTTCAAAATGGACGAGTAAAAATAAAGATATAGGCAAAACAAGGAAGTTGCCTATTTTTAGCCTCTATTCACTAGATAAGATTGACCCAGTCAACCCTATACCATATGTAGACCTTTTTTAGACTCTATCCATTATACAAGATTTACATAGTTAACCATATGTTAGTTTTAGACATTTTCAATCCTCTATATGTTGTACAAGATTGACCCAATCAACCCTATACTATCTGCAAACCCTTTTTAACCTCTATCTATTGTAATAGGTCAATCCAGTTGACCCTATACTATTTCCTACCTTCTCTATTTCCTAAATCAATTCACTATCTTATCTTTTTATAATTTTGTTCATTTATCTCCAAACATAATGAAATCTTTTATCAAATTCTTTCTTGATAGTCTCAACCCATTCTAAATGTACATGGGTTGTTGTTTCCTACTCCATCTATCCACCATAAAAGATAGTTCTTTATGGTGTAGCTCTTCATCACATGGTTCTAAAAATTCTCAATCTACCACATATCATATAATAGATCTAGATAATCCTATTATACAAATCCCAAATCATGATAATCATATACCTTATACCACTTTTACAACTTCTAAACCTAGAATTTGTAAACTCATCAACCCATCTACGTCAAATGATGGAACCTCACATTATGTTCCACCCCTTACAAATAATTTTCAAAATCATCTTGTTACACCCATAATAAGATCACCTAGTCTTATTAATTACAAAATTAACATGTTTGCAACCACTCAAATTTATAATCTAAGTGGTTCCTAATTATTCAAAAACCTTGATGATATTACTATTTACACTCCTCACAAGAATGGTGGATTGACTAAGCTTCCTTCTTGTTTTACCACACTTAATAAAACTAAAAATAATGTTGGTAATCTTCTATTTACAAATAATACTCATCCCACCAACACAAATAATCCTTTTCTTACCAACACTAATACCACTCCTACAAATACTAATCCACCTATTGATACAACTCAACCTCTTGCACAAATCATACAAAAAATGAACATCATGAAAACAACCAATCAATCTCAACTGATGAACATGCAACAACATTTATGCAAAATGATAATTCAACCACCTAAATTCATCATGTCTCAACCAAACCATAATTTCATCCCTCCTCTTAGAGATGTTAATGGAAATATCATCCCTCATACTCTAATGAGTAACAAAATTCTTCAACATCTTCAAAATGAACCTTTAGCCACATTCATTACATGTATAGATATTGTAAAATTTATCCAACTATCACATTTAATTGGACAAAGGACCCTACTATATTTATTAAGTCCTTTGGTAATATATATAAGGAATGGGTCCAAACTAACACATTTTCTACCACCAAGCTCTTATATAAAGCCTTTATTGGTGATGCACTTTAATGGTACAACCAGCTTCCTAGACATTCCATCTCACAACTATAGGATTTAATCAATGCTCTAGTGAAGGAATTTCAACATGATGGCCTTCCTAAAAATTACCTTAACCATTTCATCAATGCCAAATTACTTCCTAATGAATCTATTCATACTTTCATCAAATAATGGAAGTTTTTCACATATAAAGTGGACCATAACATGAATGGTGACACTCTTTTAAAACTATTTTTCATTGCTCCTAAACCTCCCCTTCAATATAAAGTTTTAATCTTTTCACCTAAAACTTTATAAGAAGCCTTAAACCAAGCAAAAAGGCAAGACTTTCTTATGACTCAATTTGTACCATCTCAAACAACTACTAAGGCACCTTGTCAATCATTTTCTCATAGAATTGATTCAACCAATCCTCTCCAACCTCAAATGGATCATCTAATTTAACCAATTATAACCCAACCCTCCCTCCCTTGAGTCTAGAACAACCTAAATAGAAATTTCCACCCTATGAAACCCATGAACTTTGATCCTTCTAAACCTCCTCCAAAATGGTACAATCTTGATAATTTTTGTTAGTGGCATGTTACTATAGGTCATTCTCATGAATGTTTTCATGATATTTATCAATTTCTTCTTCTTATTTGCTTGGTCCACATTTCAATCTTTAAACTCTCACAAAAAAATGTTATCAAGACTATCTTCAAGCTTCTTAGATTCAATCTCAAGAACAATAATCACACCAACATCAAATACCTAATAAACAAACCTCATCTAATAATTTTGTTCAAACCATAGTTGATCCTTCTTCTTCAATAAATAAAGAAAGGATAGCCCTTATGAAAAACTTTAGACATATTTTTGCATCCATTAAACCTCAACCTCTTAATTCACATGAACCAAAAGAGTATATATTTCAAATGCCTAATCTAAATCATACCATTTTGGTCCTCATTTATCTCCTTTAACTCTTTATACCTATCCTACACATCATATGTCACATTCAATCTCCTTAAAATCTAACAAACCAAAACATTTGCCTATCTCTGAATGTACCTACCAACGCAATGTAAACCATTTTAATAGTTTAATATTACCTCACTCCAAATAAAAAGTTGGGGTATCTTTTGATGCCCATCCCTACATATAATTACCCATTGGGGAATCTTACTCTTCCCAATCTTATTCTACAGTGCATAATAATAACCAAATATAGCTTCAAAAAACCTTCCAAGACTTATAGTCTTGTATTTCACATGCTCATCATTGATACAAATGTTAGTATAGACCTTGCTTATTCTTTTGTCTCATGTTTCTTTATTTTTGTGCATTTTTATTTATTTCCTTTAATTTCATTTTAATAACATCATTGTTTTCCTTTACATCCTTTGGTTTTATTCCACATTATATTTGACATTTATTTTCTTTTTTGTCCTTTTATACCTCTTTTATTTATCTTTTTATGTCATTATTTGGCTTAGTAGCTTTATGATAATATTTGTCCCTTTCTTTATCATTTACCTCTTGATGTACCATAGTATTCTTTATCTTTTTAACACCCCTTGGGTTTTTATTATTTGAGTTACTTTGTAAGAACATGGATAGGACCTGACATCCCTCACAAAAATACCACCTTTACTTCTTTTCTCATTTTATTATTTCACACATTTATTTTTGGCATCCTCATGGGTTTATATTTTATGACTTACAATATGAGACCATGGATAAGACCTGACCCTCCTCATAAAATTATCATCTTGTCATTCCTTTTCTATAAAATATTTTTTATCTTTGTTCTCAACTTTAGCTTTGCTTTTTTTGCTAGATGGAATTTATGGAAATAATATATGTTAGTATGTTTTCCTCCATTTACCTCATTATTATGATAAGGAATCACATTTTAATATCATTGTATCCCTTTTTTCCCTTTGTCACCTTTTTTTGAAATTTGAATTAATTTAGACTGTTCCATGTGTCACTCCTCTTGATTTCCTCTTCCTTTCATCTTAACATTAGATACAACAAGGTCAAAGTCAAGATAACACTTTTATTTCACTTAGATTTATGAGACTCTTAGACCCCATGCTCTTTGAATTTATTTATCTTAGCAAAAATTATCCCAAGTTTTGAAATGAAAGTCATCTTTATCACCCATATTAAGTTTTCCAAAACTATATAGAGGAGGAATAGAAAAAGCCATTAAAAATGTTAAAATCCAAATCATTTAAACAAAATAAAATGATATATAAAAGGAAAAATACAAATATTAAAAGTCAAATTAACACCAAAATAAATGATTACACCTCCTATCTCTAATAAAATCTCAAATTCCACAGTTGGCCTCATAGAGAGCCAAAGTCCTTTTCGGTGTGGTCAGCTAGTATATTGGAATAGGGGATTTCAAAAAACTCTGTGGTGATTCTTACTTTCCCATATAAGTACCAATATTCATAGTAGATTGATGGCTCTGTAAGGGGTCTAAAAGAATGAGAAACACATCATGGGGAGGTAGGTCCATTTTAGTTTTCATGCATATAACCTTCATGGGATGATCTATATATTCCATTTTCTTACCTAAGACTTGTGTGGCTAATAGAAGTTCTTCATATTCCTTAAGGTCAAAAGTCCTCTTATTTTAACAAACCCAATTTTAGTGTCTTTATTTGAATAAATAGTTCTTAGACATTGGTTTTTCCTTCATTATCCCCTCTACCTAGTTCATTTCCCCCCCTTGATAGATAAATTGTGATTCAAAATGTGTTTTCCCTTCTTCTATTATTCCTTCTTCTTCACCTCTTAAAAATGTGCTAGCATTATTTTGTTTCAATTTTATCTATTCTTAAATAAAAATAACATGTTTGAGTAACTATGGATCACTCTTTTATTTCATTTGTCATTAATGTAATACCCTTATGTTGTAGATAGCTAAGTCCACACCCATTTTCCATTTTTACATGTTTCTTTTTATATGCCTTCTTCATGTTTATCTCACATCTTGGCTTACCTTTCATTTTTCATCTTTTATGTTTTCCTTTTTGCCTATATTACATGATCTTACTTTTGACTTTCTTCCATATCTTTGTTAGATTTTTTTTCATTGACATTCCTTTTTGCCATTTAAGCCTCACATGATTTTCTATATCATTTGTAATTTATTCAATATCATTTATCATTCATTTTCCATCATTTGTCATTCACTTGCCAAATAATTTGTCATTCATTTTTTCATACTTTTGTCATTTATTTTCCTTAAATATTATAAATTTTTTATTATTAATCCTAATTTACACAATATTCCTAAAAATATCAATCTCTACTAACCACTATATACTTATCTTCCAATTTTTTTAATTTTTGGCTATTTTTTACACTAAATTCTATAGGTTCATCTAGTATTATATAAATTGGATACCTTCACATTTATTATAGTCTCATAATTTATCTATGACACTAAGGTAAGTTAAAGGTATCAATGTTGTGTGTTATCATGTTCTTTTCTCAAAGCACCGTCCCATGTTGAACGTACATGAAACGTGATGAGCTTCAAGTGGGTAATATGTATACACATAATATTTTAAAACTTTTATTTCATAATGAAACTTTGTATCATGTAGGTACTTTTTGATTCTCAATCTCTTTAAGTGCATGCCTTAATGGGTGTACTAGGAAAGGGGTGGGCAGACCATCAGTGCTTCATATGATTATTGTCCCTTTTGCCACTTTCCATATTCACACTTGTATCCTAAAACCATTTACCCTAGGATTATTATTCTTAATACTACCTCCTCCAATATTTTTACTCTTTCTATCCTCCTTTTCTTACCTTAACACCCTTTTGGATAGTCATTTGTACTAGGTCGACCCAGTATAGTTTAGGGGTATGTTTTATGTCCCAAAAACACATTGTATCGACTGGGTCAACCCCATATATATGAAATTATCATAAGGATTTATGGAAATAGAAACCTATATATACAAGTTAATTTCCAACCATTTCATAAAATAAGAATTATTAGTGAAGAAATGTGAGCAAACATCTACTTATTGACCATTTGACTTGAGGAATAAAGATTAACATTCAATAATTTCTTTTGAGATATGGATATTTTATTATGGAAAATTATTTTGGATTTTTAGATAGGTTGTGTATCATAGAGATGATTTATCTTGGTTATCCTTACATACCACAACAATTTCGTGCAAAGCACCTTGGCCAAGTGAAAGATTGAGGCTCAACAGGTTCATCTTCAAAGGTAAGTATTCCTAACTTTATTTCTCATTTGTAAGAGTAGATAGATAATGCATTTGTATTCTTATCTCTATGCATTTAGAATTTTATACACATTTATGTGAGTATATGTCTTCTAATACATGTTTAGTTTTGTTATTTTATTTATTGTTTCTAACCCTCACTTTGTGCCATAAGCTTTGGTCTGCATAAGATTAAATTTTCATATCTTACTATTAGAATAGAGTGAAAATTTAAAACCTTAGGAATCTATTAAGGTTGTGTGATTATGTTATACTTTAGGATTTGGAACCCTTCCTAGTATGATATATTATGATAAGTGATATGAGTGATCCCTTAATCAAGTTTAGCATATCCCCATATTGGTCATGCTCTTGCTTAACAATTGTATCCCATTAGAAGTGTAGGTGTGATCTATCTTATCAGATTTAGGATTCATTCATAGACATGATACATTTATGATTGCATATAATGTCAAGTTCCAAGATGGAGATTTGGTAGTTAGGGAAGGTATCTAGAACATTTAATAGATTTTTAGGGTCTCTAAGTATTTTTGCTTATAACAAGATCATGACTCATCACCTTCAGCAAAATATTATCCTCTAGTGTGTTTCTCAATCAATGAAATGATTCAAAGGCTATTGGGACAAAAGAAAGATTGATTTTTAATAGATAACTAGTGTTGATTTGATGAAAAGGTGGTGGTAGCTCAATCAATGATCTCAGATCATGTGTTCTCCCTCTCTCTTTGCCCTCTCTCTATATCTCCCATTCTTTCCCATTTTTCAAATCTCTCTCTTGATTTTTAGGATAAGAATCTCTCTCTGACTTAGGATATAAAATTATCTCATTTATGAAGTGTAGAAACTCTCATTTGATAAGGCTAGACACTGTCAAAACTTGTATGAAAGACCTCTTAGAGCTAATAAATACTTTCTTGACCTATCTCTTACTTTTGAACTACATCTAGTAAGCTTGTACGTGATGACCTTATGAATGAGAATCTTCCATGCCCATTATCCTTCTTTCTTGACTATTTTAGGGTGTTTTCTATTCAATTACAAGTTTGTATTTATGTTTTTTCTACCAATAATGTAAGCTTAGTGTGATTCTTATAATTCCTCTTATTTTCATTCATTACTTCCTGAACCTAGTGTATGAAATACTTATGCAATTATCTAGATCTTGAGATTTTGTGAGATAGTACTATCTTATGCTTCTTCAATGTATATTTAATACTTGTGTGAGTTCTCATTTAATTTTGTGCATCACCTTGATATCTTTTGAAGGATCCCTATTCCCCCTTTCTAACCCTTTTCTTAGTGCAAACATTAGTGTAGGTGATCCATCAAGAAGAAGTTGGCCTTATATAGAGATCCAACCCCACCATAGGTGACCCATAGCCTAAGGTTATTCCAATAGTGTAGCTCAATTGGAGAGAACTTTAATAGCCCTCTCCAAGGGTGCAAATTAACACTAAAATAGTTACTAAATGTTCACATGCAACTAGATTTAGAGTAACATGTCTAATACTATATAGATGTTTTGGTCATTGACATTCTTAAGGCTTTTTATTATAATTTATTCATGACTGGTCAAATACATTAAATGGATATATGGAAATGAATTTCTCACACATTTGGCTACACTAGAAGGGAGTATCCAATCAAATTCAAGTTAATTGGGAGCCATAGATGATGTATCCAATTATGAAATATAAAACCAAGAATGAGAAAGTAAAAATCACATTCTCACATGTAGGTGTTTACATGTTTAATATAAATCATGAAACTTGTGAATCAAAATTTGAAGGTTATTCCTAATTGTGTATTATTCAATTAAACATAACCATATCTTGGCATGGTTCCAGTGTAAACATACTCTTGGCTAACCTAGATGGGAAACAATACCTTGTTAAATATAAGTTATAGTTCCCTTATACCAATAATCAGTATGAGTATGAAAATTTAATTTTAGGCTTGTAATTTGCATTAAAACATAATGTAAAACAATTATTGATACTTATAGATTAAAATGTAGATGTAAACTAAATAATAAGTAAATATTAGTGAAAACTTTCATACATATAAATTTATAATCATAGGGCCTAGGATATAATAGATTCACTCAAGGAATTCAACATCAAGTCTATTCGAATGGAAGAATGTCAAATGGTAGGTTCACTAGCCAATTCATCTTCTAATTTGAAACCACTCTATGAATCTAAAATGTATATGTTTTTTATGGTGTTGGTTGTTTGTCCCTCAATCCCATAAAACATAGAGAAATTATAGGTGTTTAATGATGATCAATAAATTATACAATTTATGAACAATTTCAAAAAATTTGAATATCAAATAATAGATGAAAAGGATTTTGAGCATGTAAACAAAAAATATCTAAGAGATGATTGAATCTTATATCTAAATGAGAATCTAATACCTATGGGAATGGTATCATTAGAAAGGGTTTTTGACATGGATCCGTAGGATAAGAAACATAATAGTTACAAACAAGTGAATATGAGTTCATCAAAGAAGATATGAGAAATGATGAACATACTTAGTATGTAAACATTAATCTAAGTTATTTTAAGAGTGATAAATAGAGACTAAATAAATTTATAATAGAATATAATTATGTTATTACTTGTACCTATGAAGATCTAAAAATATTTGATCCTAGAGTAATTACACCTACCATTCCTCTAAATCAATGAAGTAATCCTGTTATAAAATGGCAAAGGATAGTGAATCTAATTTTATATCCCCTCATTTAGACAAAATTTTAGAATCTATTAGATGCTAATATTGTATTCCAAATCATGAATTCCACTTGGTTTATTAACTTAGTGCATGCCAAAAAGAAAAATGGAAAAAATTAGTTGTGAATTGATTTTAGGAATGTTAATAGATCATCAAAAAAGGATAATTTTCCTTTTCCATCCTTAGATGAAGTGATATAGATGGTTATTATATCTAAGATGATGTATTTTTTAGATGGTTTATCAATCTACAATCAAGTATTAGTATAAGTGAGGACCGATTGAAGACTATTTTTACCACCAAGTGGGGTACTTTTTCATATAATAGGATGCCCTTCAATCTAACTAACGTGGGAAAAAATTTATAACATTCCATGGAATTTTACTTTTAATCACTAATTGGAAAATAAATCATAATCTACATGGATGATCTTACTATGTTGTTAAATAATAGAGCTGACCATGTTACTCACAAAAATTATTTGACAAGTGCAAAATATATGGAGTGTCACTAAATAAAAATAAGAGCATCTTTGGAGTTATACAAGGGAAACTACTAGGCCATGTTCCAAATATGGTATTTATGTTGTATTGGAAGGAATATAGTACATTTTAAAGATAACCCCTCCTAGTAGTAGGAAGGAAAAAAATATTTCTTCATCAAGATAGAATTTTCATGGAAGTTCATTTTGTTAGATTTGTAGATATTTTTAATCCATTGAATTCCATATTGAAAGAATATTATAAAATAAAATGGATAGATAAAGTCAATAAATAATTCCAAGTTTTAAAGACCTCTATCACTTAATCTCTAGTTATAGTCACCCTTGACTTTACTAAAGATATATCTATATATCAATTTGCTTCGGAACACACTATAGCGGTAGTAATCACACAAAAGGTATATGACAATGAACACCCAATTTAATTAACAAGTAATAATTTTAAATATGTAAGATTGAAATATTTAATGATAGATAATTAGATACATATACCCTAATAAAATTAGTGAAGAAATTCATGCACTATATTCTTTGAAATAAAACATATATTATTGTGCGAAACCTAGTTATCAAGCTCAAGCTTAGCTAGAATGAATTAGGTGAAAGAAGAGGTAAATGGATGGAAAAATTAAAAGGTTTGAATTTTAAATTATACCTTCCAAGATTGTATAATTCCAAGGTATCATCTAACTCATCATTAAAATATATCTACAAATTCACATTGAATATATTAATGAAACACAGGTAGCTAGAGGTGATTGATATGCCGACATTTTCAACTACATACCTTCCTGAATTGAACCGAGAGTAGAGACAATCCCTTAGGCTCAAATCAACCCATTACATGATTAAATTGGGATTATTATACATAGAAACTATGAGGGAATATATTTGAGGTGTGTCTCAAGAGAATAAACAATAGATATCGTATATAATTTACATCAAAATATAGGTAGTGGACATCCTTTAAGAAATGTTACCACTCATAAGATCCTAAGGATAAGATAATATTATCCTAATATTTTCAAGTATGCTTTTAATAATGTTAGAAAATTCCTAAAAACCCAATTATTTATAAATATGGAAGTACAAACACAACCATTCCATTACATCATGTGATCGAGCATGTCCTTTTGATCAATAGGGTATTTACTTTGTTGGAGTAATCTATATTCCTCAATAGAACATGAATTTATTTTAACAATTATTAATTATTTTATAAATTGGATGGAGGTTATAGATACAAATAATTACATAGCTCAAGACATGATTAGATTTAAGGAAGAAAACATACTAACCATATTTGGGACAACAGTTTCTTTGGTGTGTGATAATGGTATAACCTTACAATATACATAATTTATTGAGTGGGACTATAGTAATAAAATTACTATCAAATTTTATATGAATTACTATCCATAAGGGAATGGAGTACCTAAGTCCAATAATAATATTGTTAAGTACAGGATATACTGAGAGGGGGGGTGAATTAGTATATCATATATCTTATAAAACTTTCCTTTAAAAAAATTCCACTTAATCAAACATTCAAGATATGAAATAAAACTCAAAAAATAAACATCACACAAGATATAGAGATACACTAGATATAATGTGGAAACCCAATGTGGGAAAAACCACATAGAACAATCTCAAGTATATTCGTGAGAACAAACCCATAGGAGCACCATACCCCTTTGTCGAGTACCAACCCAGCTACAATTCATGATCACCAACCCACAGGAGCTTCAAACCCCTTTATCAAGCACCAACCCAACAACTATTCCTAAGCACCAACCCATAGGAGCACCAACCCCTTTGTCGAGCACCAACCCAGCAATAATTTGTGAGCACTAACCCATAAGAGCACCAACCCCTTTGTGTATACCACACACCTATCTCTCAATGTTGCTATCTCAACAAATGATAGATCAATACAACATCTCCTTCCTCTCTCTCACCTTTACTCTTTTAAGCTAGATATAACAAATATAAATCATATTCATCTCTCACAATTGCTCTTCTAAGCTAGATATTACAATATCAAATCAACCTCTATCTCTCATATTACAAATGGCTTATCAAGCCTTTATTTATAGCTTTCCAAATGACCTTTGGCCTTCCCCCTTTGTGACCCTTCAATCCTCAAGAAAAATGGTGCTAATCTTGGATGGCCCTTCATATTCAAGCCTTTGAAAAGTCATGTGGTGACCCTTCATGATCTAAAACGTCCTTCCCACTTTTGTCCTTATCTTTGGTGACTTTTCATATTCCTCAAAGTGTCCCTTCATGAGAAATTGTAACCTTACTCTTTTGTCTTCATTTGGTGACTCTTGGTATTCCCCAAGATGACTCTTCATGGGAAAATGCATCCCATCCTTCTTTTTTCTTTACCCCATGGCTCTTTGACTTCTCCATGGGCCCTTATTTTGTCTCATATGCAACCAATAATATATTAATTAATATTAAATAAATATTAACTCATATTAGCCAAGATAAACAACTTTAAATGCAATGGGACCTATATCACCAATAATACTAGACCTTTGACATCAATGACAATATTTACAACAATCTCCTCCTTTGTCATTGATGGAAACTTCAATCCTGAAACTGCCACAACTTTTCACCTACACATCCTGTCATCTAAAAACATACAGTAATTCCCCCTTACTGTAGCAACCTATACCTATTCTTTGTACCTATTTTCTACCCCTGTACCTATACCTATACCTATTATTCTCCCCCTTTGACATCAATGTCAAAGGGCCTACCTGGAGCTACACTTAGCTCCCCCTCAACTGATGCTAAACATTAATGGTAGGAAGTAATAGAAATTACTCCCAACTCCTCTCACTGATCTTTGAATGTATCCTTTGATCGTGCCTTTGAGAAGATATCTGACAATACATACACATTGTTCCCTATCCTTTGAGCATCTTCAATCAACTCATTTGAATATTTTCTTCTAATCTCACAACCTTCTTTATGAAACTTTAATGTATATCCTTGATCACATATTTGACTAACACTCAACAGATTATGCTTAAGACCTTTTACATACAAAACATTTTAATCTTAGTTCTACCATAATCCAAACTCAAAGTACCTTTTCCAGCTATCCTAGCAATGGTTTTATCTCCAAATCTCATTATACCACCATTGATCTTCTTTAGAGATATGAGTTTACTTTTATCTCCTGTCATATGCCTCAAACATCCACTATCAATTAACCATGGCTGATCTTTACCTCTTACATGTAGGGCTGTCTGAACCATCATAGAATCTTCATGTTGTTTCTTCTGCCATGAACATGTCTGAACCTTCTTCTTGATGAATGGTGATTTGAAACTCTGATCCTTTTTGACTGACTCGAACACACTTCTACAATACTGAGCTATGTGTCCAAAGTTGTTGCACTTGTAGCATACTATGGTCTCTTCATCAAAGCTTGATAGAGGAGCAAAAGAGTTGTGGCTTCTTCTTGACTCTACTTAACTTTTCTTCTCCTTATTTCTGAAATTGTTAGCTCTTTTTCTACTTTCTAATTTCTTGTGACCATATCCATTACAATAAAAACACTAACCATAAAAATAAGACTTGTTTGTATATCTTTGACTTGATTGCCTTTTGTAGCTTTGTTCCTTCCAGCCTTCTCTATTTGGAATGTCCTCTGTATTCTTCACTTCTCCCCTTTTTATTTCCTCTTGTGTAATATCTTCAACATATCTCTTTTTCTTTTCAAAACTGCTCCCTATCTTATCTGAATATGCTTTTTGACTTTCCAATATCTTATTCAGCATGTTAGTGCTATCTTCAAATTTTGAATCACTGACTACTTTATCGCTGACTACTTTCTTAATATCTTCTTTTAAAGAGGAAATTTCAATAACATACCTTTCACAATCTTTTCTTTCTATTTCCAACTATGCTGTGAGATATTCTTCATTATTCTTGGCTTCTTCAAAGTGTGCTTGTAGATATTCAATCATTTCCTTTGACTCTTGTTCATTTTTCTCGATCTATCACTTTAATCTTTGATTCTTCTTTTGAACAACTTCTAACTCTTCTAAGGCGCAAATGAGCTCTCCTTCCATATTCACTTCAGCTTCCTCCTCTTCTTCTTCTTGATCATCTTCATGTATGGCCATGAATAGAATCTCTTCTTCTTCTAAATCACTGACTCCACTATCTTCACCTAAGCTAGGATCTTTAGAATACAGGCTCTTCTTCTCGAATCCCTTCTTAGATTTTCCTTTGAAATTCTTCTTGTATGTAGGCTTTTCTTCTTCATCATCATTAACCTTATCTAGGCATCTAGCTAAAAAATGTCCAATCTTTCCATAATTAAAACATTTAAAAGGTAATTTTCCTTGATATTTACCTGTTCTTCTTTTTGGCTTGTGAATGAAAAGTTCTCTGTTGTCATCTTCATCATCACTAGAACTATCACTTGATTCTTGAATCTTAGTTTTCTCTTTCTTTGATGTCTTGAGAGCCACTTCTCTCTTTAAGGGCTTATCTTGTTCTATCCACATCTCATATGCCATGAGAATACCATGAAGCTCTTCCATCTTTAGCTTGGCTAAATTCTTCATCTCCTCAATTGTCTAAACCTTTGAATTATATCTCATTGGTAGAGATATCAAAACCTTTTACACCACTGTTGACTCATCCAATTTTTCTCCAAGACCTTGAATCTAATTTATGACTTGATCAACTTGTAAAAGATAACTTGCTATATCTTCTTCTTCTTCCATCTTCAAATTTTCAAATTGCCTTCTAAAAGTCTGCAGCTTAGCTTGCTGAACCTTTCCATCACCTTTGTAGATATTCTCAAGTTTTACCCAAGTTTCATGAGCAAATTTATATTGCATAAGTTTAACAAATTCATATTCACATAAACCACATAAAATAACATTTAAATCTTTAGCATTACATTCACTTGCCTTCTTTTCTATTGGAGTAATTGTAGATGTCTGTGGCTCTTCATAATCCTCCACCACTACTTTCCATATGTCAAATCCAAGGGCCATCAAATAAACCTTCATTCTCATGCTCCAAAAATCATAATTTGTTCCATCAAACAAAGGTGCCTTATTTGTAGAAAATCCTTCCTATGACCCAGCCATCGTGCTTTCTCGATCTACCTTGAAGCTATAAAACTTTTCAAAAAAGAACCTGATCTAATACCAATTGTTAAGCATGGGATATACTAAGAGGGGGGGGTGAATCAGTATATCATATATCTTATAAAACTTTCTTTTAACCAAATTCCACTTAATCAAACATTCAATATATGCAATAAAACTCAAACAATAAACATCACACAAGATAGAGAGAGACACTAGATATAATGTGGAAACCTAATGTGGGAAAAACCACATAATCTCAAGTATATTTGTGAGAACAAACCCATAGGAGCACCATACCCCTTTGCCAAGTACCAACCCAACTACAATTTGTGAGTAGGAACCCAAAGGAGCTTCGAACCCCTTTGCCAAGCACCAAACCAACAACTATTTGTGAGCACCAACCCATAGGAGCACCAACCCCTTTGCCGAGCACCAACCCAAAAACAATTTGTGAGCACCAACCCATAGGAGCACCAACCCCTTTGTGTATACCACACACCTATCTCTCAATGTTGCTATCTCAACAAATGATAGATCAATACAACATCTCCTTCCTCTCTCTCACCTTTGCTCTTTTAAGCTAGATATAACAAATACAAGTCATATTCATCTTGCACAATTACTCTTCTAAGCTAGATATTACAATATAAAATCAACCTCTATCTCTCATATTACAAATGGCTTCTCAAGCCTTTATTTATAGCTTTCCAAATGACCTTTGGCCTTCCCCCTTTGTGACCCTTCAATCCTCATGGAAAATGGCACCAATCTTGGATGACCCTTCATATTCAAGCCTTTGAAAAGTCATGTGGTGACCCTTCATGAAAAAAAACATCCTTCCCACTTTTGTCCTTATCTTTGGTGACTTTTCGTATTCCTCAAAGTGTCCCTTCGTGATAAATTGTGCCCTTACTCTTTTGTCTTCATTTGGTGACCTTGGTATTCCCCAAGATGACTCTTCATGGGAAAATGCGTCCCATCCTTCTTTTGTCTTTACCCTATGGCTCTTCAACTTCTCCATGGGCCCTTATTTTGTCTCATATGCAACCAAACATATATTCATTAATATTAAATAAATATTAACTCATATTAGCCAAGATAAACAACATTAAATGCAATGGGGCCTATATAAACAATAATGCTAGACCTTTGACATCAATGACAATATTTACAACAAATATTTTATGGATGTCATCAATAAATAATTACAAGGTAAACTAAGGGATTGACATTTACTTTTAAAATATACACTATGGGAAGATAAAATAAGCCATAAGTAATCTCTCAATGCTTCACCTTTCTTGCTAGTGTATAGACACATTTCAAATTTCGTACTAATCTCAAGTTACCAATGTACCAATTCATGCAAGAGTGTATGGAAGAAGATATAGGATCAATCAAGGTTACTATATATCATCCAAATGGAGGACATGTGAACATAGGCTTTGTAAATCTTCAAAAAACACTAGAACATTGTCAAGAGGTGGTTCAATAAAAAATTCAAAATCAAAGCTTTCAAGATTTTAATCTTGGTGATTTTATGTGATAAAACACGTGAAAATAAAATAAAACATGGAAATTTCATTCTTTCATTGATTGGAACATATCAAATCTTTGATATTATAAGTAATAATGCATTTTGCTTAATGTACTACAAGGTAACGATCTTACTTTTCCAGTGAATGGGTAGTTTTTGAAACATTATTTCATGGTTAATCCAATTAGAAATGATTTAGAATGACCTATTTATACTTGAGTGATAGGATTAGATTATATTTCTAGTTTTCTTAGATTAATTTCCATATTTCCTAGATTAAATTTTCATTTCCACCATTTCTTTTTTTCTAGAGTAGTTTCTTTAATTTCATATATTAGTTTGTTTAAAGTCAAAACAATCCAATGTTTTTATTATTTAACTAAATTATCCTAACAAAGTGGGGGGAGGGAAAAATCATATTCAAAGGTTATTTGTGTAGAATATTATTGGTGCATTTTGAGTTTTTTTAATATGTGTCATACCTGACAATACATATATATTTAGATGAGATAATTTTACTAGACTATTAAAGGTTGATTTTATGTTTTCATGGAAATTTTAGAAATACTTATTATTTTGAAATATTGAATGCATGCTTACATATTTAAGACTTTTTTGAGAGATACTACACACTAAGTCAAGTAAAGTAATGAATATATGATTTAAGGTAAATTCCATTCATATAAACCCACCCAATGATGGTCCCAACCCTTATTCTAAGAGAAAAATAAAAAAATGGAAGAGGGGTGATTATAGTATTCTATTGGGCCTATAGATGATTAGATGGTAGTAGAGCAATGCTAAGAGTGGAATCATAGGTGTCTATTTAGAGGCTATGGATGTATTGATGACAAAAGTTAAATGCATACATTCCCTTGTTTTAATACTTAAAAAATAAATAATTTGGATAAATAATATCAATACAATCTTTGGTTTTGCCTAGCTCTTTAATAAAAATATCATAACAAAGATGAATGAACCTTCACAAGATCACATGCAATCTAAATATTGAGATAGGTTAGTATGTTGCATGATTACATTTGGAGTGTTTTTTAGTATTCTAGTTTATTTATTTATTTTGGGTAAATTTTGAAGTTTTATATGATCAAACTAAGATTTTGGGTTCTCAAATACTCTATACTATTTCTCCACTGGGTCATTATTTGTTGTGACCAATAGACCCCACCTTCAAATTTTTTAGATAAGGACCCAAGTTATTTTAGAATTTTCATGTTCATATATTATGTATTGCATATCCAGGTTTGGATCACATGAAGAATAATTTAATTTTCCATTAACTATTTAGTTCAATTGCAAATAACTATAATCAAAACTTGTTACAATTTTTTAGTTCTCCAAGGTTGATTTATATATTTTATATCATGTTGAATTTGGGATAAAAGATGTTTTGGTATGGATATCATGGACCTTGGATCTTTTGGTATGGATATCATGGACATTGGATTTTAATTTTTTTAAATGTGATCATTCAAAGGTTTAATTTTTTTCAAATAAATATTTTACAAGTATTTTATTCCTTTTAGTATTAATAGTCAGGTGGAATGAACTTAGATAATGATTTATTTGACTAACTAACTAATTTAATGTTTTCTTCAAAGTCCTTTATATATCTAAATATGAAGGGTAACACCATGTATCACATACCTATATCTTAATCTCTCACAATCTTAAAAAAATTAAGTCTAATTTTCCCATAAGGAAGAAATAGCTATCCATGCATCACAATCTCACTTATCTATGGTCCACAGGTCCAAGATGTAGTCTAAAAAATCTTCTAGGAACATGAATGTGATGATCACACCATGTTTCTTCATCTCAATGATCCAAAAATTGTTCATTGATTGTGCATATTACATATTTTGATAGTTATCCAAAGTAACACAATTGATTAATATGTCAAAATCCTAGATATTCAATACTAAAAAGTAATTATATAGTTTTCAAAGTTTTTCTACCCTTTGTTAAAGTGAGATTGCTCCATGTGTCACAATCATGGTGATCTATGACTAACAAGTCCTTACATAAATTTCAAAGTTTTTATACCCTTTGGTGAAGTAATATTTCTCCACATGGAATGATATTGAAAACCCACATCCAACATCTTAAAATTACAGAGTTAGAATCTACCTTATGGAGTAGTGAAAACAATCCATGTGGCACCATTTTGTCAACCTATAGTATAACATAGTAAGTTACACAACAAGAATTATGTGACACCTTCAATAAAGCAATATTTCTCCATGTGTCACAATATCACTAACTCATGGAATGCACAACACATAATGAGGAATTTCATACTCTAGGAAAGCAAGTTTATGATAACTTGCCACATATCATTACCTTGAGAACCTATGACTGATAGAAAGTATTTAAAATAAGGTTTGACACCCAATGGATAAGAAATATGATACCATGTCTCCATAAAAACATAAATTAATTATAAAAGGATACATCTACTATTAGTAGAAAACTTTAGAGGACTGAAAAGAGGACATCTATCATGTTAAGATAAGGCACCTTGAGGTAGAAAAGAGATACTACATGGAAATAAAAAATCAGCCAAAGGTTGAGAATGCAAAACTATTAAAATGAGGAATGAGTAAGTAGGTAGTAAAGTAAAGGTTGATTTTCTAATTAATTCACATGAATTTTCAACCTAATGCATTTAATTATTAGAGCTAAAAAATCTAAGTGACATATTCATTTTAAAAAGAATAGTTTGTGCATTGCCTTCATACTTTATTGAATACTCTAAAAATATAGCTCTTTAGTGTCTAAAATGCCTTCAAGACTTATAGATAACTTAAGCATTACCTGCACAATACTAATGGATTCATCAATTGGAAATTTTACTCCTACATATTTTATCATTGGTGATACTAAGTTCATGGGTATGGTATTTGATATTACATCAATGGAACACTAATTCAAAAATTATTCAGATATATGGGTGCAGGTGGGCACCATAAAACCATATGAAAGTAAAGGACCAAATGTCTATATTCACATAATAATATAGATATGAAATTTTGGACATTAAGTCAGTAGGTATACACAACATAGTTTTAAAACCAACGGTAATGCTCTGCATCAAGTTAATTTTTTATTTATTTTCAAATGTGAAAATATAAGAAAAAATATAACACTATTATCCTACCAAAACCATTATAGCCTGCATAAGTGGGAATGCATTTTAGAAATAATATATGCTCCTTTTTCTTAAAATAACCTATGGTCAGGCTATGTTGGATTCATGGTTGTTTTCAAATTCAATTAGGGAAAAATTGAAATAATTTTAAATCGACCCAAGAAAATTCATAATCAAAGGCCCAATTTCCTCCATCCCCATGGTTGCCTTTAGGATATGGGTAAGAATCACTATGGCCATGTTAACTTGATTATAAAATTTTCCAAGAATTTTATATGTCCTTGAAAAGTGGTTCATGTTGTTGGACATTATTTTGAGTTAGGATAAAAATAGGTACCTTTGGAGAGGTAATAAGATATAATTTGATAAAACAAATTAGAAAACCTAAAAATTTACCAAATGGAAAATTTTACATGATGTCATACTTATTAGATGCCATCACTAATACAATGCACCAACATTATGCATAGCCTCAGGAAACATAAATAGAATACCCAAATAATAGGGTATGCGATAAATTTAATATTCTTCACATATGTAAGTTTAGGAGGAAAATATAGAAATCACGTAGACATTTTATCCAATGGTGTAAAAGGACATATATGTGCATAATATGCCAAAGTTTTTAGAAAATATTAGAATAAGCATTGGTAAAATGGGTAATTACTATAATTACCCAAAGTAATATATAATTAGAGTTGAGTTTATTATGTTACAACCCATATATTTACCACACATTATTTTAGACAAAGTGGTTGAACAAGAAATTATTGCACAATTATCTAATAGCATGGACATTGAACTAAAGGTACTAGACAAGGAAGCTTGCATATAAACCCTCTTACCATTAGATGTATATAATACACTAGATGGGAGAACCTTATATCTAAGGTAAATATCAAAATGCATTATGAATTTAAGAGGGAAAAATTTGGGTACTAGGATCTTAGGAATAAGATTAGACAAAACTTAAATAAGTGTCAGAAGAAAGTTACAATCTCTTATGGACAATGGTGGTATAGTAATGACTCCATGATCATAAATAATGAAGATGATTGTGAGGTTGTTATCAAGATGAATAAAGTTAGAATTTCCATGATAGTATCCCAAATAATCTATTATGATCCTAATATCATAGAAGAAGATGAAAAAATAATAGACAGTGAATAATGGACCTCAACTCCAATTCATACGCCTTCTTCTCAACTATAGGTAGAAATAGGAACTAAAATCATTGAAAAAGGAGGTACATTTGGGAATATAGATCCCCCAAAGAACATATAATGTCTTAAAAGTTATTTTCATGATTCCAAGTGTTGATATTACTAAACTTGTAGCTGATTTAGAAGAATCCACAATTTCCATCATGATATAAGGATAAATTTATTTTACACCCCTAATTCCTTTAGCATTATTAGAATAGGTGAGTATTTCCTCTTTTATTTCATAAATATTTAATTATCCCTTATCACCAATTAACATAGTGACTTAAAAAATGATCACAACCATTCCCACTCCACTTTCCACCATTGTTTCACCTTCATCTTCTATTTCACCCACATCAAGACTAGCCCTTACTCATACCAAGAAAGCACTAAAGATATATCGAAGGAACCTAAAACCCCTACTATGTCCCCTAAGGTTTTACAAGAAAAATTAATTAATGTTGAGTGCCTATTTTAAGAAGAACCAATTTTTATGAAGAGTATAAGGGGGATCCAGATGAGGAAACTAAATAAGAAGAAATTGAGTCAGGAGAAATTAAATTATACGAAGACTAAAAAATGGAAAAAATTCATAGCTATGTTAAAAAATATTTAATATCATAGAAGGATAATAAATTATATTTATTTGAGTAAGATTCAGAATCTAGGCAAGAAATTTGAACCTAAGAATGTACATCGACTACACTTCCTAGCTCTCCACCTCAATTTCTAGAGAAACAAACCAAAAGAATGGTTTTAACCACATTAGTCTCTATGAAATAAAATAAATGTATTTTGGTAAAAAATATACCCCATTTGTTTATAAAATTATAATAGAGGAACTTATTACAAAAGCATACATTATATAAGGTACAGTAATAACCACTACAACAATAATTCCTATTAGTACTACTACTGTAGGTAATGGCCAACCATAGATTATAACTACATTAACTCTTGATTATTTGGTGCCTCTTTAAATTAATATTGATATGGATAAAAAATAAGATCCTCATATTTTTTACATTCTTTTATTTATGATTCTCCTAGCCCACACAAGAGGCCCCAGGCATTCACAATGTCAATTTTTAAAATTATACCCTAGGGCCCATTATATTATGCTTTCTCTACTACCATACAACCTTAAAATATTTATAATGTTAATATGATCTTGATTTAGACCCAAATAAATATTACATCCATTAGTAAATTTATTCCATATTCTAATAGACCCAATGAATGGCTACATTTGGAAGATTTAGTGTCTAATTCTATTTTGGCTATACAAGTTACTCCTCATAGATCATCTAAATAGTTAGGTGTGTTCATGGCTTTGTCTTCAAAAATCAAGTCACACATATTATAAATATGATAGAAACATTAAAATATTAAATACATTATTGATATATCTCCATATAAGAAGGTCACTACCTAGAGAAGGGCAATCCTATCTTTCCCTAAGTTAGTTGCATATTCACCTATTACTCATCCAACCTTAACAAATATTTTCACACAAAGTCATTTCCATCATTATACCTTTGAATCTATAGATTGTATAGAATCATAATATATTGTGATCATTCACACTTGGATTTAGAAACTATAGGAAGAGGAGATTAGATGACAAGATTTGATTATCATTTAGCATCCAAAGGTGGGGTTCCATTTTGATATGCATATTAGCATTCTCAATAAGGTCAATGGAAAAAATATTTTGGAAGATTAAAATGTTCAATTAAATTAGAGGGGAGACATTTTATCTCTAAATAAGAAGAGGAAGGTCCACCTTATAGACCCAAATGAGAATGAATAAGATCCTTACATTTTTGTTGATGTAACTGGGGGAGTACTTAAATAAATGTTTATAAATTATGATTGAAAAAACAAAGGTTAAAATAATGATATGCTATACAATATTACCTGGATATTATAGATAATTTAGAAGGAGAAGCTATAAAATTATACAATATCATTGGTTCAATAAGGCATGCTAGAGTTGAATCACATATAGAATGGGTTACTATAATTTAGAAGTATAAAATGATGAAATTTTTAGATTCCATTCTCAATATTATAAGCCAAGATACTAATAGTAATTCCTATGCACACCTATTATTTATATCATCCTTTGATGTTACTCTAGCCTAGAATCATGTGACAACCAGAAGAGAATTTTTTTAGAGTGGAATAATTAAATTATTGCTTTAGTGTAAAAATTTAAAAGTCATGATAAGTTTGTAATATATATTTTTAAGGATAATAAGGTTATGTATTTATATAAACCTCTTGGGAAACTATTCCACTACCTATTTTTGAATGTTTACTCTTGGTGGCTATTGATAATTTCTAAGCAGAAGTGGAGGGTGCTATGTATATTATCAATGAATATATTAGCAATTAATAATTTTTGTGAAGGATAAGTGGACAACACATATACATTAAATGTTTCCTTTAAGTTTTCGATGAGTATTCATGAAAATTTGATGGAAAGGATACCATATTTATTCAAAATATATATTATCTACTATGAGACTACCAAGATTTATTTCAAGTAATTGAAGGAATTTAATTAGAATCATCCTTTAATAGGTGTATTTTATATATTTCAGCCACCTACAAGTACATAACCTTAATGGGGTTACACTGATGTGTATACATCTAAAGGCCCCACTTTTGTGCACTTTCATCTATAGTTCACCTTTGCCTTCATCAACTTCAATTATAACTAAAAATATAATTACAATGGCTAATATTTTGATCATGCAGGCTCCATCACCAAGTGATACCATACCAAAATATATTTGAGGCTTTAGTCTCAATTGAAAAAAATATACATGAATATATATATATATATATATATATATATATATATATATATATATATATATATACACATACATACATATACACACACACACACACATATATATATGTATATATATGTATATATGTGTGTGTGTATGTATATATATATATATATATATATATATATATATCTACATATATATATATATATATATATATATCTACATATATATATATAGCTACATATATATATATATATATATATATATATATATCTACATATATATATATATATATATATATATATATAGTTTCCATGTATATTTTTTTCAATTGAGACTAAAGCCTCAAATATATTTTGGTTATATTTATTATAGCTATATATATATATATATATATATATATATATATATATATATATATATATATCATGTATTGTAAACATGCATAAGGTGAATGAATTTTTGACATGGTTTTATTTGAGAGTATGTAAATTTATATTTTGATTAAGGATGAGGCTTTCCCATCCCAAGATATATATACTTATATCGTCTACATTCCAAAGGGAGGATAGATTTTTAATTGAGATAAATAATAAATTATGAGAGATGTTCTGTAAGTTTTTCTTGATGTCATTTTCTATTCTAAATTTTTGTTATTCATTGAAGAGGTTCCCTCATAATCATATTATAGTATTTAGATTGTGTATAAGTGTTTTCAAGATAATTTGATTGTGGTGTATCTAATTTGAATGGTTTTTGTTTATTAATCATAATCTCACTTTGAAGATGTGCAATAATAATCACACATTGATATCAACCTTTTATTATAATCTTTGAAGTTCATTTTATTTGTTTTCTTGGACATATAATAATGTTTTTATATTTTGTATATTGATAACAACTTTCAGTAGGAATTAGTTATCAATCACTTGTCCAATACATAGTGTAAGGTATAGTTTGGAAGGTTTTCATCTTTATTTGGTACAAAAACCCTCTTTTATACTCTACTATTCCCTATTTGTATACATTTTTTGATCTAGTCCACCTTGGGTTAGAATCCACCTAGCCATCTCAAGTAGAAGTTGGATTCTTTTAGATTACATACATATGAACCATCCAAAGTAAATAATCCATTACTCACCATTATTATATCACCAATTTATTTAAAATAAGAAATACCTCACAACTCGTGCCTTAGAGTGAAGTTTATTCATCAGTCCTAAAAAATTAGAGGCTATCTCTTAAGGTTTTGTGGTGTGAATAAAACCAAAATTAATACAATAATGGATTTTTGAACCATTTAATGGAAGGATCAACTTTTTAGTCAAGGCATAGGAGGATATGGAAGCCATTCTAGACATGTAGATTGGCAATAAGATAAGAGTTAACAAGTAATTGGTGAAATATAAGGATTGAGAAGTTGAAGATGTAACTCATATCAATGCTTCTAAAGTTTATAAGCATGGAAAAATATTGAGGATCTCATAGTGGGTTCATGAGTAGGAGCTCATGGAAAATTTAATTTACCCAAGATGTTTAATACTAGAGAATAAAAGTTTTATAGACATTATTATATCACCCAAAAAATTATAGTAAGATGTTTTTAATAATATTTTGAGATAAAATTTCAGTCCAAAAGAATAGTATTGACCAAGTTATAGGTTCAAATACTTATTTCAAGGTTAATGGAGGCCATAAACATTTATTTTTTTATAACTTTAAGTTATATTTTTATGGAGGACACATGCATTAATAATCACAATCGTAAGTAGAAATGTTACCAAGTAAACACATATACACTTCCAAGTTCTTATAATACCTCCCATGTTCAAATATTAATCCATTTTAAAAATCAAATTTTCATTGCATTCAATGATTTATTATGAATCCATAATTTTTGTGGGAATTCAAATATAGTTCCATCCTTGTGTGAAAATTTAAAATTCTCCATGTGATGTTAGAGGTGTTTAATTAAATTTTATAAACCAAGATAAATGATAAAAAATAAAGTATAGATTAAATATAAATCATAAATTATAAAATTTTAAATATTTTAAAAATAGGTGGATATGATTTATAGGAAAGTTATGGGTCCTAACTAGTAGAGCTAGCCTAGAGTTCATGGATTGTGTAATTGGGTAGAGTGTGGAAGTGAAATTGTAGGTACATTAATTGAAATTATAAGCACATGTGGGAATGTAATGAATTAATTTCATGTGTAAGAATAATAAAGTGGGTTTACTTGTACAAGTAAACCCACATGGCACATGTAATAAAAATACATAAAAATATAAGGAGAATTATGAGGTATGAAAGAATATTGAAGACAATTTTATGAAATATAACTTCCATGTAAAGAACTATAACATCTATCAATGAGTTTTTTTGGAGGTTTTTAAAGGATTTTATATTTATTTATGAATTATTAGTTTGATTAAGGGTTTAAAATCCTTATTTTAGGTCTTTTTGGATATTCTTATTGAATAAAGGATCTTGGAGCGATCTCAAAAGGTGCTTGGAGAATAAAGATTAGTTATTTTTCTTGTAGATATTAAATTTCAATTATATTACACCTCAATATTTCTTACTTGTAAATTAATTCTTGTGGTTTTACCCTTTAATTCTTAGACCTTCCTGTTGCTAAAAGGCTTGCATCCACTATCTCTTGTGCCTATTATTATATCTTAATCTGAACATATGTTATTATTATGATCAAGACTCCTATGATGATAAAAATACATATTTATTATCATCCTATACAAGTTTTAAAATTGTACCTATTTTCCATCCTCCCAAACACTTGCATCCCAACCAATAGCCTATGTTGATGCAAGTGTCCTATACCAAACTAAGTGTCAAATGCCCTAAAGTCATAAAATTTTCAATTGTAACATGTCCTTATGGTTAGACTAAGTGATTTAATGTGATATATTTCCAAAAAGGATTGGTATATATACCTGATCAATCCTCATTCATTCCTCATCTAGAAAGGACATAACAAATCACAAGGCAACTTACCAGAAACACTCAATAAAGCATTCAAGTGAGAAAATATTCCATATTATTTCATGTTATCAGTCTAAAGTGAACCATTTAGATAAGTGGTTTAAATACTTCTCCCTTTATCTGATACAATAGAAATACCCCTTAGGTTGTGGGTGGCCCTATGTGGGGTGAATCTCTAGAGAGGGCTGGTTCCCATAGTGAATCACCTAACTAAGCCTACTCAATGATTTTATGGAAAAAGGGAAAAGAAATAAAAATTGAAAATCACTAGGAGGTGATGCACCAATAATGTTATGTACCATATACAAGCTTATTAGTGACACAATAGGACTCACTATGGATTCAAAATATCTTACACAATACTCAAAATAGACTTTTCATACATAAATGTTTCATATGTAGGTCATGATTTATACATAGGAATTAAAGGGGTAACTAAAAATATCTATCTCAAACACAATCACATAATTTCCATGATAATTCACTAACATAATTAGCTTCAACACAGCATATGACTTGTATAAAATTAGACCACTGATAACAAGGTGAAGGAAAAAAGACATACAAGAGGGATAATGACTTATACCACATATGTAGGTCAATAAAGTACTAAAAACACACAATAATATTAGTATGAATAAGTTAAAAATTAGTATTATATTAAATCAAAGGCTTGAAATCCAATAATACAAATGGGTAAAGTTTTGTCATACCTAGTGAAGGGATACATATAGATACATTCTCAACTAATTTTATAAAAATAAGATTAGAAAATAACTAAAAAGTAGCATAAATGTAGTTTTTACAACATATGAGTTTTTTATTCATGAGAGAAATGAAACTAAAAATTATGCAATTATACCTTCTTTAATGCCTCCATACCTATCACATGATGATATTCTCAAGAAAGTTTTGTAGGAGTGGAGGAGAGGGCCTTGTATTTTATAAATTTATCTTTTTTGTGGTTTGATGGAGGATAAGTGTGATATAACTCATACATTTGTTACTTCATCCCTAACTCACCTCATCTCCACCTCTTTATGCATGTGTGAGGTCTACTACATGGTTGACTTGTAATGCCCACTATTTGACTTCATGGGAGTTACCACTTTCAAGGTAGTTTTCAATGCCATAGCTGGGTCTTAATTATTTTTAACATGCATTAAATATCATCTAATTAGTAGCCACTAGCTAATTAGATCACTTTCTCAACACATTGACTCTCTATTATGGTCTTGAATGACCTTAAATATGTACCATGGTCATGCTTGACAACTTACATTAACAAAATTTAAATTGAATATCATTTAACATCCCTCTTAATGACCTTCAAGAAGGATAGAAGGCAAATTTTTCTCCTTGAGGTCTTTATTTTTCATTTCCAAGATTGAATAACTTATAACAGCTTATTAGATTTCTAATTTTCATGCTTCCTAATGTTTAAGACCTCCTTCAATGTAGTTTCATATTTTGTTTGGATATGAAGGACTTAATTATTTCAAGTGTATACAATTTTATCATAAACTTGAGATCACAATGTGCATCATTATTATAATACGAGAGAGGTTAGAGGGATCTTGAAGATCATGGTGGGATCCTTGGGACTACTATCATCATTCTTCTCGTTGGTGAGATTTTCCACATCTATGTATAGGTTTTTGGGCCTCCTACTATGTTATTTGTAATATGTTCTTCATAAGACTCTATAAACTTCACCTATAGACTTGAAGTTCTCGTGGACACTTTACATCACTGTCTTTAGACTATACATTCTTAGATCATGCCTCACATTTATTATGTTTCCTTATGGAAGCCTTTAAATGTATACCCTCATAATGAAATTCATGATGGACCTATGTTGGATATATACCTACATGTAATTCAATTCCATAGGATTTATAACCTTGTTTGGAAACCCTTAAGGAGGACTTTAGACTCATTAATTATGTTTAGATCATATGACAATCCATTTGATGTTTGGTGTAGGCCCTAACAACTTTCCAAACCTTTTACAATTTCATTTTTTATCTACTACATAGATAGTCCATAGAGAAATTAAATATGACCTATATGGATTGAAACTTCTTGATCATGATCTCCAGCATCATTAACATTAGTAATTTTCATATAAACTTTCCTCTTAGTTCTCTTAAGCTTGAGATTGCCTTATCTTGTACTTTTACCTCAAGATCTCTCAATTTTTGAATTGATGATCTATATAGATCTTTGTGTTTTCATTTTAGGATAGTATGTAGGCCCTATGATCCCTTTTTATCTTGTTCTAATGTCATTATTCATTTAATTCTCTCTCTACCCACTTTTTAACCCCTAGATGAGTCAAAACCTATACTTAATAGGCTTGAACTGTATTTCCTTAATATTTAGGTCTAGAAACTCACCTAACCCTTCTTTCAAGGCATATTAACACTAAAAAAATTTCACACCTTTAAAATAACATATGATATCTCCCTTTTTATTTTTATAAATGTTAGATAGATATAACACAAGATACAATTTTTTCTTGAATTTTAAAAACCCTAGATAGGGGATATAGTCCAACATAGGCCAAAAGGAATGCTTTTTGAATGCATCACCTTTCAAGAATTTTGTGATATCCCTAAGGATGAATAATAGTTTTGGAAGTGGCTAGGTTCATTTTACAACATCTCTTGTGATTGAAACAATCTCCAATGATGGATCAAAGCCTCATCTTGACTATCTAAACACATTTAGCTTAAGACCACCTGCAACTTTGAAAATTATGTCAATTCTATTTTATTTTTATAGGAAACCATTTCTTGGAACTATTCATTCAACACTTGAATCCATTTAACTTCCATTTGGTATTTTAAACTTCTGAATAATAAGGCTTTTTCATGAAGAACAACTCCTTCATTGTTTCCCAAAACTAGGCAAGTTTTTTTGGAGCTTGAGGACATAATTTAGTTTTGGTCATCTTTATAAACTTGTAACTTTGTTAAGAGAATATTGGGGCTTATATTAAATATCTTCATGTAAAATAGAACATACCCAAGTATATAATGGCCTCCTAAACAATGCCTTTAGTATATAATATGATTTAGGGACCCTGAGAGGTGATGTAACCCTTTTAAACTTTATCCCTTCTCTACAGGTCTAAAAATGAGCTCATAGTTATCTTCTTAACTTGGTTTTCTCAAGAACTTATATCTTGAAACTATAGATCTAATAGCCACACCTTATAATGCTAATAAATCCTTTATGGTCATGAAAACTTGAATAACTTCTTACCTATAGGTCTTCCTTAACCTAAAAAAATCATACTAGTTTTAATATAAGGCAAAGAAACCCTTTATGCCTATGAACCTTATACATTATCTCCTTCTTAGACCATTATTTATAACCTAGGATTTGATAAAATTAGGATCCTACATCATCTTAAAGTGATATTAAATAAAAAAGAAGAAATTAGTTTGGTTTTATATTTCTCTATCCACTATTTGAGAGCCACAAAATGCATTGGAAACCTTTACTTTAACTTATAAACATGTAGAATTCACCTCCTTGATTAATATTTCACCAATTAACATTGTAATTATCCCCTAATGACTTATACTCTACCTTGAATCTATACTTCATATGATCCAAATATCTTCCATGCAACATGAATAAAGAAAAGAAATAGTAGACTTTATATAGCTTTCTCATCTCATGGAAAACATTCTAAATGTATTAAGATTACACCCTCATATTTTAGGCTTGTGAATGATATCTTCAAGATCAAAATCTTTCTTGAAACACAAAAATTAATATCCTATATACATGTATCCATGATTGAAGGATCTTAGAGGGTAGATAGGAGGTTATTTGTCTTTCTTAAAGACCTTCATCCAAATGATGTGCTAGACAACCCATCACAAATCATTAACCTAAGATTTTAGGCCTATAGGTATTCATGTTTGATTGAATCATCACTATTATACCTTGGAACTAACCCCTTGATTCCACTTCCTTATTTAAGTGTCATGGAGAGAAATAAAAAGATGTTTGGGATTGGTTTGAGGATTTGACCTCAAGGAAACACATCCACATTATTGTAATTCTCCATCATTGCCTTATATTCTTATTTAAGGGTATTTAAAGCTCTAACATTTCTAAAACCCATGAAAACTGATCTTATCAAATAATATGCATCTTATATTTATTTTGAAAGACTTTAGGGGTTAAATTAGGAACCATCAGTATTATCTAATACCCTTTTTCAGATGGACACTTCCAAATGTCTTAAATTCATATTCTTATGTGTTCAAGCATGTGTGTTTAGTTTCAAGGTTGGAAACTCATCAAAAGACTATAATATTGACATCCAATATACCTGAAGTGTGTTTGTAAATATATTATAGGGTGAGAGGAATTATTTAATATAAATAAACACATTTCTTCATGATAAAACTCCTTATAATGCAATGAATACATGATTCCTTTCTCAAGCCTACAAATATGCCCTTTTACTTAAATGCATCTAAAATCTTAGAGGTGATTCTAAAGGTTTAATTTTTTTTTTAAATGGTGTTTAGTGAGACTAGATACCATATTTTAACTCTTATTTCTCATCCAATCCATTGGAACAAGCTTGTAATAATGAAAGATGGATCCATAGGTTCTTATGGTTTTAGGGGTTTTAGAGGCATCAATGGAGTTTTGGATATATATACATGTTTTGATAATCATAAATTTAAATTTAAAAGAGATCTCCACCAAATATACCCCCTCGCATCTCCTAAGAACCATTTATTCTCATGTAACAATAGAAAAGAGATATCCACCAAAACTTTTATCTATTGATGACCTTTGAAGGCTATTTCTATCTAGTGATTATTCATAGTCTTGACTAGATATTTATCTCTCATAGTACTTGGGATACACTCTTTATGACTTCATTTTTCCTATCCAGTGTTTTTATAAGCCCATGTATCTTCTCAACTCTTCTACTACATCCTATAAAGTAGCCTCTCTAGGCCTATGAAGATGTTATTTGGTTAGTTTTTCTATTTTATTGACTTATTAAGCATGTATTTTCTTCATGGGGACCTATAATGGATAGGACATGATGTGAATGACCTATCATGAATCTTCCCTAACTTTGAAATGTTTATACAGTTCTATTTCCTTGAATAAAACCCCTAAAAATCTATTTTTATCATAGAAATCATCATTCTGAAGGCCTTTTCTTCCTTTTTTCTTGAAATTAATGATATTCAACCATGAATGGGTCTCCGTAACACTAAAAAATCCTTGAAAAAATTGTTACTAACCATGAAATATGAATATTCATATTGAAAATGGAATGGTTTTGGCTAGTTAATATAGTCTCCCACATTGGAAGAAGGATGAAATATGTCAAATGCAAAGGGAGGGGGGAAAATAAGACATTAAATAAAATTTACCCATTATGGTAAAAAATGGTGAGATTATGGAGGATATTTTAGTGTTATGAGGATTTATAATGTTAGTGCGTGGAGCTAAAAGCTTCAACTATTTGCAGACACAAGAAGAGGATGTTGAAGAACCAAAAGCACCGGCATCGACAGCATGACCAACGTTGGTCAGGTGTAGTGCAGAAGGAAATCAATGACAACAGGAGGTCGGCCAACGTCGGTAGCACCAAACAAGCAGGGACCGGCGTCGGTCACCTGTGTATTTCCAGAACTATTGTTGACGAACAATCAGTTAAGTGAAGTGAGTGTTTGCATGTCAAATGACTAATTATAGTCACGAGCTGCGTGTCTAATTATTGTAGTTAGATTTATATTTTTGTAAGCATGGGATTCTATTTAAAGACCCATGAGGCATGCATTGTAATTATCAAGAAGGCAAGTAAAAGCATTGAAGCATGCAAGGTCAAGGAGATCTACAGGTGTAAGGTCAAGGAGATCAGCTGAAGCATTCAAGGAGGGATAACAACTCAGGTTGTAGAGTTGGTTTTGTGTTGAGCAAGAGAGAGAGGGAAGAAGGTCTTGAGGTGTGGCAAGCCTTTGAGGTGGAGGAAGAAGTGGCATCTTTCTTATTGTATTTTCTTCTAGTAATATTTAATACAAGAGTGTGTATTGTCTCTCAAATTCTTTGTTGTCTCAAGTTTCTAGTTACTTTATCATTATGGTATAATTCTGTGTTTAATTAATTATAAGAAAGTAATCAATTGTGCTTCTGTTGGATAATGGGTCTCCCAATAGTTGGTATCAGAGCGTATTGATTGTTGTAGGTTTCTCCTGACAAGTGGTATCAGAGCTACGGTTTGCAGGAAGCAGGTTATTATTTTTTATTACAGGTCATTCACAAGTTTTTTTGATTGAGTGGGAGTTCAGTAATGGTAGAAGAAAGTAAGCTACAAATGGAGAAGTTTAATGGCAAGAATTATCAACATTGGAGGATGCAGATTGAGGACTATCTGTATCAGAAGGATTTGTACTTACCATTGGGTGGGGTTGCATGCAAGCCCACAGATATGAAGGATGAAGAATGGAGTGTTCTTAATTGGAAGGCTCTTACTTCCATAAGGTTGAGCCTTGCATCATCTGTGATTTCCAGCTTATCACAGTGCAAGACAACAGAAGAGTTGATAAAGTCCTTGGCAAATTTATACGAAAAGCCCTTGGCTTCTAATAAGGTATATCTTATGAAGCAGCTATTTACTTTGCAAATGCAAGAAGGTGGATTGGTACATACTCATCTCAGTGAATTACATGGTTTGGTAAACCAATTAGCTTCAGTCAATATTTTTTTTGATGATGAGGTAAAGGCTCTCTTGATTTTATGTTTTTTCCCTGAAAGTTGGGACAGTTTGGTTATGGCAGTAAGTAATTCTGCATCTGCTTCTAAAATATTAAAAGTTGATGATGTTGTGAGTGTGATCTTGAATGAAGAAATACATAGGAGAAGCACAGGTGAATCATCAAGGAATGCTCTAAGTGCAAAGAGCAGGGGAAGGCAAAGGGAGAAGGTTGAGCAAGGGAAATCAAGGTCGGGAAGGAGATCTGAGTCCAAAGGTATTACCTGCTGGTTTTGTGGAAAGAAAGGACATACAAAGAAGGAGTGTTAGTTAAGAGATAAAGAGAATCAACATGCAGGTATTGAAGAAGCAAAGTATGCAAATATTGTGGTACAGGATACTCTCATACTTTCTTTGGATAGTCAGGTAGGATCATGGATTTTAGATTTTGGTTCATCTTTTCACGCATCCCCAAACAGAGATTTGTTTCATGAGTATGAATAGGGAGACTTTAGAGTGCTCTATTTAGGGGATGGTACGCCTTGTCAAATAGTTGGCAAAGGGAAAGTGTAGCTGAGATTGCAGATTGACAACACATGGGTGTTGAAAGAGGTCATGCATGTTCCAATTCTGAAGCAGAGTCTGATTTCTGTAGGAAGGTTGGGTGATGAGGGATGCACAATAACTCTCATAGCGGATTCTTGGAAGGTTACCAAGGGAGCACTTGTTCTAGCAAGAGGTAAGAAAGTAGGTACTCTTTATCTACCTACTTGTATTACTGATTCTACTTCTGGTGTAGATTCAAAGATGTGGTCTAATAGGCTTGGTCATGTGAATAAGAAGGGAATGGACGTTCTTGATTCAAAAGGTATGTGTTCAAATTTGGAAAGCACAGATAGAGTTCATTGTAGAAAAAGGAAATTTGATGCTTTTGACAGGAACAAAGAAGCCTTGGTGTTTATGGAGGAGATGAAGGATAGAGGTCAGTCACAAGGGCTGAATAAATCTGAGCAGGGTAGCATGGACAGAGGTTTGATCCAAAAAGAGCTCGCAAATGAAAATTTCATCACTTAAAGGAACACACAGACGCTGATGTCAGTCACATGGGACCAATGTCGGTCAGCCAGATACCGACATCGATCATGTGCAGACCAGTAGGGTCGGTAGGTCGGGTAGGAGAAGTTTGACATTGGTCATAAGGACCAACGTCAGTAGGAGGGACGCTGACATCAGCCAGGGAAATGACATTGGCAGTCAGGGTCAGTGCAGGGAACTGACATCAGTCGGGAGTAGACTGGGAGATGGCCAAGATCGGTCACTGGAATAGATGTTGGGTGAATCAATAAGTCTCAAACACCCATGTGGAGGTCAGGAAAGGTATGTGAACCTCATATTCATTGTTCACCTTCTTTATATTGCTTACTGATAGTCATGAACTAGGAAGATGGAAGAAGTAATGCAGGTAGAATCCAGAAATAGTGGGAGCTTGGCATGGATGAGGAGTGTGAGTCCTTGGAGAACCAAATAGGTATTTGTTGGTAGTGTTGTCAGCTGGAAGGAAGCACTGGATAGAGGGATGGATTCCTATTTTAGAGAAGAGAGTGGATAGACACATGAGACAGAAGGCTATGGTATATGGTCTTGAGTAGGCTGCAAAACAATGGAGGTTTGACCATTGTATTTCATCTTTACTAGGTTGGATAATATTAGCTACATTATACTGTTACTTTATTGTGTTACTTGTTGTAGGGTTTCATATATAGGGAGTTTTCTGAGCTACGGGTAGAGTTGGTTCAGAAGTATGTCATGAAGAATTTGGGAGAAACAAAATTCTTGTGGCATAAGAGACAGGTATAGCATCACAGGTTTGTGTGATGGTTGGTCTTCAAGAGTGACGTTGAAGAGGGATACAAAGCCTAAGGAACAAAATAGATGGTGTATAGGTATAGGTACAGTAGCAGCTATTTATCTCCAAATGGGAGATTGTTAGTGTGTGGAGCTAAAAGCTTTAACTGTTTACAGACACAAGAAGAGGATGTTGAAGAACCAGAAGCACCAGCATTGGCAGCATGACCGATGTCAGTCAGGTGCAGTGCAGAAGGAAACCGGTGATGGCAAGAGGTCGACCGACGTCGGTATCACTAGACAAGCAGGGACCGGCGTCGGTCACCTGTGTATTTCTAGAACTATTATTGACGAACAGTCAATTAAGTGAAGCGAGTGTTTGCATGTCAAATGAATAATTATAGTCACGAGCTATGTGTCTCATTATTTTAGTTAGATTTCTATTTTTTTAAGCATGGGATTCTATTTAAAGACCCATGAGGCATTCATTGTAATTATCAAGAAGGCAAGTAAAAGCATTGAAGCAAGCAAGGTCAAGGAGATCTACAGGTGTAAGGTCAAGGAGATTAGCTGAAGCATTCAAGGAGGGATAGCAACTCAGGTTGTAGAGTTGGTTTTGTGTTGAGCAAGAGAGAGAGGGAAGAAGGTCTTGAGGTGTGGCAAGCCTTTGAGGTGGAGGAAGAAGTGGCATCTTCCTTATTGTATTTTCTTCTAGTAATATTTAATACAAGAGTGTGAATTGTCTCTCAAATTCTTTGCTGTCTCAATTTTCTAGTTACTTTATCATTATGGTATAATTCCATGTTTAATTGCTTATAAGAAAGTAATCAATTGTGCTTCCATTAGATAAGGGGTCTCCTAACAGTTGGTATCAGAGCGTATTGATTGTTGTAGGTTTCTCTTGACATATAAGACATTAAAAAGAGGTCTTTCTTTCCAAAAGTGACTTGAATAGTTTAAATAATAAGACTTCATGACCATTTACACCCACATATACTATTTGGATTCTCTTTTTAATGCATTTATGACTTGATAAATTTATTAAACATATTTATTTATTGAAAACATGATTTGATAATGGGATTTTTAATACATTAGCAATTAAAATATCCTCAACAATGTTGATATGACTTTGTATATGTTGATAAACACATCCATACCTTGACAACTATGTAGAAAGGCCCTTTAAAGTCCCAAACATCAACTTGAGACTCCATTTAGGGTATTATATTAAAAAAAATGAATCAAATGTTTAATAAGGTAGACCATTTCTAGCATACTTGTGATCAGACCATAATGAGGGTTCATGAAAAGTTTTTAGAAAAATTACCCTCTCCAAGTACTCTTGGTGTTCTAGGTACCTAGGTGTCTATAATAGCTAGCATTACAAATACCTCATAAGGGTGTTTGATTATCTACACACCTTATACCAACTACCTTGATGTATTCATAGGGCATGAAGTCTTTCATGAAACCAACAAACTCATATTGAATATGGAAACCCCACTATAGCATTTTAGTCCAACATCAAAAAGATTGATAAGACTAATATTTTCCCTCAAACAAACACTCAATTAGACAAAAGATAAAAAACGTCTATGCAAAATCACTTAGGGAAAGATGAAATAAATCAACCTACCTAAACTAGTGTGTAACATAACTTGGAAGAATCAATAACATCTAGCTTAACCTAAACTAACAAAGTAAAAGAACATCTAAACAAAGCCATTAACTAATTCTTTAAAATAACTGTCTTTCCTAATCAACTTGGAATATTTTTTATGGTTGAGTGCAGCCAAAAAATGGTGTATAAATATTGGGTGCTCAATGAACTAGTGATATACTTCTCCAGTGACAAAAAAACTCACCTACCCACTTGATTTGACTAGATATATAGTTACCTTTGAGTGGATAGATAAGTTGATTCTATCTTTATTGATGCTTAGTATTGTGCTTTGGATCAAGAATAACATGTGATGAATTCTCCTTGTTTACCTCCAACTAGTCCAACTAATTGATAGGACATCTTATTGATAAGACAAAGTTTTAATAATTAAGATTGCACTCATACTTTTGTTCTATAGCTCCATCATCTATTGATTGGGTTGTTGTTGTCCTAGTGATTACCTTGGAAACACATCCACTTCTACCTATTATTATATTTATCATGAGTATATTCATTATGAGATATTTATTTAATGTTAATTCTTGAGAATAAGTCCTTTATCCATCCCAAAATAAGTCTTCTTCTAAATCTTCTTTACTTTTTTAAGACTGATTGTTTGCCTCCAATCTAAATTAGAAATCAAGCCTTCCCTAAGAAGTTGAATTGAGTTGTATTGGAATTTATTTTATATTCTATTATTATTATTATTATTAAGGACTAAAAAATATACCAAAACCTAAATTATAGTCTATTATACTACTTTAGTGAATTCTTTCAACTCCTCTTGGCCATGAGGAGTGATTTCCTTGATTTCAATCTTTATTTCCTCTTCATCAAGATCAAACCCATGCCAACTAGACTAATTTTATTATTATTCCATATTTAATGGAATATAATTTGTCTAAGATATTACCTCATCATCATTCCCTTGAATGCAATCTTGACTAGAGAAAATTAGCCTTTCTTCATCAAGACTATCTTCTAACTCTCCATCCTTACCCATTTGCTCACTGTTTTGATACTCTAGCTGATCATGCTCATATTATTATTTAAATAGGTCTAATTTATAATATTTTATAGAATAATTAGGCTAAAAATAGTATATTTTGCCTATTTTTCCTCATATGACTACTTATCTTGCTCATCCAATCGACTAGCTCACCAACAATAGGTCCATCTGGGAAGAGTGAAATGGTGCTAGGATAAGTGGGATGACTTGATATGGAATTTTAAAGGGTTTGTTGATTTTATTGTAGAATAATTATATTTTTAGATGGTTTATCTTGAGGGATAAAATATATATTGTGCATAGGTATAAGATCTCTCAAATAATGGGGACCTCTAGAACTTAAAATTCTATTTGATCAAGATTCTATAGACTTTTTTTTCTCTTGATTAGGATTGGCCTTAACAAGGTTTGGAATATTAAATTCAATATGCCTAGTATAGGAAAGATTTCATGGTTGAGAATCTTGAGGCTCTTGAGGAAGTGGAATTTCAAATATTAGTTCATCTTGATGCCATGCTATTGAAAGTTTTACCTTATGAGAATAGATCTATTGAGAGTGGTTTTGGAGTTGTAAAAAGAACTAAAGTCTATGCTATTCTAGGGTTTCCCATTATTTCACACCACCTATTGATATATCCAATATTTATGGGAGATATTTCATATTATGATAATGTATTTACTATATTGATTTAGGTTTACCATCTACATTTTGAGTGGTTTATCACCTTACCTATATTAATTAGGTTCCACCACCCCTTCATAATTTGATGTAGGTATTGCCATTAGAAACCACATAATCCATTATATCAAAATAAGATCTAAAGTTTCCCCCTGAGGTATGCCATAAGGTATTGATTCTAACTCTAATGTTCCTCTATCAGATGTGGTTCTAGATTTACCAGAGTTTGATAAAGCTTGTCATTATTTTGAATTTTTTCCATGGTTGCTTACTTTATGTGTTGAGTTCCTCCCAAGATACTTTTGAAAAAATGGGTTCATAGCCATTGAAAAGGCCATGGGGTAAAACTAAAAGGCATCCAAAACCTCACTAAGGGTTTCTCCCTATTTTATTTCACAAACCTTAAACATTGAAAAACTATTATCCACCATGAACCATGGTTTATTCACAACACTAGTTATTTTGTCACATTGGACTTGAGATTTTCAATTCTCATAAAAACCTAAACTTAAAATCCCAGTATGGGTAAAATTTTTAGGCTTACCTCTTCCTCTATAGAAAATTTTGACCAACTTATCAAGCCTTTGGGTCACTTTATCTACCATGAAAAACCAAAGTTATATGTAGATTGACCTTAGAGAAGGGTTTGTGTCAAAACATACCTTGTAAAATATCTCAAAGAGCCCATCAATATTCAAGTTGGCAATAATTGATTCTCTAGTCATGTTTTCTATATTAACCTCCTTAATACTTGTTTCTAGTGGAAATCTTTAGATGTGATTATAGAATGTCATATAATGGTCCCCACTACTTTAGTCCCACAAGACAAAAGTGGGTCTGAGTCAAAAACCTATCCCTTTGATGGGTGGACAATGGATTCTATTAGTAAAAATAATGATTCTTATGTTAATATTATACCCTAGCTAGTTGCATACCAGCCCACAAGGGGGGATAATCTCCACAACCCCTACTAATAAATACCCTACATATTCACAAGTTAAACCCCCACCTCTCATCTTTTGATCCCCATAGGTAGGCTCCCAATTTTTGTTTTCCATCTCCCACTCTTACATCTCCTTTGTCACACCCATTTAGGGGTGAATGATTTAGATTTAGATTAGGGGATTTCAACGCTCAACAATAAGGATAATATGCATCACTCATGTAATTCCTATCCCTCTATCGAAGAGGATTATGTGATAAACAAAAGTAAACCTTTCAATCTTGGAGACTTTTCCCTTCCAAGCTTGGAATTCAATTGGTACAACCTCTCAGACCTCATCAAGGGAGAAGATATGAATTTAAATGATTCTTAATGATATTTTATTCTTAAAATGTTAGAGGAATCATTGATATGAATTTAGTATACAATCATCAATAGTTATCATCATTTTTATAATATAAATGTTTTATGCATGCAATAAGTCAAAATTTATAGCTTTTTACTTCAATTTAGAGATTACACTAGCTGGCTTACAACCCTCTATCAAACCACCTATCATGAGTATCAATGTGGAGGAGTTGTCACCCTAATAATGCCTAACCTATCTCAAAATATCATTTCATGGGGTTCAAACCCCACCAATTAGGTGGTTTGGAATATTTTTTACTTTAGTAATCATATCATTGGCCTTGTCAATTTGTATGACTCTAATGATGTTGTGGAAGACACCTTAATCTAGTGATGTTTGGATGAATCCCTTCTAGATGCACATTGGATTATTTTTGGTGACTTCAACATGTTTGAATCTATGGAAGACAAATAATTTTGTCTTTGAATGAGATGGTATGAAAAATAATGGGAAGCTTAGTTTTACATAAGAAATAAAATTGGGTTTTTTAACCCAAACCATCATAGAAGGAGAGATTCAAATTCTATGTGGTTCACATGGTCAAATTTAAGATCAAATCCTCAAACATCTTGATTGTGCCTTTCTTACTAAGCAATTTTTATTTTATTTTATCCTATTCATGGCTATCCTATGTCTATGATTTTAGATTATTTATTATCTAATCATCATCCTATTTTATTTTTCATAGAATGGACCTCTCCTCAGGTTAAACCTAAGGGTTTTCAGTTTTACCTCAGCACCACCCATATAAAGCATGAGCAGACTATTCAACATATCATCAAGATTTAGAACGTTGCTCTTAGACCCATAGTTGATACTAGATGGATGAGTGGTGTTCTAAATATATAACCCATACCACTTATTTATTATGGACCTATGGTAAACAAGTGGTTCTCTTTAAATAGCTCATTCACAATGTTACAAACTATGAATACCTTAGGGTTTCACAAGAATTAGAAGTTGAAACTTTAAACCATCATTTATAGACTTAGGCTACCATGTGGAGACATAAAATATAGGTTCATAGGCTTATAAAGATAAAGGATCTCAACTCTGAGCAAAGATGCATTGGTTGAAGGTAGCAGACAAAATTACCAAGGAATTTTTTGCTCTCTTTTGATCAAGATAAGTTGAAGACAAAATTAAATTCATCAGAAGTGCTTCAAATAAGATTATAAAATTACCTAATATCCTATAAGTCTTTTTTCATGACTACCATGGTGTCTTTGTGGTACAACCATCATCTCCTACTTGTGAATTTTCCCTCTCTCAATGTCTTACTATGGTCCCCTATAAACTCTTGAAAGTTTAGAGAGTTTATTGATATAAACATCATAGTATCAATTACATTAAGAAAGTTGTTATGTATATGTACTATGATAAATACCTAAGTATTAATGGCTTTCCCTATGAATTTTATCAAACCCTTTGGGATATAGTTGGGACATATCTTCATAGAGTCTATTTTGAAGCCATCTTAACAAACTCTTTAGGTCTTCTCGTTAATTGGGGAAACATAAAATTCATTCCCAAGGTAGGGGGCCTTGAGGATTTAACTAACTATAGACCCATAACTTTTCTAAATATTTCATAAAATATTATATCTAAAGCATTAGCTCTCATAATCAAACACTTGTTTCCCATAATTATGCCAAGTGAGTAAACTAGCTTCATTTAATATAGATATATTTTTAATAATGCTTTTCCCAAATATGAAGGTATGAAATGGGATGGAATATATAAATAGAAGGCATTATTCATAAAGATAGATTTTAATAAATCTTATTATCTGATTGAATGTTTTTTTTATCATATATATGCTTCAGGATCTAGGATTTGGTCCCAATGTTTTTTGTATCATCAATATGCCATTTCAAGATGTTGGGGCCTGTATTACCATCAATGGATCCTAATATAAAAACTTTGATCTCTAAAAATCTATTAGATAGGGTTTTCCCCTTATTCTATCACTTTATGTTTTGGATACAAAAGGATTTAGTTATCTATTGGCCAATTATGCTTCCAAGGATCTGGTCAAGGGGATCTCTTTTCCTAATTTAGATCACTATTTAATTAATGGTAAATTTTTAATGATTAATTACTTAATCTTTAGTAAGATGAAGGCTATATCAAACATGTCATGGAATGTTTATATATCTTCACTCTTTCATTTAGGCTATCTATTTAATGGCATAAGATTTAGTGATATCACAAATCCCTATCACCCAAACCTCCTTGGTTGGAGGGATATATGTGGAAATGGATCCTTCCTAGGGTATAGTTTAAATTATTATGGATTCCATTTTATTTTATATCTTGTGATTTAAAATGTGTCTTATGTGGTTTAAAGTGTTGAGAACAAAATCTCCTTTTGGATCACTAAGACATTAAATTTGGCCAAAAAATTAAATATTTGTTTTAAAGTGATCATTGATACTCATCTATAATATTAGTCTTATTGGGATCCCTCTAATTATTCTTATTCAAAGCTTGAAAAACTTATACGAGACTTTATTTGGGTCAATTTTGAGGGGCACTAGGGTTTTCATAGAGTCTATTAGGTTATCTTTTATCAACCTAAAGAATTTAGTGGGTTGGGACTCATAGACATCAAGATTAGGGGATCACTCTTGGGGTTAAATGGATCATCAAAAAATTGAATGGGATGACTCATATAAAATTCTATTGAGGCACTACATCTCTTAAGGTTGCTCACTTGGTAGAAATTCTTGACAAGGAATTGGCTTTCACAGTGTGCTTATCTCATCATTGATAGTAAAAGTAAGGGATAATTTTGTCATAAGAATTATTTATAATGCCTAATAAAATATCAAACCCAATCTCATTTTGATGGGATATGGGTTTAGAAGTTGTCTTTATCTAAAGTCTCAGTCATTATGGTGGTCTCCCTAGTTGAACTTACACAATGTCCCCTTTTACATGGTCCCCTAGATCAAAAGTTTGTGGTTGTTTAAGAAAGGTATTATCACTATTAGTGGTCTCATTTGTAATAACTCTAGGGACTATATTCTTTTTCCAATGATAAAATACAAGTTCCATCTTTATAAATAAGATGAAGAATCCATTTATAAATTACAAAGTTCCATACCTGATGAATACTTGCACAAAATTAGAGTTTCCTCTCTCACATCATGGTGGAAGAACTTGTCTTGGCCCATAGCCACACTATTTTAGAAATACTCTCCTTAGTTGGGTTACAATTTGTTGGCCCTTAAACATATTGATATTAATGTCCTCAATCATTAGTTGTCTCTCTAATCTCTCCAATTTTGGTCCCATAGATTTGATAATATCTAGGTGGTTTATATTGAGCCAAAAAAAGGCCCATTTCCTTTAGTATATCCTATACCATGTTATACTTATGGGGAATAGGCTCAGGCACATGGGAGTTTTAAATCCCACTTGCCCAGCTTGTCATCAACCAAAAACCATCAAATAAATCTTTTGGTTTTGCCCTCATGCCCAATCAACCTGGAGATGGATTCATACCCTTTCCAAACCCTTTAGCCTAAAATGTTCACTTGGAAAATTTTCTCTCTTATGGGACTCTACCTTGTTTCCTAAAAGATATAATAACTTATGGTAGTGTTTTTGTATTGATATTTTTTTAAAATTTAAAAATATAGATATCAAGCCTATTTTAATAATAAATCTATGAAAATAAATTCTATAACTAATAAAGTTATTGTGATTACTAATGTTACACTTTAGATACATATTCAAATAGATAAGGTCTAATTTGATCTTCATCATTTATATCTCCTCTTGGATCATTATGGGAATGTTTCTTATGTAGTTATCCATGAGCTTGGTGATCCCCCTCCTTACCACTACCCTCTTGGGGTTCATGGGAATGGGGAAAGGCACCATCACTCTCATATAAAAAGGTGTCAAATTTGGTCGAACTCCTCTCTTTTATTTCATTAACCATCTCCTCTTTTAGGATATAAGAGAGGCAATAGAGATAGTGAATGTCAGGGGTGGATACACCCTCCACAAGATAAATTATTGTGGTTGGTGTTCACCATCTCTCCTCCCTACAAGGATTATTAGGTGCATCAATATTTTTAAGCTAATATAATGATAATGGATGGGATCCACTCTTAGTTGATGAATATCCCCCAGACTAGGATGGCTAGGGATGAAAGCCTCAAGACCCTTCATCTCTACCTCCTCTGCTAGCTACCATGTTCATAGTTTTTTCCTTGGTGTTTTTGCTATTCCATTCCCTTTCTTTATTGATGTTTACTTGAGTTAATTTAAATATAGTTATTGGATATTTTGTGACCTATTTTAGACTTTGATTTCTCTTGATTCTTTCTTATCTCAGTGTGGATTTTAGGGTGTGACTTTTTCACCACTTTTTGTATGATTAGCATTGTACTATAATTTTTTTTTAAAATTAATAAGAGTGAGTTTTTCAATAAAAAGTGTTTGTCTATATGTTTTATTCTCCCTAGTAAACATGTCTCTCCTTACATATGCACATGTTGATTGGTCACAACATTTCTTAGATGGAAAGCACCACATAGATTTTGAGGGTATGCCAATGCGTTAAGATAGGTTAGGAGAATGAGGAGGGTAACTTGGATCATATGGGAATGTAAAGGGTTGATTTTTATCATTAAAGGGATAATTAGGATAATAGTGATGGAGGGGTGGTTAACATTCATGATGGTGAGGTGGAAATTTGGAATTTACCCTAAACCAAACCGTGTAAGATATGTTTCAAAGGGTTCAATTGTTAAAAAGTGTTTAAAAAATAAAATTCACTAAAACCACTAACCTTTTACTTGAAAAAGATTCATGGGTTGGTAAAAATAGCTAAATTAGACTCAAAGTCTCCACTAGTGTTTATAGAAACTACCTCAAGATATTGATATACTAAAACACAACACCAAGAATTATCTAGTAGATGAATGTATTTTTTCACCAAGAATCAAATAAACTATTGTCAAATTAGAGTTGAAATCTTTAGATAAATGGTTTGAAGACTTATCCCTTGATTTGATATAATATAAACACCCATTAGGTTGTGGGTGGCCTTATGTGAGGGGTGAATCTCTAGAGAGGATTGGTTTCCCTAGTGAATCACCTAACTAAAACTACTTAATTATTTGATGGGAAAAGGAATAAAATTAAAATTAAAAACCAATAGGAAGTGATGGACCAATGATGTTATGTAACCTATAAAATCTTCTTAACAACACAATAAGACATAATATGGATGTAAATTATCTTAAACACTCTTCAAAATAGGATCTTCATCCATAAATATTTCATATGGAGGTCATGATTTAAGCATAGGACTTGAAGTGATAACTGATAAAGTTTTATATCAAACACAATCAACTAATCTCCCCAACAATTCACTAACATAATCAGTTTCAACATAGCATATGACCTATATAAAATCAGCCCAATGATATTAAGGTGAAGGAAACTAGATATAAAAGAGGAAGAATGAATTTTAACATGGATGTAGATCAAAAAATTACTAAAAACACATAAGAATATTGATATGAAGTAAGGTAAAAATGAGTCTTATATTAAATTAAATACTTTAAATCCAATGATACAAATGGGTATAGTTTTTTATACCTAGTGAAGTGATACATAGAAAGGCAATCTCAACCCATTTTATAATAAAAAGAGAAGAAAAAACTACCAAGCTTCACAAATACAACTATTAGAACATATGGATTACCTACTCATGTGAGAAAGATAACTAAAAATTAGGCCATTATGCTTTCTTCAATGCTTCCATACGTATCACATGATGATATTATCAAGAAGGTGTCATAGAATTGGAGGAGAAGGCCTTGTATTTTATAAATTTGTCTCTTTTTTGTGGCTTGATGGAGCATAGGTGCACTCTAACTTATGTATTTGTTGCTCCATCCCTAATTCACCTCATCTCCACCTCTTTATGCATATGGGATGTCTATTGCATGGTTGAATTGGGCTTCCCAATATTTGACTTCATGGGAGTGACCTCTTTAAATTTATTTTTTAACACCATCTTTGGGTCTTAATCATGTTTGACATGCATGAAAGAGCATATAATGAGTAGCCACATGCTGATCAAATCACTTTCTCAAAGCATTAAATCTCCATTATGGCCTTGAATGACCTCAAATCTATACCATGGTTATGATTGATAACTTTCATTAGTAAAATTCAAATTTAAGATCATTTTATAGCCCTCTTAATGACCTTGTATAAGGATAGAAGGCTAGTGTTTCTCCTTGAGGTCTTGATCTTGCATCTCCAAGTTTTATAAAATTTTAACATCTCATTAGAGTTTTGATTATTCATGTTTTCCAGTTCTTAAGACCTCCTTCAATGTATTTTCATGTATTTTTAGGATATGAATGTCTTAATCATGTCAAGTATCTATAATTTACTCATAAACCTAAGATCATAATGTGCATCATTATGATAAGATGAGAGAGGTTAGAGGGATACTAAAGATCATGGTGGGATCATTATGACTAGGTTCATCATTCTTCTCTTTGTTGAGACTTGTAACATCTATTTAGAAGTTATTAGGCCTCATACTCTCTTTTATTTACAAGATGTTCTTCATGAGACTCTAGAAACTCCACCTATATGATTCAAGTGCTTATGGAAAGAATGAATCATTACATTCAGACTATAAATTCATAAATCATGCTTCATAGTCCTTTTATTTCCTTGTGGAAGCCTTTAAATCTATAACCTCATCATGAAATTCATGGAAGACCTATGTTGACTATAAACATGAATGTCACTCAATTTCATAGGCTTTACAACCTTGTTTGATATTTATAATTTTTTTTGGAAACCATCAAGGGGGAATGCAAAATCATTGATTTGGTTTACATTATAGGACAATCAATTTGATGTTTGGTGTAGGTCCTCATAGCTTGAAAAACCTTCTACACTTTCCTTTATTGTATTCTACATAGATATTCCTTAGAGATATTAAAGCTAACCTATATGGATTTCAACTTCTTTATCAAGATCTTACAATGTATTTAACATTATAAATTTGCATAGAAACTTTCCTCTTAGTTCTCTTAAGTTTGAGATGGCCTTGTCTTGTACTTTTAACTCATGATCATTTAATTTTTCACTTGATGCTTTGTATAGCTATGTATGTTTGGATTTTAGTATAGTATATAAGCTATCTGATCCCTTATTATCTCATTTTATGTCATTATCCTTGTAATTCTCTATTTCTATCCACTTTATAACCCCTAGATGAGTTAAAACCTAGACTTAATACGCTTGAATTATGTTTCCTTGATTTATAGGTATGAAAACTCACCTAACCCTTATTTAAAGGCTTTATAACACCTAAAATAATTTAATACACCTAAAAAATAACATACTCTCTCTTTCCTTTTATAAATTTACCAATTTTGAATGGATAAAACACAAGATAAAAGTTTTTATTGAACTCTAGAAACCCTAGACAATGGACATAATCCAACACAAGATGAGAGGAATGCCCTTTGAATACATTATATTTTGGGAATTTTAGGAGGGATTTGAGGATGACTCATGGTTTTTGAGGTGGTTAGGTTATTTTTATAACTACCCCTACCATTGAAACAATCTCTAATGATGGATCAAATCCTCATCTTGACTGTCCAAAAATGTTTAGCTTAAGACCACCTATAACTGTGAAATTTGTTTTAATTCTATTTTCTTATTATAGGAGACCATTGATTATCTCTATCCATTCACCACTTTAACTCCATTTCACCTCCAAATTAGACTTGAAACTCCCAAATAGTAATTTTTTTCATGAGGAACAAATCCTCCATGGTTTCATAGAACTAGGCATGTTTTAGGGGAGCTCGACGTGATTTGGTTTTGGTCATCTTTGTGAACCTAAAAATTTGTTGAGAGGATCTTGGGGATTAAATAAAATATCATTAGGTATAATAGAACATACCCAAGGATTTCATATCCTCCTAAACCATGCACCAATCTATAAGATGCTTTAGGGACCCTCAGATGTGATGTAACCCTTTCAAACTTGACCTTGTCTCTATAGGTCTGTAAATGATCTCATAGTCTTATTATTGACTTAGTTTGCCCCAAAAAATTTATATTTAAATTATATAACTAATTGTAGACCTTATAATTTTATTAAATCCTTGATGTTCATAAAAACTTGAATAAATTCTTACCTATAGGTCTACCTTAAAGTATAAAAATCATACTAGTTCTAAAACTAGGCCAATAAACCCTTGATGCATGTGGACCTTGTACATTCTCTCATGCTTATAAAATCATTTACAACCTTGATATTTGAGAATTTTATGATCCTACACCCTCTTTAGTGATATTTAATTTAAAATTGGAAATCATTTTGGTTTTCTAGTTCTCTATCCACTACTTGAGAGCCACAAAATGATTGGAAACCTTTACTTTAATTTATATACATGCAAAAGTCATCATATTGCTTAAGATTTAACTAAGTAACATTGTCATTGGACACTAATGAATTTACCCTATCTTGAATCTATCCTTCATGGGGTATAAATATCTACCAAGCAACATGAAGAACATGAAATGAAAGAGTAGAATTGGTATAGCTTTCTCATCTTATGGAAAACATTCTAGATGTATTAATACTATACTCTCATATTGTAGGCATGCGAATGATATATTGAAGACAAAAACCTCTATTTAAAATTGATAATTCAAGCTCATATAAAATTTTATCCATGATTAAAGTATCTTGGAGTATATATAGGAGGATTTTTATCTTTATTTAGGACCTTCATCCAAATGAAGTGTTAGATAACCCATCATAAACCTTCAACATGAGCTTGCAAACATGTAGGTCTTCATGTTTGTTTGAATCATCACTATTATGCCCTAAAGCTAAACACACTTAAGTCCAATTCATTATATAAGTGGCATGTAGATAAATAAAAAGAGGTTTGGGCTTGGTATGAGCCTCTGACCTTAAGGAAACACATCCACATTATTGTAATTCTCTATCATTACCTTACAGGCCTATTTAAGGGTATTCAAGGGTCAAACCTTTATAAAACCCATGAAAACTAATATTCTTAAAGGAAATAGACCTTATTATTATTTTAAAGGATTTTAGGGGTTAAAGGAATAACCATTAGGCTTATCCAAGACCCTCTCTTAGGTGAAGGACACTTTCAAATGTCTTGAAACTATATTTCTATGTGTGTAGGCTTGTGTGTTTGGTTTCAAGGTTGGAAATTTATCAAAAACCTATGTTGTTTTAATAAAATGGGATTTTAGTGTGTGTTTTAATGATTTGTGAAGGTGATATGGGTTATTTAATAGAAATGAAACCTAATTATTCATGATAAGACTCCTTGCAATGTAATGAAGATGTCATTCCCTTCTCAAACCTACAAATCTTCCCTTTTAAATGAAAGCATATATAACCTTAGAGGATGAATATAAAGGTTTAAAACATATTTAAAGGGTGATTATAAATCTTAGACACCATTTTCTAACCCTTATTTCTCATGCAAGCCATGAGAACAAGCTTAGATCAAAGAAATATGGATCCATATGTTATTAAGGTTTTAGGGGTTTTAAAGGCATCAATGGAGTTTTGAATGAATATAAATGTTTTAAGACTTATAAATAAAATTTGATGCATAAAAATTATGCTTATTATACCCCCTAATGTCCACCAAGAACCATTTATTTCCATGAAATAGTAGAAAGGGAATCTCCACCAAAATTGTGCCTCTATCAATGAACTTTCAAGGCTATATCAACTTCTTGGTTATTTTTCATAGCCATTCCTAGATGTTAATCTCTCATAGCACCTAGGATACATTATTTATGAACTTTTTATCCCTATATAATGGCTTTACAAACCCATGCATATTTTCAACTCTTTTATTACATCCTAGAAAATAGCCTCTATAGACCTACAAAGATGTTATTCGGTGAGTTTTACACTTTTATTGACTTATTAAGCATGGGAATTATTTTTGGGGATCAGTAATGGATAGGACATGATTTTCATAACCTTTCATGGATCTATCCTAACCTATAAGTGTTTGTATAGTTTTGTTTCCTTGAATAAAACTCCTAAAAACTCTATTTTTCTCATAGAAATCTTCATTTTGAAGGCCTTTTGCTCCCTTTTATTCAAAATTAATGATATTAAACCATGAATGGGTGTCCATAATACTATTTTTTTTTAAACCTTAAAATATGCATATTCATATTGAAAATGGCTCAATTTTGGCTAGTTAATGTAGTCTCCCATGTTGAAAGAAGGATGAAATGTGTCAAATGCAAAGAGAGGAGGGAAAATAAAACATTAAATATATTTTTCCCATTTTTGTATGGAATGGTGGGGATTATGGGGGTATTTTATTATTATGAGGCTCTATAAGACATTAGAAAAGGTATTTTTTTCCAAAAGTGACTTGAATGGTTCAAATAATAAGACATTATGACCTTTGACACCCTCATACGCACTTTAGAGACTCTCTTGAATGCATTTATGGCTTGATAACTTAATTAGACATATTTCATAATTTAAAACATGATTTGATAATGTGATTTGTAATACATTAACAATGAAAAAAAATCTCAACAAGGTTGATTTGAATTTGTATAAGTTGTTAGATGCATCCATACCTTGACAATTATGAAACTAGGCCCTTTGTAATGCCAAACATCAACTTGAGACTCCATTAAGGGTTTTATATTATAAATAATTAAGATAAACGTTTAATAAGTTGTACCATTTATAACATACCTATGACTAGAAAATAATTAGGGTTCATGAAGACTTTTATGAAAAATTTCTCTCTCCAAGTGCTCTAGGTGTTCTAGGTACCTAGGTGGCTAGAATAGACAACATTCTGGAAGGGGTGTTTGATTATCTAATAATTGTAGAATATATTATTTTATGCATCCATTAGGAATGAAGTATTAAAATAAACCAACACAGTCATTCTAAATATGGAAACCTGATTATAAAATGCTAGTCTAACATTGAAAAGACTGATATTTGTGCTCAAACACACACTTAAAAAAACAAAAGACAAAAAAAATGTATGCCAAATCATTTAGGAAAATATAAAATAAATTAAACTACTCAAAATAGTTTGAAAAATCACTTAGATTAATCAAGAACAACTAAACTAACCTAAATAAACAAATTAGATAAACATCTAAACAATCCATTAGCTATATCTTTAAAATAATTTCCTTTCCTAATTAAATTGTAATGATTTTCATGGTTGAGTGAATCCAACTAAAGGTATAAATATTGGGTTCTAAATTAACTAGTGATATACTTGTCCAAGGATAAAAATAGACTCACCTACCCACTTGATTTAACTATAAATACAACTAATTTGGAGTGGATAAATAAGTTGATTATGCATTTCTTGATGCTCAATATTTTTCTCTATATCAATTATAACATGTGATGTCTTCTAATTTTTGAAAACCAATCATTCCAATACTTGACATGACATCCTATTAATAAGAAACATTTGATCAATCAAGGATTCTCTCATACTTGTGTTCTGTTGCTCCATCATTCTGTTGATCAGGATGTTCTCGTCCTAGTGGTTGACTTGTAAATACATCCACTTCCACCTAATGTGTAAATTACTCATGGGTCTCTTGTTTATGAGATGTTGGTTTAATTTCAAGGCTTCAACATAATTCTTCTATCCCATCCAAAAATAGTTCTTCTTATATCTCTCATTTACTTTTTTCAAGGTTGATTTCTTACCTCCAATTTGAGTTAAAAAGAAAGCCATCCCTAATAGTTTGAATTTAGTTATCTTGGAAATGATTTTGCTTTGGAGTTTTAATGGTAAGGATTGAAACATCTCCAATAACCTACATTTTAGTCTCTTGGACTGATTTTGGGTATTTATCCAAGTCCTCTTAGGCATGAGGAGTGATGTCCTTTATTTTAATCTCTATTTCCTCTTCATCAAGATCAAACCCAAGTCAACTAGATTGATTTTATTATTCTTACATGCTGAAATGAAGATCATTTTTCCAAGAGATTAACTCATTAAAATTCCCCTAGATAGAATTTTAACTATATAAAAATTGCCTCTCTTCATCAAAAATGTATTCTTCCTCTCCATACCTGTCCATTTGCTCACTATTTTTCTGCTCTAGTTGATCATACTCATCCTCTTCTTGTAGAAAATATAATTTTTCATATTTTATAGCTCAAACAAGATCACAAATAAAATATTCTTCTTCTTTCACCTTAGACTCCTCTTTCCTATCCAACTAGCTAGCTCACCAAATAATAGGTCCACTTAGGAAGAGTGAAATGGTGTTATGATAAGTGGGATAACATGATATGGTAGTTTAAAGGGTTTTTTGAGTTTATTTCAAAATAATATGCTTTTGAGATGGCTAATCCTAAGGTATAAAATATTTATTTTTCATAGGTATAGGCTCTTTAAAATAATGGGAACCTATAAAACTTGTAATTCTACTTGGTTGAGATTCTATGAGTGGCCTTAATAAGGTTTGGTATTTTGAAGTCAAGATGCCTAGTCTAAGAAGGATGCCATGTTGAGAAGGTTAGGGTTCTTGAGGAAGTGGACTTTTGAATATTGGTTCATCTTAATGGTATGCTATAGAAATTTTTGCATTATATTCATACACCCTAGTATCCTTGTCTCTCTTTGCATATGAACATGTTTATAATTCATGGGACTACTCATATGGAAAGCACCACTTGGATTTTGAGGGTATTCCAACAAGATAAGATAGGTTAGGAGTATGAGGAGGATAACTTGGAGTAGAGTGGAATGCATAGGGATGATTTAAATCATCAAAGGGATAATATATAGGCTATAAATATTATTTAGGATATTAATTATGGAGGGGAGGGTAACATTCATGATATAGAGGTGGAGAGTTGGAATTTATCCGAAACCCAGCCATGTAAGAGATGTTTCATGGGGTAAAATGATGGAAAGTGTTTGAAATACCAAGTGAACCAAAACTAATAAACTTTTACCCAAAAATGATGCTTAGGGTGCTAAAACTAGTTGAAGTACACTCAAAGTTACTACTGGTGTTTTTAGAAACTACCTATAAAGGTTCATATAATCAAAAATAAAATAAACATTTATCTAGTAGATGACTATCTTATCCCACCGAGCATGCTAGAAACTTTTATCAACTTGGAGTTTCACTCTTTCGAGATGCATTTTCAATACTTCTCTGTTTATTTGATACAATGCAAAAAAACCTTAGGCTATGGGTGGCCATGCATGAGGGGTGAATCCCTAAAGAGGGTTGGGTCTTCTAGTGAATCACCTAGCTAAAACAACTCAATGCTTTGAAGGGAAAGGGAGAAGAAAGAAAAATTAAAATTCAATAGAAGGTGATGCACTAATGATTTTATGTACCCTATATAATCTTTGCAAGAACATAATAGGCCCCAATATGGACTTAAATTATCTTACAAACTCTTCAAACCAAGTCTTTCATACATAAATGTTTCATATGGAGGTCATAATTTAAGCATAACACTTGAAAAAATTCTATATCAAACACAATAAATTGATCTACATATTAATTCACTAACATAATCAGCTTCAACATAGCATATGACATATATAAAATCAGCCCACTGATAACAAAGTGATGGTAAAATGACCTACAAGAGGGAGAATAACTTCTACCATAGATTTGGATCAATACAGTACTAAAAACACACAATAATATCAATATGAAGAAGGTAAAAGTTAGTCTTATAATAAATCAAAGGATTGAAATATAGTGATACAAATGGGTATAATATTATCATACCTATCAAAGGGAAACATAGAGAATCATTATTAGTACATTTTACAAGAAAAAGAGTAGAAAAACACTACCAAACTTCATAAATGTAGCTACTATAACATATTAATTGCCTATTCATGATAACAAGATAATAGTAAATTAGTCCATTATGCCTTCTTTAATTCTTCCATAACTATCATAGGATGATATTTTAAATAAAGTGGCATAGGAGTAGAGAAGATGGCCATATATTTTCTCAATTTATCTCTTTTTGGTGGCTTGATGGAGTACAAGTGTTCTATAACTCTTGAATTTATTTCTTCATCCCTAACTCACCTTATCTACACCTTTTTATACATGTGGGAGATCTGTTGCATGGTTGACTTAGTCTACCCACTATTTAACTTCATGGGGGTTACCTCTTTCAAGGTAGTTTTTAATGCCATATTTGGGTCTTAATTATGTTTGACATGCATGAAAGAGCATCTAATCAGTAGCCACATATTGATAAGATCATTATCTCAATGTATTGACTCTCCATTATTATCTTGAATGACCTTAAATCTCCACCATTGTCATGCTTGATAACTATCATTATTAAAATTAAAATTGAAGATCATTTTATATCCCTCTTAATGTCCTTCAATAAGGGTAGAAAGATGGTGTTACCCCTTGGCATCTTGATCTTTCATCTCCAAGATTTAAAAACTTGAAACAACTCATTAGATTTTTAATTCTTCATGGTTCCTAGTGCTTATGACCTCCTTCAATGTAGCTTCATGTCTTGTTTGGATATGAAGTTCTTAATCATGTCAAGTGTCTAAAATTTCTTCATAAACCTGATATCACAATGTGCATCATTATTAAAATATAAGAGAGATAACATGGCTTTTTAAGATCATCATTGGATCCTTGGGACTAAGATCATCATTCTTCTCCTTAGTGAGACTTGTAACATATATTTAGATGCTCTTGGGTTTATTTCTTTCTATTATTTTCAATAAGTTCTTCATGAGACTTTAAAACTCCACCTATAGACTTGAAGTTATTGTGTACACCTTGCATCACTATTTTTAGACTATAGATGCCTACATCATGCTTCATAATCCTTGTGTTTTCTTGTGGAAGTCTTTAAATATACAATATCATCATGAAATTCATGGTGGACCTATGATGATTGTGGACCTACATTTTACTCACTTCCATAGGCTTTACAACCCTATTTGATATTTATAAACTTGTTTGGAAACTATTAAGGACAAAAGACTCATTGATTTAGTTTATATCATAAGACAATCCATTTGATGTTTGGTATAGGCCTTGATAACTTGCCAAACCTTTTACACTTTCATTTATTTCATGTTACATATATATATTCCATGGATATTTAAGTTAACCTTTATGGATTGAAATTTATTGATCATGATATATAACATCTTTGACATTATGAATTTGCATATAAACTTACCCCTTGGTTCTCTCAAGTTTGAGATACAATTATCTTGAACTTCTACCTTAATATCTCTTAATTTTTGAATTGATGATCTGTATAAATATTTGTGTTTATATTTTAGGATAATAAATAGGCCCTATGATCCATTTTTATCTCATTATAATGTCATTATTCTTGGAATTCTCTCTCTACCCACTTTCTAACACCTAGATTAGTCAAACACTAGAGTTAATAGAATTGAAGTGAGTTTATTTGATCTATAGGTCTAAAAACTCACTAAACCATTATTTGAAGGCATACTAACACTTGAAACCATTTCATAAACTTTTAAAATAGTATCACCTATCTCCCTCTACATTTATACTAATTTTGTATAGATAAGACACAAGATACAATTTTTCTTGAATTTTGCAAACCCTAGACAGGGGACATAGTCCAACATAGGTCAAGAGCAATCCTATTTGAATGCATTGAATTTTGGTAATTTTTTTATGTCCCTAAGGATAAATCATGGATTTGGAGGTGGATATTTTCTTTTATAACTATCCCTTCCATTGGAACAATCTCTAATGATGGATCATAGCCTCATATTTATTGTCCAAACATGCTTAGCTTAAGACCACCCATAACTTTGAAATTTGTGTCAATTATATTTTATTATTGTAGGAGAAAATTTATTGGAGATATATATTAACCACATTTACTCCATTTCACCTAAAAATTGGATTTGAAACTCCTAAAAAATAGGGCTTTGTAATGAGGAATAACTCCTTGAATGTTGCCCAAAACTAGGCATATTTTTTAGGAGCTTGAGGACATGATTTGGTTTTGGTCATATTTGTAAACCTATAACTTTATTGAGAGGATATTTGGGATTATATTAAATATATTCATCGATAATATAACATACCCAAGGATTTCACAACCTCATAAACCATGCCCCAATATAGAAGATGCTTTAGGAACCATGAGAGGTGATGTAACTCTTTTGAACTCTACCCCTTCTCTACAAGTTTAAAAGTGACCTCATAGTTATCTTCTTCACTTGGTTTTCTCAAAAATTATATATTGATGATATAAAACTAATTTTTAGACCTTACATTATTCTTAAATAATTAATTCTCATGAAAACTTGAATAACTTCTTACCTATATGTCTGCCTTGACCTGGAATAAGCATACTAGTTTCAAAATTAGGCCAAGAAACCTTTGATGCCTATGGAACTTATACATTATCTCATTCTTATACCATCATTTGGGACCGAGGATTTGATAAATTTATGATCCTTCACCCTTTCCAAGTGATATTGATTTGAAAAATGGAAATCATTCTAGTTTGTTACTTCTCTATCCACTACTTGAGAGTCATAAAATGCATTGAAAACCCTTACTATAACTTATATATATGTAGAAATCATTTCATTTACTAAGATTTAAACAAGTAACATTGTCATTTTCCCTTAATGATTTTTACCTTATCCTAAATCTATCCTTCCTAGTGCCCAAATATCTACCATGCAACATAAAGTGTATGAAATGAAAGGGTGGACTTGGTGTAGCTTTCTCATCTCATGGAAACCATTATAGATGTATTAAGATTACACTCTCATATTGAAGGTTTGTGAATGGTATCTTCAATAACAAAAACTCTCTTAAAACTTGAAAATTCAAGATATTATATTCTTTTATCCATGATTTAATGATATTGGAGGGTAAATAATAGGTTGTTTGTTTTTATTTAGGACCTTCATTTAGATGAAGTGCTAGATAACCCATCATAAATATTCAACCTAAGCTTTCAGAACTATATGTCTTCTTTTTTGTTTTAATCATCACTATTCTTCCATACAACTAACTCCCCTAAGTTCACTTCCTTGTATAAGTGGCATGGAGAGAAATAAATTTTTTTTGGACATTGTTTGAGTCTCTTCCCTCAAGTAAACACTTCCACATTATTGTGATTCTCCATCATTGCCTTGCAGGCCTATTTAAGGGTATTCAAGGCTCTAACCTTTATATAACTCATGAAAATTGATATTCTCAAAACAAAACATCTTCTAATTATTGTGAAGGGATTTAGGGGTTAAAGGAGGAACCATTGGGATTATCTAAGACCATTTATTAGGTGAAGGACACCTCCAAACATCTTGAAACTATATTCCTATGTGTGCAAGCTTATGTATTTTATTTCAAGGTTATAAACTCATCAAAACCCTAAAATATTGAGATTCAATGGGCTTACAATGTGTTTTTAATGACATTAGAGGGTGAGAGGTATTATTTAATAGAAATGAAACCCATTTATTCATTAGAATGCTCCTTTCAATGCAATGAAGACATGATTCCTTTCTCAAACTTGTAAATCTATCCTTTTTCTTGAACACATCTAGAATCTTAGAGGATAAATATACAAATTATTTGGAGGGTTGTTGGAGAGAATGAACACTATATTTTAACCCCTATTTCTCATGCAATCCATCAGGATAAGCCTAGAATATTGAAAGATGGATCCACATCTTCTTAGGGTTTTAGGGGTTTTAGAGGCATCAATGGAGTTTTGGTTGGATATAGGTGTTTTAAGACTTCTCAATCAAAATTTGTGAATCTTAGTCATGATCAATAGACCCAATCACATCCCCCTAGAACCATTTATTTATGTGAAACATTATAAAGGATATCTCTAAAAAAATTATGCCTCTATCAATGACTTTTGAAGGCTATTTATGCTTATTAGTGATTGTTTATAGCCTTTCCTAGATGTTTATCTCTCATAATACTTATGATGCACTATTTATGACCTTCTTTTCCTTATACAATGGTTTTACATGCTCATGCATCTTCTTAACTCTTTTGATATGTCTTATAAAATAACCTTTATAGGCCTATAAAGATGATATTTTGTTGGTTTTACCTTTTTATAAACTTATTAATCATGTATATTCTTCTTGGGGACCTATAATGGATAGGAAATGATGTAAATTACCTCTCATGTCTTTTACCTAACTTTTAAGTGTCTATATAGTTCTATTTCCTTGAACAAAACCGTTTAAAACTCTATTTTTCTCATAGAAATCTTCATTTTTAAGGCCTTTTATTCATTTATTCTTGAAATTAATGATATTTAACCATTAATGGGTTTCCATAACATTTAAAATCCTTGAAAAAAGTTTTTAAAATGATGAAAGTTTCATATTCCTATTGAAAATGCATCAGTTTTGGATAGTTAATGCAGTATCCCACATTGAAAGAAGGATGAAAGATGTCAAATGCAAAGGGAGGAGGAAAAATAAGACATTAAATAAAATTTACCCATTTTGGTACATAATGGTGGGGATTATGGGTGGTTTTTTAGTGTAATGAGGCTCTATAAGACATTAAAAATAGGTCTTTCTTTATAAAAGTGACTTGAATGGTTCAAAAAAATAATACATCATGACCTTTTACACCCTCATAGACACTTTGGAGACTCTTTTGAATGCATTTATTAATTGATAACTTGATTATACATATTTCATAATTGAAAAGATGTTTGGAAAATGGAATTTTGAATACATTAATGATGAAAAAACCTCAACAAAATTAATATGACTTTGTATAATCTGTTAAATGCATGCATACCTTGACAACTATGTAATTAGGCCCTTTTCAATGCCAAACATGAACTTGATACTCCAATCAGGATGTTATATTCTAACAAATGAATAGAAATTTTTAATAATGTGGACCATTTCTAGCATACCTATGACTAGACCATAATGAGGGTTCATGGATACTTTTGTAAGAACATTTCCTCTCCAAGTTCTCTAGGTGTTTTAGGTACCCAGGTGGCTAAAATATTTAACATGCCATCAAATTTTTAATTGTAACATGTCCATATGGTCATCCTAATTGATTTAAAGTGGCATCTTTATTGAAAGGATTGGTGCATATGCATGGTCAATCCTCATTCATTCTTTACCTATAAAAGACATAACAACTCATAAGGAAACTTACCAAAAGCACTCAAACAATAATTCATGTGATAAGAGATTCCATATTATTTTTTATTTCAATATTAACCATCAAGATAACCCATCTATAGGTTTGAGTATTAAAATATCATCTCATGAACCATATCTTTTAGGATACAATCTAGGTCACTTTGTGTACTTGTTTATCACATATTTCATCCTTATGCACACACAAGACAACATGTAGGTAATAATTACATAAGTATGAGGCCCTATTTAGTGTATTGAATATTTAGGTAGTTCCCATTAACAAAGGGGTCATTGGGGAAAATCAACACCATGATAAAACTAACCCATTTTCTCCATAGCCACTCTAAGGGTGAGGAAGTTAGGGTTTTATTATTTAAAAAAGAGTGATATCCTGTACATAAGATCTAAACACACCAAGAAAATGTAACATAAAACCTATAAGGTTCTAGGTGATGACATCTAGATCTAGTCAATATTTCATAGTGGATAACTACATCTAAATCAGACACTAGTGTTAATATAGCTATCATGATTCAACACAAGCATCTAAGGCCACAAAATACAAAATTTTAGAATTTGATGACTATTCCATAATCTTAATCTATTCCAATTTCACTTATTTTTATCCTAGATCTACATGTGCATAGTAAACTACCTAAGTCATCTTGTTTTTAAGTTATTGCAATATCAATTAATATTTGTACTTACATTTTTTTAACATATCTCAGTATTTAAATTTAAATATTATTTATCTAAATTTGTAATTATTTATCTTTATATAGATATATTTATAACCATTTTTATTATTTATTTATATATTATTAACCATATACTATATAGATCCATCTCAATTTAGGGTTGAACATTTGGTGAACACAAACTTTGGTCCTCAAACCTTAGAAATTGATTTAATAATTTTGGGAATATTAGAGTGTTATTCCTAATTTAATTAAAGTTCTAAGTTAATTCAATCAATAAATAATATTGGAATAATTTATATACTTATTTTTATAATTTAATTTTAATTTAACCCTTTCTAAAAATAGTAATAAGTGAAGAGAAATATAACTTAGCTTAAACTAGACCAAGACAGCTGAGACATGGTCTATAATTTATTATGCAGTATTGGGACAATATCACAAATCAAGATCTGGATTTCATTTCATGAAAGTATAGAAACACTAAAATAAGAGACCTTAATGTTTGGTTCTATAGTCCTTCTCTTCCACTATTGTCCTAAAGACCTGAGTTTTATGGGTTTTATTCATTGTCCCTATGTGAGCTTGCCTATGAAATTTTAGATGTTGGATGTCTATATAACTCTTTGTAGATATTATTTAGTATTCAAACCCTAGACTTCATTATGATTTGATAAAATTTGAAAAATAGGGGGTATTAGTGTGTGTAATATGAACCAAACATGTATCCATACCCCTTATGTAGGCACACTGCCTACATACCAATACTCTGAAGAGGGATCAATCTATATGTAGTTCTCCCACTTGATGTGCTTTATGAAATAGTGTGTATGAAGATGCAAAATAATAAAATTAAGTGTGCTTGAGGTGGTTAGGAGCTGGTTTATAGGTTTGAATAATATTGTGGCTATATTGGATGGTTGTATGCAAAGAATAAGGAAATATGCCTGAGTATTCTTGCTTGTATTCTTTCTTGCTTTGTAATATTTTCCAAGCCCTTCTAATTGAACTTTGAATAGGATTTTATAGAGATATTTTTGTCATGGGTTGAATGTATTTATGTTATGCTAACAAGAATAAGGATAGGAACTAAAAGGATATGACCATTAGAGTTAAAAAATGCAATTGGACAAGACCACTAGAAATGGACACACTAAGGTCTGGCACTTTAGTCCAAATTGGGTGTTATTATCCTATAGGTATAGGACCTTGGGGATGAAATAATCATGGTAAATGTATCTTTGCTAAGTTGGAAAAGTTTTTAGAAGCCTATGAATGATTGAAAATAAGCGAAAAAGTGTCTAGAAGGGTCATGAGAGCAAGCAAGAGAGACTTATAGGTTGGGTGTCACAAGCCACACTAAAGCTACCAATTTTCACATTTTATATGACTACATACCCCCCCCCCCCCCCCCGCACTTTATTTTAATGATGTAACAAAATTAAATACTAGGATAAAGGAAAAATATAAATTGTACTTGAATGTACCTATAAGGATGAATCTTGTGTGATGTTGGGTGTGTGTAGAGTAAGCATGTTATAAATTGTAAATCTAAAAAATAAAATAAAGAGTAGATCAATTCTTACTAGATACATTATATCTAAAATAAGAACATATAAATCTAAGTAAGAGAGAAAGGAGGAGAAATGAACTAATTCACCTCATTAGGTATGCAAACGAATACAAAACCTAATATGATGTTAAGTAATGCTAGATATATGTTAGGTATGATATTGTACCAAAATTAATATCACAAATAGAGCTAAGTGCTCAATTCCCTTAGAGTGGATCAAGAATGTAAATTTTGGCTCTTTGGCTCCATAATCACCTACTGAGTGAAGCAATTTGATCATGCATGTGTTAATCGATGTTTGGACCATGTGTCCAATCCCTCTAAGTAGGTGGCTCAAGAATATAAAGGCTATCTAGTCCTTTGGATCCATCATTACCTCATTAAGTGAATCTATGAATTGATACTAGTATGAATTGTGTGTCGTATGAGATGGGTCTTAAATCCCATGAATGCTTTGTCATCTGATAATGTGGTGTGGATAATTGAATGTGTGTTGATAACTAGGCCAATCTTGGCCACTTTTAAAGGTGGAGATTAAGCTGGTATGAATGCCACTCTAAAACTAAGAACTAGGATTATATGAAAGTCACTTCAAAATTATGCCAACCACTTGTAGATGGAATAAGTCATGCAATTGGTAAGATTGCATGGGTAATGCCATAAACTATAAAAAAGAGAAATAAGATCTACCACATAATTTGCGCCTAATCACTGGTGTCTATAACATGGATTCTAATCTAGAAGTTATACCAAATACCTAATCTAAAATTAGAAGTGAGATACATCATGTTGTGCATGATGCCCCCTATATTTAGATTCTCTAAGAAAATTTATATTGAAACTAGTGATTTTGAACTAAACTATTATTGAAAAAACTATAATTATACCTACTTTTCTATCTATTGCTAAAAAATAGCTTTTTTGTTATTTAGATAGGAGCATCAAAATTGGACACCCTAATATCCAACTCTATAGTCCGATGTCATCACTCTTATTCTATGCTAATTCTAAATACTTTTCTATAATTGTCACTATCTAACTAGTCTATTGTACTTGGTTTGAAGTTTGGATACTATTTTGGGTGTTCTAAAAGTTATTTTTTTTACTGATAGGAGCTTTGATCTCTATGATAAAAACCCCTATTTTTTGTTCCCTCTTCTAAGGGTAGGAAATAAGACCGTAAAATGACTATCCTCAGAAGAAAAAGCCCTATAAGTTTGTTATGCTACAAAAAGACATGATATAGCAATGATAATTGATAAGATATCTCAATATATAACATGGTTTATATGAGAGATTATTAGATCAATAGGGGTATGCTTAGATATATATTAAAATGTAATATCATGTGTAATGTATTGAATTGAAACTATGTTAGTTGTTAGTTGTCAAGGAGGGATGGAACATGATGTCCATCCTGGCATCTAAGAAACCAAGATAATGCATGATGTTGATCATGGCATTACAAATAGTTGAAAATTAATGAAGCAACAAGCACATAATGAAAGAAGAATAATAGAGTGGTCAAGGTGCCAATAAAATAAGGGACATGGGCATATATCCTTCAAACTAGAAATCAAACATATAATGCATGTTCAAATTCCACATACACATACAATTGGAAATAATCAAGGTTGGTGTGAAATCCACAATCACATAGAAGAGTACAAGAAAAGGACATTAGAAAATGTCCTAAGACACACATAAGGATAAAATTAAAAGAAATTAGAAAAATTCCTAAGGAACATACAAGAGACAAATAGGAACTGAGAAATTCAATCACATATAACTACATAAAGTAAGAAAGGAAAGCATGTAAATGCTAGAAATAAAATCACATCTAACTAATCAAATCAAGAAGTTGAAGTATGCATGACATGTAGTACAAGACTAAGTATATGCTAAAAAATACACAAGTGCTATATACTAGTGAATGTCGATAGAGTAATCTATGTAAGATATTAAGTAATGTATATGAACATGATAACTAAAGTGTGTGGTGTAAGAATGACATAACTTGGATCGTGTAGTCATTTAGAAGGTGCCCCTAATGGGTAGATATGCCAATGTATGTCTTTAATGTAGATGTATGATGCCCCATTAATGGGTTGAGTGAAGCAATCAAGTATCTATATGTCACTACACACACTCAAAGAAGATCAAGTGAAGCATGGTAGTATAGATAAATTGATAAACAATAACATAGAACAACAAATGTAAGTCTAGCATCATAGTAGAAATGTAAATCATGGAGAATGCATATAATTGAAATGTTTTTGACGTTTTAAATTTTTGAATGTTTTTATATTTTGAAATGTTATATTATTTTTGGTATTTTTACATTTTTGAATATTTTTGGTATTTTGGATTATATTTTAATGTTTTTGATATAAGCTATGTATAATCAATCATGAGGAGACTATGTGTAAGAAATATAATGAAACTATATACAAGTAAAAATAAGTTATGAATAATCAAGAATGAGAAGAAACATTATCAACTGATGAGTCTCATGGGAGACTCCCTATCATGGTGTCCTATATTAAGGAGAGGGATTGTGCATGATCATGAACCATGATGGAAGAGTTGAGATTATGTATTTGAAAGTTGTATATGCTATAAATGCTTTGAAATCTCTAAGGTAGAAACTGACTATGGGGTCCCCATATAACTCTGAGAAGTCGATGAAATGGTATGGATCTTAGGTACCCATATGGTAGTAGGATAATCTATATAAACATGTGCTCTAGAAGTAGAGGCATGAGACCTTAATGATACTACCCTAGGTGTGAACATTGTATCTAGAAGTTGTCTAAAAATATGAAATTATGGTTTCTCTAAAAGAGATATCTCTAGAAGTGTATGAACTATATATGTTGCTGATGAAGGCCTCAACTATGTCTAAATCTAAACTAGAGGAAGAACTAAAACTAGTGGAGAAACTAAAACTGGTGGCAGAATTGAAACTAGTGGCATAACTAAAACTAGTGATGGAACTAACACTGGTGACTAAAAAATAGTAGATGGCTTTGAAGTTGGGAGTGGTAACTCATATGGAACTCCACTAGATATAAAAACATGATTAACATGAATGAATTTCATGTATTTGTGAAAGTACTGCTCAAAGTTTTTGAATCCATGGTCAACCAAGTAACATATCAAAAAATATTGCACTAAGAATAATAGTAAATGGTATGGCCACATGTGTTGGACCAACCTATAGAGGAAGTACAATTTCACCCAATTAAATCTATATGTGCCCACTAAATCTATTAATAACTATGTCTATCAAGGTAATATCTTGCTCTAAATATCCCAAATGTTGTAGTAATATCATAATGCACATGTTCATGATGGATCCATTATTTATTAGAACACTATGAATAAGATGATTATGAATGTAATCTTTGATAAAGATTTCATGATAATCTAAATCATCATTAACTATCTCTTACTTAGAGAAGGAGATGGAATATCTACCTAAAACTCTAGAATTGTATACACCAATCATGTTAATCAATGGGTGTAACTCGACTGAAGGCGCCTAATATGTAGTTGGTGGAGGATATGTATGATGAACACCTTATGTATATCCTATATCTTATTTATAATGTTGTGGGAAAGTATTTGAGAATATTTTCAAAGTTTTATCTTCTATTTGCTTTGTTTGAGGAGGCTCAACTAAAGTGCCAAGATCAATAATGTTTCCATCTATCAAGTCTTATATATTGTGTTTCAAACTGATGCATCTATTTGTTATATGGCTCAATGCCCTATGAAAATTTTAAAATGCATTTTGATCATATCCCCAAGGAAGAGGATTTGTTGAATCAAATTTCTGAATAAGAGGGAGAAATACGATATTACATTAAAAAAGCTACTATAAAACATTGGCTGGAGATATCAGTAGATTGGTAAAAGTTTTCCAAAGAGGTGTTGATAAAACCACTCATTGAGGAAGCTCTAAAGCCACATTGACTATAGATTTATTCTGACTCTTGTTATCATTGATCTTTACTTTGCATGGAACTTTGTTGTTACTCTTGTTTATTGTTTCTAATATACTTGTGTACTTGAATTTTCCCATTGAAATTAGTTTGAATTCCCTTTATTTTAGTTTATGACATAACTTAGTAAAGGAAGATAATCTTTTAAACATTATCGATTCATGCAAAGCTAGTAGAAGACTTTGTTTGAGGAGATCTTGTAACTCTTGATCAGCCATGGGGCTATTCATCTTAGCCAATATAGTTTTATATCAAAGAACATAATCTATGAGATTTTCATTTGACCTTTGCTTCTATTATGAAACTTGGGCATAGAAAACCTTATCACCAATTTTAATGATAAAATGAGCTAGGAACATGTTAGCTAAAAAATTGAATGCATTGATTGACTAATTTGGTAGACTATAGAACTATTATAAAGTATAATCCTTTAGATTCCATAGAAATAGCTTGGTTAGTAGCCAGTCATTTGGCACATATTCCAAGCATGATGTGTGAAATTATCACAAATGTGTCTTTAGATCACCCTTTCCATCATATAGAGTGAGCTTGGGTTGAACAAAACCTTATGGCAAAGGTGTAGAAGCAATATAACATGCCAATGGTGTTTGAAGTAGATCAAAATAATCCAAGGTCTGTGTAGGTCTAGAAGCACCTTAATCAATATGTAACACTTTGGATTGAAGAGATTTTATCTCATACATAATATTTACCACATCATGAGACAAAGATGTACTATTTTTAGTTGGTGGTGCTTCAAAGGAAGGTTAGACTGTTATATGGGGTTGTTGAGACATAGTTTCCCCTGTAGTCTCATGTTCAAATGATTACTCTATGGTTTGAGAAGATTGACCATTTTTCAATTTTTGTTGTTGTTGTTGTTGTATTATTTTAAGCATGCCATCTTGCATATTATGATGTTTAGTTAAAAGGTCTTGAAGTTCCCTCTTATCAGTTTTGTCAAAACCAGTGTATTGGGCCATTGTTAAAGTAGGAAAACAAACTAAAAATATATTGAATTTTTTTTAATAATTTGTAATAAGCATAGTGATATGGAAGGAAAGTAATGAATAAAGGAAATGTAAATTCTTAAAAACAATAAATTGGAAGATGCATAAAGAGGATACAAAACTCATAAACATGTAAGGTGATACCTAAAAAGAAATGGAACCTAGTATATGAAACTAGGTTTTTGAAAAATGATTTATTTTAAAATTACTAAGGAATTTTAAAATTTAATGTGAATTTCTGATTTAAATATGTAGGTAAAAAATTAGAAAATTATTGAAAAAAATTTAATTTAAAGGGACTTACTATATGCAACTAAGGTTTGGATGATAATAATTGTTTTAAAATTACTATGAAATTTTAACATTTGATGTGAATTTCTAATTTAAATATGTAGGTAAAGAATCAAAAAATTATTGGAAAATTATTGATTTAAAGTGACCTAGTATATGCAACTAGGGTTTTGTAAAAAATATTTTTAAAAAAATTACTATGGAATTTTAAAAATTAAAGAATTTTTTTATTTAAATATTCTAAGAAAAAATTAGAAAAATATTGTAAAAATCAGAAAAGAATTTACCCTAGGGTTTATGCACAAATAAAATAAGTTAGATTCATCAAATGATTTAACAGTTTTGTAAATATTAGAGTCTTATTTCTAATTGATTTAAGGGTGTGAATTAATTAAATCAATAAATAATAATTAAGCTATTGATTTGTATAATTTAATTGTAATTTAAACCTTTCTAAAAATAGTAATAAGTGAAGAGAAATATAACTTAGCTTAAACTAGACTGAGATGATTGAGATAGGGTTTGGAATTTATTGTAGAACACTAGAATAGTGTCACAAATCAAGATCTAGTTTTTGTTTTATAAAAGGACAAGAGTACCCAAATAGGACACCCTAAGGTCCAACGCTACAGTCCTTTTCCACTATTATCCTAGAGACTAGAGTTTTATAGGTTTTATTTATTGTCCCTATGTGAGCCTACCTATGAAATTTTAGATGTTGGATGTCTGTGGAACTCCCTATAGAGCTAATTTAGTCTTCAAACCCTAGACTCCATTGTGTTTTGACAAACTTTGAGAAAGAGGTGGGGTTAGTGTGTGTAGGATTCACTAAACATGTAGCCACACCCCTTGTATAGGCATGTTACCTACATACCAATACTCTAAAGAGGGATCAAACCATATGTAGTTCTCAAACTTGATGTGCTTTGTGCAATAGTGTTTATGAAGATAAAAAATAATAAAACTAGGTGTGCTTGAGGTGGCTAGTGGTTAGTGTAAGGGTTTGAATAAGGTTTTAGCTGCATTAGATGGTTTTATGCAAAAAATAGGGAAATATGCCTTAGTAGTCTTGCTTGTATTCTTGCTTACTCTGTGATATTTGTCAACCCCTTCTCAATGAACTTTGAATGGAATTTTATAGAGGTCTATTGGTCATGGGTTAAATGTATTCATGTTAGGTTGATAAGAAGAAGGATAGGAACCAAGATGAAATGACTATTAGAGTTAAAAATGTAATTAAATAGGATCACCAAAAATAGACACCCTAGGGTCTATTGCTATAGTCCAAATTGGGCACTATTTTCCTATAGGTATGGGACTTGGGGGGATGTAATCATCATAGGAACTTTAGCCTGGTTGATCTAGAATGAGGTTTTGGAAGCCTATGAATGATTGGGATTAAGTGAAAAGGTGTCTATATGGGTCATGAGAGTAAGCAAGAGGGACCTATGGGTTGGGTGTCATAAGCCACACTCAAGATACCAATTTTCACATTTTATATGACTACAAAAATGATCTAGGGTTTTCTGATTCTATATTTCTAATTTTTAATTTATGATATAATTATATTTACAAGTTAAAAATCAGATTTCAATTTGTTAGAAATATGTGCAATATGGATGAATCTAAAGCCCAATTTGGGCTCCAATTCATCATTATTTCTATGATTTATTATTAAAATTAGTTAATCAAACCTATCATTAAACAAAATAGGAATTTTTTTCAATATAATGAGATGGTTTTAAAATGAAAGAAACACTATATATCTAGTGTCTAGATGCTAATGTGTTTGATCTCAACCACTTGTTACACCTAGAGCTTATTTGAGTGATAGACACCTTCTTGCATCCATTATTTTCCCATAAATTATAATGTATTACATGGTCCATGATATCAATAATAAAAAAGGTAAAGGTGTTCAGCCTAATATGCCACATGTTAATATACAATAGGTCCCTCTTAAGCTAAAACTTGTGATCAAATCTAAGGGATATGACCTTGTTGACCAATTGAGAAACACACATTCTAATATCTCGATCCTTGACTTATAAATAAATACACTATCTATAAGGATATCATATATTAAGCATTGTGTAATACCCAAGTTCAAAGAGATATTAAACTAGATTACTTTGAAAATATTATGACAGACCTAAAAAACAATGAAAAACTCATTACATTTAATCTAATGAATTTACCATACAAGGATATTATTGACCAAAACTTGCCTTTGCTCATACAAGTGACTATATATAGAAATGAAATAAAAAAGGTTTTCATTGATAATAGATGGAACCTAAACATTTCTAATAAAAATTTCATAACCACCATTGGTAATAGCACCAATATTCTTATAAAATTAGTTATGCATATCAAGGGAATTTATAATTCACCTAACCCTTCAGTTGGTGAAATCACATGGATGTGACATTGGGGTCAAAAATGGTTCTAAATACATTTTTAGGTATTTCCTCAATCATTACATTATAATTTACTTTTGGGTGGACCTTAAATACATACAATGGAAACCATCCCATCTACACCACATTGATGTGTAAAATTCATACATGATGTGACCTTATTGGTAAATATTGTTGATGATTAAACTTTCAAATTTTTGAAAATGATACATTTTGATATAGAGAGAATCTTTACATTGGTGCCAACTAAACAATGCATTTTTGCTAAGAATATACAAAAATTTTAGATAGTTGATCTAAGTACAATGGCTCCTTTATCTCTAGATTAAACTAAATAAATAAACACCAAGGTGCACATGGATGCACATAAATATCAATAACCATTACCGAATGAGCCAATGATACCTAAAATTCATTAAAATCAAATATTTAAGCTTGCTTATTGTTTAATACCAAGCAAAAATACAACAGTGTTTCATATTACTATAATAGTGATGACTATCTATCTTATGATATGAAAAATGAGAGATTACAAAAAAAATTGATCCACTTGAGCATATTTCACATAATATATTCACACCTATAGGTCTTGGTACATATAATATAAGTTCACTTTCATAGGCCTCATAACGAAATCAAGATAAGGGAAAAGCAAAAATAGTAGACAAACATGTAAATGCTTGTTATTTCATACAACCCTTTTGGATAAACACATTGAGTCAAAATTATAAGGGTAAATATAGATAAATCACATAAAAAATGTGGAGGTATCACATAGGACTCCACAAAATATTTTATATATCACAACAAACCAATATGCCATGGATATAATACTTTCTATGTTACTTGCATAGGATGATATATATACCTCCTAACAAGAAAAAATCAAGTAGTATATTTTTTACTAAAGATATATTACCATATTTTAACTATAATTATATCAATTACCATCATAAAAATCATTTTGAAGCATTGAAAAACTAAATTCATAATTATAAGAGTGAAGTACATATATAAGTTGTGCCCAAGAAATGAAATAGACCTAATACTTCCAATTGTGAAGAAGAGACCCATCCTTAAAAATGGCCAATGAATTCATCCTTAACTATTAATATAAATATTTATGGTATTCATTACACATATATCAAGGTGGATATAAACACTTGGAACACAACTTGCAATAGTCCCACACTACAATAGATGAGACATAATATATATGAATTATGATATTCTCCAATTTTTCTAAGATCTCTTTGGTACATTATACTACCCATTTAATGTGTACCAAAGGTAGTATAATTTTTGTATGGGTATTGGATCAAAAAACACATTTTAATTTGCATCTTGGCCAGCATTGGTTGATCGATATGCAAGAAACTATCAGTGCCACATGTTAATACCTTATTTTGTAACATGATAACAAAGAAACTTGTATCACAGATGATGGATATGAAGAGAGGTATATACCCATAGTTTTTGGTAGAGAGTTAATATAAAATATATAATAATTTTATTAAATCAATATAAATAGTTTTAGAAAACAAGGCTACTATAAAGAACCATGGATCATGAATTTGAAGACTTTTTGGACTAATTTGGTTTCAAATAATCTAAAAATAAAAAAAATATAAAATATAAAAATATTTTTAGTATTTACATATTTTATTAGCTCATTGGAATCTATGTCATTAATTCCATGTTGGTATACATCATATCATTATTTCTATTACACATGTTTCACACATATCTTGAGTGTGATACAAGCATACCTAGGCACATGATCTATGTCCTTTCAGATGTTGGGCCTTACCTCTACTCATTTATAATGGACATTAGTGTAATCCACTTATTTGATCATGATACACCTAGGTTACATTATTAAATGATCATTTTTTATCATCATGTTTGATCTTATATACTTACACATGCATTTATACCTGGTTATATCTTTCATAGTGTACTTGATATGATATGTACTTAACATTTTTACTAACACATATATCTAGGGACTAGTATGATGTGTTTATGTTGGTTGTTTTTGTTTCATGATTTCCTTTTGTGAGCCTCATTGAGTGTCTTACATTGATTTCTATTATCTTGTTTGTTTGACCATTTGAATATGTTCCATTTTTTGTATCCCATATGTCTTTGTTTGCTTGCTTTTACATTTTAATAGTTTATTACATATTGTATGGACATTTGAATATGTCATTTATTTTCTTGTGGAAATTTGGATAAGTAATGTCCCTTTGATTGTGCAAAATTTAAACATGCCCCTTGATTTAGGTCTCTTTGTACCATTGTCTTTTAATTTTCTTTTGAGTGATCTTATGTATGTACTTGATTACTTATTAAACTTGTAATATTACTATCTAGATGTTTCCATGATCTATATCATGAATTTTAAGCCTTAATATGATCGCATTCTATGTGATTCAATTATATATTTACCTAGACATCTATCTCCTATATGCTACATGATACATTCTTAGATTCTATAGTTATATTATCCTTTTGAGATAAGGTGAATACCAATTTATAATTCCCCTCCCTTTAAAAGGGTAAAATATCAATGGGGGCATGTCAAAAAGTCATGGCTTTAACACCTTTGAAGTTTCAAATTTAAGTGGTGAAATGTTTTAGAAATATGCTATCCATACTTATAGCAATTCTCAATTTTATATTTTAGTGGGGACATGTCATGAGAACATATATTCCACACTTGAAAATTTTCAATTTGAAGAAATCACATAGTTGTATGATTAAGATACACATTTGCGGCAAAATTATATACATTGGTACCATTTTAATACCCATATTTCATATTGAGACATATATGAGATGCATATGCCATGAAAAATATCACCTTAAATTGAAAAATCAAAATTATTTTTAGATTTAAAATACTTCTATGGACTTTAACATACACCAAGATGGAATTTTATGGATTGTTACTAAGTCAATCTATTACAGTAGTTGGTTCACCCTTTAACAAGTTTGAGGTGATTAAATCACTCAATCTTACCAATTTTATAAGTTAGTCTCAATTAAATCATCTAGCTTCACTATATATATAGTGTTATTTTATTATATCACTCATGATCAGTAGGTTATAAGTATGATTAGGTTGTATAGTTGAGTTAATATCAATGGTCAAGTGGAAACTCACCTTTTCTCCAAGGTTTGGAGTAATTTTTCCTCACACACACACACACACACACACACACACACACACAGATATATATAATCTTAGGTTTTAAGTTTTTCCTAATCTAAATTTTAATGATTCATAATGAAACATCTTCTTAAATCAAATGTACAAAAGGCAAGATGGTTGCATCGATACACATTTACTCCTAACCTTGATCGCTTTACTTTCAAACATTCAAAATTATTTTAATTTCATATTATATTCACTAATTATATACTAGAACATGCTCTTGGTTTTAGGTCAGGAAATAATAAAGGATTCAATTTTGACTCACATAAAGTCAAGGTCTATTATACACACCGAGGTATACATTTATTTTCATTTAAACTATAAATTTCATTACTAGATTAAAGTGGGAAACCAAAGATATTAGATATAAATTATATATAACCTCATTCTTGTATACTTGGAAAGTACTTATTATGTCTATAAACTTAAATTATTATAAATTCTTCCTACAAAAATACTCACATCCACTATCACTTATGCCTATTACTTATCTTATAGTCAAACAATATGTTATTATAATGAGCAAACCTTCTATGCTACTCAAAATTCTATAAACCTACTTATTATCATCCTCTTCAAGATTTAGACTTGTACCTATCTTTAAATTTCCTAGACACTTACGTCCTATCCAGACACCTATTCAATGCAAGTGTCTTATGTAAAATTATGTGTCCATTGCCCTAATGATAAAATTTCCAATTGTAACATGTATTTATGATCTGCCTAAGTTATTTAATGTTAGATATTTTTTGAAAGGATTTGTATATATGGATGATCAATCCTTATTCATTCCTCACCTATAAAATACCTAGGAACTCAAAAGTCAACCTATCAAAAGTACTCAATCATGAATTAAAGTGACGAAAGCTTCCCTATTATTTATTATTTTAATATTACTCATAGGTATAACCCATATATAGGTCTGAATAACTAAAGGAGCATCCCATGAGCCATATTTTCCAAGTTACAAGCTTGTTCACTCTATATACTTATTTATCACACATTCCATATTTATGCACACATAAGACAACATATAAGGGATAATAACATAAGTCTTAGGCCCTCTTTAGAGTATTAGATATGCAAGCAACACCCATTGGTAAAGGGTTCCTTGGGGTAGATCAACATCATGAGCCCTCTAACCCTTTTTTCTATAATCATTACATGGGTGAGGAAGTGTTTTAACCTTTTAAGACTTTGAGGAATATAAATCTTATCTTATTAAAGGGACTAGTATAGTAAATTAGGGTAGAAATATGCAATCAATATAACCACCGATCTATTATAAAATTGACTAAATTTGACCCTTTTAACAATATCAATACATAATGTAAATAATAACTTAGATAGAAAATGATTGAGACAAATAATATGGAGGCTAAAAAATAAGGCATAGATTGGTCTAAGTGTTACAAACATGATCTAGGAGTCAAAATCCATTCCAAATAGTAGCGAACTAATTACTATTTTGGTGGTAGTGTCATCTATGTATAACTATTCTAAGCTTTCAGGTGCACTTATGTCTAGGTATATCAAACTTGTTCCTATCTAAATGAATTATAAAACCCTGTAGATGACATATTTTGTTAATTTTATGAGAAAAACCTAAGCCTCTATGTTACTAAGGCATATAGTTGATATAATTAATAAAGTTTGTTTGTTAGTAGGGTAGGCTAGACATCATCAATACCTCACTGTGATGAGAGTTTCCTACATACCAATATTGTGAAAAGGGATCAATCCTGATGTAGTTCTCACAACCTAATTAATGGCACAGGTGCAAGTGAATCTAGTATGATTATAGACTTGAGTGCTTTGAATGTGTTTGAGATTGTAAATATAAGTAATATGAGCTTAGGAATGTTATAGATGATTGTATGTATAAGTCATGAATAATTTGAATTTATAACCTTAATTATCCACAAATTATTTTGATTTTGTATGTGTGATTTGCATCTAATTTCCATCTAGTGGTGATAGGGATAAAATTCATGTATATACATTATTTTGGTGTTTGTACAGGTGTTAAAAGAGGTCTAGGCCAATTGTAGGTGGTCTAAGATTTGAAAATATATACATTTTTATTAAAAGGAGGGAAAAAACAATAGCACCAAAATTGGGACACAAACACCATGTGGCCCTATACTCCCTATTATGGTGTTAGTGTCTAATTGGTAGAATGTGAGGCACAAAAGGCCAATATGTAAGAATGAGGGCCTTTTAATTATTTAGGGATGTTTAAGGATTATTGTGGTCTACACAAAGGATGGATAAGTGTGAAAATAGGCCCTAAAATAGGTCTAGGACTAAGCTGGGGATAGGTGGTCTCAAGTATCACTCTTAGCACTTAAGTGTCATTTTTAGGTGATTACATTACCCCCCATTTAATCTATAAATGAAAAAAATAAAAATGATTAAAACAAAGGAAAAATAAGCATACCTAGACTTACCTAAGTGGATAAGTCCATGAATCTATATTTGAGTATGTGAAGCATACTCCATTAGATGTCTTACAAATGAAATGTGTATAGATCAATCCTTATTTAATAGATATAAAAAACAAAGATAAAATTGAGTGAATAAGTAAAATTGAGCAAAGGGATAAGAGAGAGGAAAGGAATGAATACACCTCACTGGGCATGATAACTAATACATAAAATTGGTGATAACCTATGTGTGTATGTATATAGTGATCAATTAGTGAATAAATTGTATTGAGTTGATGACTTTCTCAATCATCATGTGTGGGTGGCTTAGGAGCTCAATCCAATTTTGAATTCATCATTGACCACCTCTACTTGGTGGATCATGACCTATGAATATATTTTATTGGATTGATATTCTCAACCCTCACATATGAGTGGATCAGGAACTCAAGTAGACTATGACTCCATCATTTCATACTCATGTCTAGCAGATGCATCTAAAATTGAAATTGCATGATGTAATTGAAAATGTCTAATTAGAGATATCTAACTAGATATGTTAGTTATATGGCCACTCAGGTATATTAGGTGACTCTGGGCCACTCAAGAATGCCAACCATTGTAGATGGAATAAGGCATGAATCTAGTGTGTAACTTATAACATGTTATCTAATGTGAAAAATATAGATAATGAATGGAGTTTGTCATTCCATCTAATCAACTAGTGTATAAGTGAGAACACAAAAATAATGTGCCACACATGCCCCCAAATCTGATATTTAAGCATATGGATTTTGGACTAAGTTATAATAATCTATATCTATGCATCTAAAATAAAAATGAGAATGAAAATTCCAAACATGATGTCCCCAATCTGAGAAAATAGGTATGAATCTAAGTTAAACTAAGAAAAATTAGTAAATCTATAATTGAACTTGTGAAAACTTGGACTATACATGTTGTACATAACACCCCCCTTTTTTCCATAGGGAAATGGGGACCCACCTTTCCTGAAAAAAATGATCTTTAATCAAGAACCTTATTCATATGTATATGCAAGGTTTAGGAAGTCTATAGGATATTTCACATTTTTGGAAGATGATATTGGCATTATTTTATGAGTCTAACTTGTGTATTATAGGTAAAATCTTTGGGTTCATAGTCATTGGGCTAATTCTTGTGGTCTTATTGTAAGGTTATATTTTTGGATGTTATGCTTCAAGAAATCTTTGATCCTATTTTTATAAGATTATTGATCAGATATCCTTATTCTTATAATATAAATTATTGCAAATTTTTTATCTGAAACAATTCTTTGAAAAGAATTTGGTCTATAGACTTTTTCCTTAAGGAATTCTAGACTGTATGCTCTTTCTCTAAAATAAATTTCTTGATGGTTTATCCCTTTGACCCTATCCAACTTGACCTTTGGAACTTTTGGAATGACCTTTAGTTGTATAATTCTACCCTTCAAAATTTTGGACCTACCCTTTAGCCTTCACTAAGTAGACCCTTTGGGCAAACTTTTTCCTTCCACCTACCCTTTAGAACCTTTCTAACTAGCCCTTTGGCCTTTTCAAACTGACTCATTACCCCTATTTACCATTTATTTTATGTCACATACCCTTTGGTTTTGTGTGGCCTACCCTTTGACATTTTAGAATTACCCTTTATAAAATTTTCCAAGTGTCCTTTCTATCCAAACCTACCCTCCATGCTCTATGTGAGTATCTTTTAGAATAATTATTTTAGCTTATTTTCCCATCAAAATTCCTTATGCATTTTTGTGATTTCCCTTCACCCTTTCCTTTGAAACTTTTGTTCCATGCCTTTTCCAATTCCTTCAAATATTTTATCCAAAATAAATCCCTTGAAATAAATATTTTAGGACCTTTTAAAATGATCCTTTTCCCTAAACTATTTTATTTAGAATTAGTATTTTAGACATTTTGTCCCAATGCAAAATCCCTAAAATAATTCCTCTGAAGGGCACATTCCCTTCGAACTTCATGAACTGACCCTTTAGATATTTTAAAGGTCACCTTTTGGCCTTTTCAAAGTGAATACTTACCCTTTGGGACCTTTTAAGTGACCCTTAGCCATATGAAAGTGCCCTTTAGAGATCAAAGGTGCCCTTCAACCCTAAAAAAAGACCCTTCAATAATTTTAGAAGTACCCTTCAAAATTTATGAAGTAGATCCTTTGGGACTCTTGTCATGGAAAAAATTCCCTATGAAGTAAACCCTTTAGACCAAAACTACCCTTCATGGAGTTTAAAAATACCCATTAGCCATGAATTAACCCCTTAGGATAATTTTTTTGGGACCTCTACTTAATAAAAGGACTTATTTGAAAAAAATTCATGGAAACTTTGCCTCAAATAATTCCCCAAAATAATTATCCACAAACATAGACCCAAAAGCACTTTTTCAACACTATGCTCTTAAGTGCTTCATTATGGAAAACATTATTGAAATTATGCCATACTTATCCAAATAAAAATAAAATATTTCCTATTTTATAAGTGCTAAAGGCACCCACCAACTCAAGCTAACAAGTTTTAAAAGTGAACGTTGCATATTTAATATCACATGAACTGGAATTAATTGTAGGATCTTATAAGATGATACGTAGCCATTGAAGATGTCATTTGCATCCAAGTTATCTTGAAATTGAAGCATTCTCATTTTTAAATAGTGATTGAGAGCCATATTTTTTACATCAAAGAGTATATAGTGATAAAAAATCAAGATAGAGCTAAGTTGATTACATCAAAATATAGGTATACATAACACATACCATGTTGAGTAGGATACAAGCACAACCACACAACTTTGGCTTCCTCAAATAGGACATTTTAGGGGATGAATCCTCCATCTACATTATCATTTAAGGATTCCATAGAATTCAAGGATGCAGTCTTTGATGTAGAAGTGTTTCAAGATAAGTATCATAATTATTCCCAACTCTAGGAGGCTATTGATTCAGTTGATATAATTTTACTAGATGACAAGACAATATGGGCATAAATAATATTTATTTAGGAACTTATGGCCTATAAGCATGAAATGTTACACTTTACCATATCAAAACTAGAGGTCATGCGATGTATATACTTGCTCAAGGATTTAATCTTTTAGGGTAAAATATCACAAGATGCCTACCTCTAACACTCGTGTGGAAACATAGTGGTCGTGTGTATCTTTGGGAATGACTTTCAAAGATATCTATCCCTCAGTATACCATATGTCTACTATGATAAGCACACTTGGGTATAATTCAAATTCAAAACCTCAATCCCAAAGGTGCTCTCTTCATGGTTCCTCCTACGCCAATCCATCACCTGGAAAGGAATAAAGATAAAGGGGGCAATTTCAATTGATAAATTCAAAATGGGAATCTAGATAGGTATGTCCTTAATAGATTATATGGGATGTCTAGTATCCATTTTATAAACTTAAATTGGGTACCATTACTACATATGATGCTATCACATGATACTACTTATGCTTTGGGGGAGGTAATTATTTTGAGATTGAGATAACATATTCTACACAAAGATAAATGTCCCACCCCATGGGAGACTTTTTTTATGATGTCATATTTGGTTGATGTATTCATGGGGACGTGTTACAAGGAATTGGGAAATCTATAAGATCTAGACATAAATTTCATAAAAAATAAAATTTGTGACCATTTTTAATTCATGCACATATATCATTACCACAAGCATATGGTTAGAATATGTGAATACATTTACCCATAGGTATGGTAAGCCATTCATGGCTCACCTATGCTTCAACTTGGAGAGAACATTCTAAAGACTTTGAGTGAAAAGGGAGATTATTTCCTATACTCTGACATTACTATCATCATGGTCTAGGGAAATAAGGTGGATCCCCTATTTCTCTCAAGGTATGTACTTGACAAGTTGGCAAAACAAGAGATTACTTTCTAGTTATGGAATAACATTGAGGAAGATTTGGCTATGGAAAATAAAGGCTTATTCTTTGGAAGCCTAATTTTAATTTGTAGGATGGTCTACTAAATAAGGAAACATATTGGAGATTTTAGAGGTAAGAGGAATCATTATGGCTTCCATAAAATGGCACATAGAGATGGGGACCCCCATGGGAGGATCCAACAATAAATCTATGGCTTCAACATTCCTTATTACCACCATCCCTTTTGTTATGACTTTCTCTTTATGAATGATAAGATGGATGAAGAAGTGTTGGATCAAGCACAAATTAATGGATTATAGGAGGATCACTTGAAAATGATCACAACTTAGCCTACTATTTCAAATAAGGAACAAGATAGTAGAAGTTATCTCTTCAAAGGATGATAACATTTAGATTTTTGGATAGGGAAATCTAGAGGGCAAGAAGCTTCCTCATCCCAAGGACTTCCATTGAAATTGAAATTGAAATTAGTTAGGAAAGAGCCCAAGCTCTCTAAACCTAGTACACATAGAAGATTAAAAAGGGGATATGAAATCAACTTGGAATTTAATGAGAAGTCATATAAGATGTAAGAGATTCCTACTTCCAACACTATTATAGTTCATATGGCAACCCACTATGTCTATTATTTCATCTACTAGGGTGGCTACTCTACAAGAAGTAGAATCTACTTCCTAGGGATTACACATTTAAGAAAAGACCCCTTTGGTCTATAAAAAAATTCCTAAGACTCCTATAGGTAGCCCCATAATGCATACATATCAATGTTTGCGTATTCCACCCTAGAGATCATATCTAAGTGGAGGAGATGAAGTTATCATTAAGGACCTAGTAGATGATTCAAATGAAGAGGCTGAGTTGGAAGAGGCCAAGCCTCTAAGCCTTTAAGGAGGACCTATTGAAACTCATATTCAAGTTACTCATACCTTCCCCACTTTTCCTTTGGATTCAATTACCATTATTGATTTATCACTTATCTCTTTTGTGGAAGCCCCCATTCCCTCTACCTCATCCATTCATTCCATTTCTAAAACCACGATTGATCCTTCCACTATCATTACCAAACTATTTCTCATAGTTATTCCTTATATACCTACTAATACTTATTTAATGAGATTTCACAAAAAAAAAGAAAGTAATGAGGAGAGTGTGAACTGCTCTAGCCACCTCCCAACTTCATATCTAGTCTACACAACTCTTCCTTTTGCTACCCACTTCCACTTATATAGAAGAAACCACAATAACTATCACATGTAGGGAGAGTAAAGAAAAACCTCACATTTTTGTTGTCCACCCACTTCCTTAAGTTGGAGGAGTGGATTGGTCAAAAATAATATGGCCTTCCTTTCCTGACATCTTGACCAAATCTAGTAAAAAATAGAGGAAAGAAAAAGAGGAGGCTAAGCAAGAAATTATTGTTACAACTATTGAGGCACCCCTCAATATTCTACCTTGGGATATAGACTTGAGGAGTCAAAATCCTAGATACAAGGTCACTGAGCTACCATTTTTGTCCACTTTTTTAACCCCTCAACTGATTCAATATAGAGAGTAAGGAATAGGAGGTTGGAGGATGACTAGGGCACATGCATCATCATTGAAGAGCAATAACTGGTGTTCTCCCTCACTAAAAGACAAAATAAGCAATTTGGGTAGTTAATGTATGAAGTGAATCTTTTAGACCTAGTCTAAGCACACAAGGATGTCATGGTGGTCTTGCATGAAGGAATTGAGTTAGCTCAATAGGAGCTAGAGAAGGAGGAATATTAATTGCAAGCACAAATTAGATAGTTCAAGGTATAATCTAACATTTTGCACATTCCTCCAATCATTAAATTTGAGATTAGAGAGGTGATTTCTAAATTATATAATTATTTAGAGGCCATGGAATTTATGAAGGTTGAGATGGCACCTCACATGAACAAATCAAACAAACTCTATGGCTCATTGGCTCAGGATAGCACTAGGCTTAAAATGCTAGTTGCTTACATAGGTAACACATTATATATCCACCTTGATCTAATGACTACATTTAAGGAATTTAATGCCTTAAACTTGGTTATAATCTAACATGAGTAGGTGAAGGAATGATTTGAGGCAATTGTAGCCTTAATTCCAAAATATCAAGTGCATGAGGCCCAACTCCTCCAAATTTTTAGTGAGTTGAAATTGTCTAAGGTAAGAGATACTACAGGTAAGTTGATTAGGAGAATCAATTTTGATAATATTTTTTAGGAGGCCACCAATAATTTCAAGCAAATCATATAATGCTTGGTGATGGAGAAGATAGAATCTGAGTTGAGCTAGGTAAGAAGGAAGGTGATTGAAGTAGAGATTTTCAAAATTAAGTTCTAACTTACTAAGGATGAACATGTAAGAATCCTCAAGATAACAAAGAGACTTCACCAACCTTCATTGCTTAACTTTTATGTTATTCATCAGTAGCATACAACAACACACAAAGTCTTTGAGGAGAATGAGGTGAAGAAGAAGAAAAATTCTAGTAGTGGAGATACATCTTTAGTTTCTACTCCACTTTTGACTCCTAATAAAGCCCATGTAACACTCTGGATGACATATCCTTAGCCATATGCATGTATAAATATTAGAGGAATGTATATTTAGATCCCTTGTAAAAATATATGAATCATTTTAAAATTGATTTTTTAATTTTCTCATGCACATGTTCCATGCTTTTGTAAAGGCAATTTGTTTATTTATATCTTTTTGTCTTAAGCAATTTTTTACCATAGTTAGAACTACATGTTCTAACTGCTATAGATAACAATCATACATAGACTTGGAGGATGAGGAAACTCCTTCCCCAAGATCTATAAATATTTGTATCACCCAACTTTATTTTGTCAAAGTCATAAAAATTTGAATAGAAGAGCATCAAGAAATTTTGATTGATAGCAAATGTGTTTGAGTATTTTCTTTCCCATTTAATGTTATTAGTTGTTATTCCTATAGTTGTTTTGTTTCAATAATCATTAGTTTGCTAACACTACAAATAGATTCTTGAATATTCTAATTGATATGATAATCTTAAATGTGAAATAGATATTGAATATCATTAAATGCATTGGTTGAAATAGTCAAATTAATTTGAATCATATTTTTTGGATGTGTATTGGTGTTTCTTGGTGTAGTCTTCTAAGTGTATGCTATCATTGCCTTAGATAATCCATTAGCCTAAGCCATAATATCTTAATTGAAGGGTGTGTAATAATAACCTCGATAGGAGAAACCTTTTTCTAAGGCTAGTGGACTTCTTGTATCCTTGTTCCCTTAGACTTGCAAGTTATCCATGTTTACATGTGCATAATCATTACTAACAATGACACTAGTTTTAAGGAAATGTAGGTCTATCTAGAAACCAACCCAGGGAGTAATTCCTATAACCCATAGAGATTTATTTTATGCCTTACCGTACCATATTTTTTTTGTGTTTTATTGAATATCTACCCACTTTATATTAGAGGCTATCCATCCCTCCAACTCATGTAAGAATTCACTCTGTTAGAGATCCACACCTTCACCCAAAAAAAACCTTATTAACAACATGCATACCCTAATAGTTATTACATCAATAGGTTGTTAAAGCCACATACATAAAACTCATGCCCTAGATTAGATTTTAACTTTAATGAGATCTTAAAATGTTAAAGGCTAGCTTATTAGGGTTGTGGTGTGCATAAAACCCACATCAATAGTTTCAATAGTGATAAAAGGAGTTCTAAATTTCTTCCCAATAATAGAGGTTATTACTTACATAGAGTTGCACTAGAGTCACCTAAGAGAGTGACCAGGTCCAATTCCTAGGTTGGTTTATCAGTATCACCCTCAATAAACCATAAGATACCTAGATTTATGCTAATAGCTCTAGTTCAAAACAATCCACCTCCACTAGTGCACCCTTTGCCTATAAGAAACCCTTTGTTTGTTAATCAACCAATGGCTCAGTGCTAGCCCTAATTAGTTATATCTACCATTCCATATCAAGGGATGTGTATTATTTACCTTGAAACCCTAAAAAATATCTACCATCATTTTCTCCTTCAAGGCTAATGATCACATAAGAGCATATTAAATATGTTAAAGCTACATTAAGATTGATGAATGTAGTGGATGAAGATGTTGAATGTTAGTTATTCCCTTTTAATTTAATGGATGTTACTTATGATTGGTATTTAAATTAAAAAAAACTCCATCACCAATTGTTCGGATTTTCAAATAGTTTTTCTTGCATAGTTTGGATAGGTCACCAATCCTAGATTAGTATGTCAACACTTCACCAACATGAAGAGAGAACCTAATGAGCCTATCTATGTTTTCAATGCAAGATGTAAAAATATGTATAGCTACTTGACCCTAGGGTACAAACTAAAACTAAATTTAGAACTTAAAATGTACAAAAATTCTTTAGATCCTATTACCACTATGTTCTTGAGGAGAACACTTATTTCCAATATGAAGTCATTAGCATCAATAGATAGCTCAATCCAAAGACACCTAGGATACTAACCTCAATAATGAAATGCCCATGCTCAACCTGATACCAATTGTGAAATAGAATGTTTTGACATATAATTATAATCAACATACACACTACCTCCATTAATGCAAACAAAACAACCAAACCTCAACTATTTAAATAATCATGTGACAAGTAATAGTTACCAATAGAACCAACATGCAATTATGATTCCTATAGCTATTATATAAGGTGTGAATTCCACAAAAGCCAAATTAGATTCTATTTAGAGGATGGTCTAGAAATTGAGTAATGATTTTTTTAATATATAATGAAAGTTGGGTAGTACCAATACTTATATGAGAAACCAAAACACTAAGTTCCAAAGATATAACAAGCCATTTAATAGGCCTATAGTTAATATGGATCAATCTGATAGTATTTTATAAATTAACATTATTTAAATATATCTCTCTAATTGATGTAAGATACACAATACACCCCAGTATGGTGATCTTGATTGTGTTGAGTTTTGTATAACATTCAAGATATTTTAGAGGGAAGTGACTAGGTAGGATCAAATGAATAATCCACTAGAATCTCATCAAGAACTTGGATCTACTAGCACAAACATGTTCTTTAAGACTCATGATTTCCCTTTCCCAAGAGAAGATGACAATGAAATAGAACATAATTTAGAAGAAGTTCATGCCTTCCATAAATTTTGGCGAGGTGCATACAACTTGAGGAATAAGTAACTACTTACCACCTTGACTCCTCAAAACACCACAACAATTCTGCCTATCCCAAAAGTAGATAATAATCTACCCCTCCAAAGGGGAATTATTTAATACCAAGAAAGGAGGAATAAAACAAACATGGAGGATATAACATTGTGGAAGATATGAGGAAAATAAAATAAAATATCACATTACACAAGTTATCCCAAATCACTGAATAGAAGGAGTTGATATGGAAGTCTATCACTAGAAAGATGCCTATGGAGAAAACTAGAACAACTTCAAACAAAATTAGAGAAGTGAAAGTGAATGATACCAATGTCATCTACAAGAGTAAGCCCAAAATACCACCATTCTTTCTTACCATTAGAGAATTTAGTAAGAATATTCATAATTATTTACTTGATTATAGAGAATTTATAATTATTATGCCTACTTCTATATGTAAAAAGCTTAGTCTCACTCCTAGCCCTTCAAAAATATTAGTCTCTCAACTAGATAAGATAGTAGTACCAGTAGTGTGATAATTCAATGATGTACATATTCAAATAGCATAAAAACGTAGGGTGTGGATGACTATCAATATCCTAATAGTCGATATACTGGAAGGCTATGAATTATTATTGAATAGAGACTGGTCTAAAATAATTAATGGATATCTTTCCATAGACTTCTCAAAAGTTTGGATTACATGAAGAGGAGTTGCAAATTAGATCAGAATTGACAGAGATCCCAAAATGAAATATCCCATCATTGAATACAATGTTAAGAATGAAGAGGTAAAGTATGATTCTCCTTCATTAGGCATTTATACTTTAACCACTCACAATTTAGTGCAAAACATAAATCTTAAAGGTTTAAATAAATGATGGATAATGCATTTTGATGGACCCAAGTCCAAGGAAGGATCAAGTGTGGGGATTGAACTAATTGATCCTCAAGGTAAAAATCTTTTAGATACATATAGATTGTAGTTTCCTTATACAAATAACATAGCTGAGTATGAGGCTCTAATATTAGGACTACAATTTATGATTAAGAACAATACAAAATAGATAAAAGTATTTGGGGACTCAAAACTAATAGTTCACCAAATAATAAATAAATACCAGTACAAGTTATTGTATTTGAATAAGTATAAACATAGAGCATGGCATTTGATTGATATCCTTGAAAATTTAAATATAGTATCACTCTCAACAGAACAAAATCAAGTCACTAATTCACTGGCCACTATTGTTGCCATCTAGAACCACTATAGGAATCCAAGGTAAAAATATTTTCTATTAAATTGGTTCCTTATCCTTCTACCCCAAATAATGTAGAAAACTTTCATGTTTTTGATGATGACCAGTAGATCATCAATTTATTAACTAATTCAGGGGATTTTAAGTTCCAAACCCTCGATGACAAGGATGTCAATCACCTTTGTCAAGAAAAAATGGATGGAGAAGGCATTCTCCAACTTAGATAAAATAAAATAGCAGTTGGCTTAGTCTCCTTAGAAAGGATTTTTGATTTGGATCCTTAGGCACAGTAACTCTGGCATCTCAAGGTTAAAAAATAAAACTTCAAGAGAGAAAATATGGGAGATAAACATAATCCATATTATGTCAATATTGGTCTTAGTTTTACTCTCGAGGAAATGAAATGAATGAAGCATTTGATCTCTCCATAGGGATGTTATTTCCTAGACATATGATGATTTAAAATTGTATACCCCTTAGGTCATCACTCATACCATTCCCCTCAAGAATGATCATAAACCCTTTAGATAAAGGCAAAGGCTTGTAAACCCTATTCTAGAGCCTCTTATTTAGAAGGAAGTCAAGAATTTATTAAGTATTAAAATCATCTTCCCCATATGGCACTCCATTTAGGTGGCCAATTTGGTCCTGGTAAGGAAGAAAAATGGCAAAATTAGAATATACATGGACTTCATAAACCTAAATAAATATTTTAAGAAAGATAATTACCCTCTATCATCACTAGATGAGGTAATATAAATTGTAAATAGTTTTGAAATAATGTCATTTTTAGATGGATTTTTAGGTTACAATCGAGTATTAGTGCAATCTAAGGATCAAATGAAGATTACATTTACCATGAAATGGGGAACTTATGCATACAAAAGGATTTCATTTGGCCTAATCAATGCAAGAGCTACCTTTTAACACACCATAGATCATGCTTTCAAGGGATTGACTAGGAAATGTATAATTATTTATATGGATGATATCATAATATTTTAAAACAATAGAAAGGATCATATATCTCACTTATAGTCTATATTTGATTGGTGTAAAATATTTGACATTTTAGTAAATCTAAAGAAAAGCATAATTCAGATATCTAAAGGTAAACTATTAGGAAACATCATCACTAAGGATAGGATAACCATCGATCACAAAAAATCAAGGCAATCTCAAGGATCTAGTAGCCAAATAGTAAGAAAGAGCTAAAATTGTTCTTTGGAAAAATCAACTTCATCATGGAATTTATCTCAAGGTTCACAAAAATTATCAAACCCGTAAATGCCATGCTCAAGTAAGATGCCAAGATAGAATGGATAGTTGAATCCAAAAAGTCTTTTTAGGACATCAAGGACACGATATCACAAGCTATAGTATTAATCAATCTAGACTTTAGAAAGGATTTTTATCAATACTCTTTTTCTTCTGAACACACAATTGCTATCATTATCACATAGAATAAGGATGAAACTAAGCACCCGATTGCCTTCATGAGCATAAATCTTAAGGATGTAGAGCTCAAATACTCCATGATCAACAAGTAGATATTCACCCTTGTCAAAGAAATGAAGAAATTTAGACATTATATTTTGAGGAATAAGACCATTGGTGTTGTCCCAGAACTTACTGTCAAGCTCACCTTGTCATAAAATAAGCTTGAAAAATGTTAATAAAAGTGGATGGCCAAGTTCCAAAAGTTTGACATAGAAATCAGGCCTACAAAGATCATCAAAGGATAAGGCATTATTTATTTCATGACTGATCCTAATCCCTAAATCATCTTTGAATAGGTATGTGAGGCACAAGTTTCTAAAGATAAGTGGTATATAGACATAATTCAATACTTATGGGAACTTGTTCCCTAAAATATAATAGAGAAATGAGGAGATCTTTAAGGCTAATAGCTTCTCATTTCATGATAAAAAAGGGAATTATCTATAGGAGGAACTATGAATGTATATATCTTAGGTGTGTATCTACATAAGAAACCAAGGAGATCCTAGAAAATTTACATCAAAATATAGGTAGTGGTCACCCAGTTGGCAACACCATATGCCATAAAATATTAAGGTTAGGCTATTATTGGACAACTATCTTCAAGGATGCTCATATGCACATTATGAATTGTTATGAATATCAATAATTATCCAAAAGGGAGTTTCATGTAGCCATGCCTCTATATCTAGATTTGAAAGGGAGGTAATTTTCATAGTAGGGCTTGAACTTCATTGGTGTAATCAACCTTAATTCTTTAGCTAGACATAAATTTGTGCTTATAACTATATATTACTATACTAGATAAATAGAAGTAGTTGCCATAAATAATAGTAGAGCAAAAAATGTGATTCATTTTTTAAAATAACACATTACTACTAGATTTAGCATGCACATCTCTTTGGTGTGTGAAAATGGACCAACATTTATATCAATAGAATTCACTGTGTAGGCACATGATAATCAAATTATAATCAGATCAACTTTCAACCACTACCCTCAAGTAAATTGACTAACTGAGTCAATGAATAAAAATTTGATTAAGGTGATTAAGAAGTTAGTCAGGGATAAGCCTAAAGACTAGCATAATCTACTAAAGTATACTCATTGGACAGACTAGATGAGATACAAGTAAGCCTTAAAATCTTCACCCTACCTACTAGTATATGGATGCATACCTATTTTTCCTATCACATTGAAGCTACCCACTTATTAGTTCATACAAGATTACATGGAACCAAATGATAAATTGGAATCAACACTGCTTGACATAATAGAGATTGAGGATTCAATAATAGAAGATCTATAGAAACTTAGCAAACACCAAGATGTAGTTAAAAGGTGGTTTGATAAAAGAGAAAAATTCAAAGCATTTAGAATTTTAGATCTTTTGTTATTATGGGATAAATCCCTTGAAAATAAAGGATAACATGACAATTTTATCCATTATGGATCAAACCATATCATATTTTAGAGATCCTAGGCAATAATGTGTTTCATCTGAAAGACCTCTAAGGTAATGAGTTTATATATCTAGTTAATTGATAGGTCTTAAAGCATTACTTTAGAGTTATTCTATTTATGGATATTACTAATTGAGAGGATTCAAATAATCTTAGAAGTAGAACTAGATTATATTTCATGCTAGAGTATATTTCCATGCTTTCTAGAATGGATTTTCAATGTTTTCTAGTTTAATTTTCTTGCTTTTCAGTACCTTGGTTTTCTTCGATTAGTCTTTCATGCTTTTAGTTCCTTGCTTTAATAGAATAGGTTTCAAAGTTTTCTTAGGTTAGATTTATTACTTTTTAGATTAGTCATCTTTTTTTTCTTTTTTGGCATTCAAAATTATGATTGCTCTCATTATTTCTAAAGCTAAAATCCAAAACAACTAACTTGTGAAAAGGGGGAAATTAAAAATTCTAACACATTGTAGACTAGTTTATAAGGCATGTGTATTCCTATGTTTTTGAGTTTTTAGGATGAAGGTAGGTAATCATGGATTATTTTGAATGGTTTCATAATTGAATAATTTTATTAGGCATATGGAATCTACTTTTAAAGTACTTGATACAAATTTAGAAAGTTTTCTTATTTTATTAGATCCCATGTACTTACCATGATAAATACCTATTGTAAATGGTAATTTTGGGTCTAGATTTAGTTGACAGGGACATTCTAGTAGTAATTTATTTTCTAATTATACTAGGTCATTGGGGTTTCTTCTTCTCTCTTTTCCATTATTTTGAACTTAATAAGATAATAGAAAAGAAATAAAAGAGTCAATGAGTTCTAAAGGGCAAAATAAAATTGAAAGAAAATAAAAGGGGTTCAAATGATGAAATAAGGTCAATTTATCATGCATTATGATAAAAAAAATATTGGAATTAGAAGAGGAGCTCAAGGTATCTCTATCGCAACTATGGACATATGACTGATAGTAGAGCAATCCCTGAGCTTCCCTTGTTTTTTACTTCAATGAATACTAGAATGAAACCTATAGCCCCATCAAAGATTTTGAAAAACCCATCACAGTAGGAGTTAAAATAACTACATGTTTTGACACAAACAGATCTAAGAAAATTAGAAATCAAGTATGTTGTATGAATCTACTTAAGATTCTATTTCATGTTTCTAATTTAAGCATTCTTCTATAGCACACTTCAAGATTAATTTATGCTTGTGAACTAGAGTTCTAGGTTTTGGAATACTTAAGAATATTCCACCTATAAGTTGTCATTTGTTGTACACAACACCCCCTTTCTTCTATAGCGAAATGGGGACCCACCTTTCTCGAAAAAATGATCTTTGATTAAGAACCTTATTCATATGTCTATGCAAGGTTTGGGAAGTCTATGAGATATTTCACTTTTTTGGTAGATGATATTAGCATTGTGTTTATGGGACTAACTTATGTATTGTAGGTAAACTCTTCACGTTCATAGTCTTCAAGATAGTTCTTGTGGTCTTCTTGAAAGGTTATCTTTTCTGATGTTATGATTTAAGAAATATTTAGTCCTATTTTGCTGGTCTTATTGATTGGACAACCTTATTTTTTTTAGATAATGTTTTGCAAAATTTTCATCCAAAACAATTCTCCTAAAAGAATTTGGTCTATGGACTCTTTACCTTAAGGAATTCTAGACCACATGCACTTTCCCTAAAAAAAATTCTTGATGGATTATCCCTTTGAACCTATCCAAATTATCTTTTAAAACTTTTGTAATGAACCTTAGCCATATAAGAATACCCTTCAAATGTTTTGAACTACCCTTTAACCTTCATGAAGTAGACCCTTCAAGTAAATTTTTGCCTTAAAGTGGACCCTTTATTTTCCTTTCAACTACCATTTAGAAATTTTCTAACCATAACTTTAGCCTTTTTAAACTAACTCCTTTACCCCCTTTTAACCATTTTTTTAGGGTACATACCCTTAAATTTTGTGCATCCTACCCTTCAACATTTTGGAATTTCCCTTCAGAAGCTTTTCCAAGTGCCTTTTCTATCCCAACCTACCCTCTAGGTTTTGTGGGAGTATCCTTTATAAGAATTATTATAGCTTCTTTTCCCATCAAAACTCTATTGACATTTTTATGATTTACCTTCACCCTTCAAAAATTTTATTCCATGCCTTTACCAATTCGTTTAGACATTTTATCCAAAATTCTTTTAGGACCTTTTTAAAGGATCCTTTGCCCTAAACCATTTATTTTGGAATTATTATTTTTTAAATTTTTTCTTGAATTAGAATCCCTAAAATAATTCCTCTAAAAGGCACATGCCCTTTAGAATTATTGAACTAACCATTCAGATATTTTGAAGGTCACATTTTGGCATTTTAAAAGAGACTACTTACCCTTAGGGACCTTTAAAGTGATTTTTATATATATGAGAGTGCCCTTCAGAGATCAAAGGTGCCCTTTAACCCTCTAAAACTACCCTTTAGTAATTTCAAAAGTACCCTTTGACATTTATGAAGTAGATACTTTGGGACTTTTATCATGGACAAAATGCCCTACGAAGTGAACCCTTCAGACCAAAAGTACCCTTTGGAGAGTTTGAAAATACCCATTATCCATGAATTAACCCCTTGGGATAATTGTTTTGGGACGTTTTCATAATGAAAGTATGCCTTTAGAAAAATTACCATGGATAATTTTCTTGAAACAATTCCCTACAAGAATTATCCATGAATATAGACCTAAAAACACTTTATCGACACTAATCTCCTAATTGATTTATTATAGAAAACACTATTGAAATTGTGTCATACTTAGCTAAATAACAATATAATATTTCCTATTTCATAAGTTCTAAATGCACCTACCAAATCAAACTATAAAGTTTGAAAACTAAACATTGTATATTTAATATTGCATGAACTAGTATTCAATGCAATATGCTATATAGATGATATGTGGCCATTTAAGACATCATTTACATCCAAGTTATCTTGTAATTGAAACATTCTAATAATTAAACAATGATCAAGAGCCTTAGTTTCTAATTTGAAGAGTATACAGTGAGCAACAATCAAGCTAGAGCTGAGTTAATTGCATCAATATATAGGTATATATAACATGTAACACATTAAGTAGGATACAAGCATGAACATGTAGCTATGGATTCCTCATCTAGGATATTTCAAGGGAAAAATCTTCCATCTACATTCTCAATCAAGTATCATATAGAATTCAAGGATATGTTATTTTATGTGGAAGTGTTTCAAGATAAGTATCACAATTACTCATAACTATGGAAGGCTATTGATTTAATTGATATGTTTTCACTAGATGATGAGATAGTACTGGTAGAAAGAATATTTGTTCTAGAACTTATGGCCTACAAGCACCAAGGGTTATACCTTTCCACATCAAAACTAGAGGTCATGCCATGTATATACTTGTTCAAGGATATTTTTTAATTCAAAAATATCATAATATGCCTACATCTTGCACTCTTGTGATGACATAATGCTCACGTGTATCTCTAGGAATGGCTTTCAAATATATATATCCCTCATTATACTAGATGTATACTATGAAAATCATACTTGGGTATAATTCAAAGCTAAAACCTCAATCCCAAAGGTGCTCTCCTCATGGTTGCTCCTAGGTCAGTCCATCATCTAGCAAGGAATAAAGCTAAAGGGGGTGATTCTAATTGATAAATTCAAAATGAGAATCTAGATAGGTATGACCTTATTGAATAGATTATATGGTATGCCTAGCATTTATTTTATAAATTTATATTGGGTGTGATTACTACATATGATGTTATCACATGATATTACTTATGCTTTAGGGGAGGTAATTAGTTTGATATTGAGAGAGCAGATTCTACACAAAGATAAATGTCCCACCCCCATGGGAAACCTTTTTATGATGTTATATTTGGTTGATGTAATCATGGGGATGTGATACAATGATTAAGGAAATCTATTGTATCTAGCCACATATTGCATAAAAATAGAATTTGTGACCATTTTCAATTCATGCACATATATGCTTACCATAAGCATATGGTCAAAATATGCAAAGATGTTTACCCACAAGTGTGGTAAGCCATTCATGGTTCACCTATGAATTATCTTAGAGAGAAAGTTCTAAAGAATTTGAGTGGAAAGGGATATTATTTCATGTACCTAGAAATTAATATCAACATGGTCTTAGGAAATAAGGTAGATCCACTATGTCTCGTAAGGTATGTACCTGACAAGTTGGAAAAATAATAGATTTATTTCTAGGTATGGAATAACATTGAGAAAGACTTGGCCAAGTAGAAGAAAGGATTACTCTTTGGAAGATAAATTTCAATTGAAAACATCGTATACCAAATAAGGAAACATATTTGAGATGTTAGAGGCAAGAGGAATAATTATGGCTTCCCTAAAACGGCATGTAGATATTAGGACCCCCATGGGTGGATCCAACAACACATCCGTGGCTTCAATATTCCTTATTTCCACCATCCCTATTGTTATGAATTTATATTTATGAATGCTAATATGGATGATTGGATTATAGGAAGATCACTTGAAAATGATCCAAGCTAAGCCTATTATTTCAAATAAAGAACTAAATAGCAAAAGATCTCTCTTTAAAGGATGATAGCATTTGGATTTTTGGATAGATCAATCTAGAGGGTAGGAAGCTTCCTCATCCCAAAGACTTCGATTAAAATTGAATTTAAAATCAATCAAGAAAGAGCCTAATCTCTTTGAACCTAGTACATAAAGAGGATCAGAATGGGGAGATATAATCAAATTATACTATAATGTGGATTTAGATAAGATGTAAGAGATGACTAAAACTAGAACTATTTAATTTCTTATGGCTACCCTGTATGCATCTATTATTTCATCTACTAGGGTGGCTACTTCACAAGAAGCATCATATACTTCCTATGGCTTGCCCATTCAAGAAAAGACCCATTTGGTCTATACTAAAAAGTACAAGACTCATATAGGTAACCCTACAATGTATACATTTAAAGGCTTGCCTATTCAACCCCTGAGCTCACAACAAAGTGGAGGAGATGAAGGTATCATCAAGGACTTGGTAGATGATTCTGATGAGGAGGCTAAGTTGGAAGAGGCCAAGGCTCTAAGACTTCAAGGGGACCCTATTGAACTTCAACTTTAAGGTACTTATACCTTCCCCACTTTTATTTTGTCTTCAATTTCCATTATTGATTCAGCATTTTTATTTTATATAGAATCCCCCATTACCTCTACCTCATCCATTCCTTTCATTAAAATAACCACCATTGATCCCTCCATTATCATTTCCACAGTATTTGCAATGGTTATTACTTTTATACCTACTAGTATTTCTATTGTGAGACTTCATAAAAATAAGAAATCAACTAGGAGAGTGTAGACTACTATGGCCACAACCCAAATTCATGTCTAGTCTACACAACTCTCCCTTCCACTCCCCACTTACACTTCTATAGAAGAAACCATAATAACTAGCACAAGCAGGGGGAGCAAGGCAAAACCTCACATTATTATAGTCCACCCACTTCATCAAGTTGGAGGAGTGGATTGGTCAAAAATAATATGGCCTTCCTTTCCTGATGTCTTGACAAAATATAGTAAAAATAGAGGAAATAAGAAGAGGAGGCTGAGTAAGAAATTATTGTTATAATTGTCGAGGCACCCCTAAATATTCCACCTTGGGCTATATACTTGAGGATTTAAATGCCTAGATACAAGTTCATTGAGCTCACATCTATTTCCACTTTGTTTAAAATCTCAATTGGTTTAGTATAAAGGGTAAAGAGGAAGAAGTTGGAGGATGACCAAGGTATAGGTATCATCATTGAAGAGCGATAGTTAGTGTTCTCCCTCACTAAGAGGTAGAACAGGCAATTTGGTTAGTCAGTGTATGAAGAGAATATTTTTAACCTATCCCAAGCACATAAGGATATATTGGTGTTCATTCATGAAGAAATAGAGTTAGCTTGATAGGATATACAAGAAGAGGTATAAGAATTATAGGCATAAATCAGACAACTCAAGGAACAATCCAACACCATGTACATTCCTACAAGCATTGGGGCTAAGGTCAAGGAGGCCATGTCTAAATGTTATAATTATTTATAGGCCATAGAATTCATGAAGGCTAAGATGAAACCTCACATGAACCAAGTAAACCATCTATATGGATCATTTACTCATGATAACAATAGTCTTAAAATGCTAGTTGTCTACATGAGTAACTCATTATATAACCACCTTGATCTAATGACTACATTTAAGGGATCTAATGCCTTAATATTTGTTATCATCCAACATGAGGAGGTCAAGGAGTGGTTGGGGTAAATTTCATCCTTAATTATAGAATATCAAGTGTATGAGGCCTAAATCCTCCAAATTTTAAGTGAGATGAAACTATCTAATGTAAGATATTCTATATGTAAATTGATTAGTAGAATCAAATTTTATAAAATTGTCTAGGAGGCCATTGATAATTTCAAGAAAAGCATACAAGGATTGGTAGTGGATAAGATAGAATTTGAGTTGACGTAAGTTGTAAGGAAGGTGATTGAAGTGGAGATTTTTAGAAGTAAGTTCCAACTAACTAAGGATGAACATACAATACTCCTCAGGCTAAAATAAAGATTTACCAAACTTCATTACTTAACTTAAATAATATTTTTAAATATCATGTGGTAGCATATAAAGTCTATGAGGATAATGAGGTGAAGAAGAAGCAATATTTTGGTAGTGGAGCTACACCTTTAGTTTTTAATTTGACTTCAACTCCTACTAAATCCCATGCATCACTCCAGATGACATAACCTTAGTTGAATACATGTATAAATATTGGTGGCACATATATTTAGATCCCTTGTAAAAATAGATGAATCATTATAAAATTTATTTTTGTATTTTCTCATGCACATGTTATATGCTTTTGTAAAGGTAAATTTTCTATTTATAGATTTTTGTCTTAAATAAATTTTTACCATAGTTAGAACTACATGTTCTAACTGCCACATGTAACAATCATACATAGACTTGGAGGATGAGGTAGCCCCTTCACTAAGATCTATAAATATTTGTATCACCCAACTTTATTTTTTGAAAGTCATATAATTTTGAATACAAAAGTAGTGAGAAATTTTGATTGATAGCAAATGTGTTTGACTATTTTCTTTCCCATTTCATGTTATTAATTATTATTCCTATGATTGTTTTGTTTCAATAATATTTAGTTTGCTAATTCTATAAATATATTATTGATTATTTTAATTGATATGCTAATCTTAGATGTGAAATAATTATTGAATATTGGTAAATGTATTGGTTAAAATAATCAAGTTAATTTGAATCATATTTTATGAATGTGTATGGGTGTTTTCTTGGTGTAGTCTTCTAAGTGTGTGTTACTACTACCTTAGATAATCCATTATCTCAACTGATAATCTTCTAATTAAAGGGTGTGTAATTAAAACCCTAAAAATAGAAACCTTTATCTAAGGCTAGTAGAATTCCTACATGCCTTTTCATTTAGACTTTCAAGCCATGCTTATTTTCATGTGAGCAGTCACTACTAACAACTAGCACTGGTTTTAAGGAAACATAGGTCTGTTTAGAAATTGACCAAGGGAGTAATTCTTAAAACCCATAGAGATTTTTTGATACCTTACCTTACCCTCATTTTTTGTTTTATTATTAAAGATATACCAAATTTAGATTAAAGGCTATCTATCCATCCAAATCACATAGGAATTCACTCTGTTAGAGGTCCACACCTCCATCCAAAAATAAAAAACCTTTTTAACAACCTACATACAATACCATCTATTCCATCAATAGGTTGTCAAAAACACATACCTATAACTCATTCCCTAGAATATATTTAACCTTCATTTAGATCTTAAAACATTATAGGCTACCCCGTTATGGTTGTGGTGTGTATAAAAATTGCTCTACAATACCTACTATACTTTTCTAGCCAATCTAGAATTTTATGAAATTAAGACTACTAGATAGTAATGACATATATTAGATAGCAACACCATGTGGTGATAGTGTCCTAATTTGGGTTCTAATTTCTTAATATTATGATTTATATACCACTGTAACTAATCTTTATTTCATTGTTTCCCTTTATGTTTACTCGAGTCTCATTTTTGTAAACTAGCCTTTGTGATAAAAATTATACTCTGATTGCATTTTGATAGCCTATTTTTAGTGACAAACTATTGTGAATGACCATATTATTAGGGGAGCTATTGAACCCATGTAATAAATATCCTCAAAATAAAAATCTTTGAAAAATGTGTTTTAGATAAACCATATATGATATCTTAATAACAATCTAATATAATATGCATACATAACATCATAATGTAAGCTAATTTGAGCATAAGTTTATAATGTGTGATGTATGCTATGTATAGCATTCACAAGACTATCAAGATAGATATAAAAATGTATGCGAAAAAGAAAGTAATAACTCAGTAACTACTTAGGGGATAGGGCATAATGTCCATCATGACACCAAAGTAAGAAGGGGAGATGCTTGAGGTATCTCAAGGTATCCAAAATTAGAGTGTGTAACAAGAAAGAAACATGTGTCATGATCATGAAACATACATGAAAGTATATATATAACACACACAAGGCACACAAAATAGGCAAAAGAGACATAATATAATGGGCAATGACACATGCCACTAAATTTGAGAAATAAATACATATAAGAACATGTTAAAATGTCTACATATGAAAACAACAAGAAAGTTATATTAGAGCCACATATAAGCACATGTTAAAATGTTTATATACACAATCAAGAAGGCACATACAAGGACATGGGCACATATCCAAATCATACATATAGTGAAAAGAAGTGGCATAGAGATATATAACAATGACATATTCAAGTGCCCTTGAATAGAAGAATAATATAGACACAAACAAGTCTAAAATAGGAAATATAGAAATGAAATTATGTATGAACATGTAATACAAATATGTGTAAGATCCAGTATGCACATATACTAAGTCTAAAGTAGTAGTAGCTAACAAAAAATATCAGTAAGTGTAGTGTGATCAATATTAAGATATAACAATGATAAATATGTGATGTAGAGTTTAGAAATATGTAACCTAGTAATTGAAGCTATGTATAGGGTACCCAAAAATGGTTGAATGTGTCAAATGAAGAACCCATGTATCTATGTATATGCCCCTAGTGGGTAGATCATAACAAATCTAAATCAGTGTAGTGGGATTAAGTCGTGTAGTAAGTTATAAGCACTCAACAAGAGAAAGTGAAATATGTATGTATGATAAAACTAACTATAATAAGATAAATAACATATGTAGTGTCTAGAAAATATAATAAATATAAATATGGTAATGCATACAATCTAAATTTATGTTTTTCATACAAATTTTTAAAAGTTTTTTTTATTTTTAAAATATTATATTATTTTTGTATTTTATGGATAATCTATGTACAAGAAATATGAAAATAGTTTTGTTTTTATATGTAAAATCTCCTTAGATGCATTATGTTCAATGGGTTTTTGATTGCCTTTCCATCAAGTGAAGCTAGACGATATACTTTTAGGCTAAGATTTTCTATGATTAATCATGGCCCAAGATAATTTTATTTAAATTTTCCTTTATTCTCTTTTTTGGTGTTAAAATTTATGAGATTTTATTTAAAACCATATCATTGACTTTGAATTCCCTACTATGAACATAGTTATTATAGTTCTGATGGATTCATTTTTATTATGCCCTAAGATGATCTATCACTTGAATGTGCATGTGATCCAACTATTTTGATTTATGGAGATGTATTTATATGTATTGATAATATATGATGAGACATTTTAAGGATAATGACAAGGATGGGATTTATAACTCTATTGGGATAATTAATTTTATCCCATATATGTGTGATTAAGGATTAGTTCTTGTCAGTGTGTAAATACTGGTGCAGTAAGCTCATATTGCATAAACAAGTTGATCGCACCAATCATCACAAAATTTGGTAATTTTTTTGTTGAGGGTATTATTGATTATATTGTTGGTTACTTTTACTTTAAAATTTCCCTATGGGTTGTATTAAGTGGATAATGTGTGTCATATTTTGTATTTAGCACATAATTTTTCATTGTTTTATTCTTAAGAGAATTTCCATTATTTATAATGATGTCTAGTAGGAGTCCAAAGTGGGAAACAATGTTTCTCATGATAAAATGGCATATATCTTCTCCCTTTATGGATTATAATGTAATAATATCCACCCATTTTATATATTATTATGTAGCTATGATAATGAATTTATGACCTCTTATGGATTCCATATTTATCTTACCAATTAAATCAAAACTCTATATTAGGAATGGCCATGTGGATACTATGGGTTATAGTTGATATGAAGGGACATGGTTTAGGTTTTCATGACATTGACATTTGTTGAATAAATTGGTGTATTATTTGCATTCTTACTCCATGCTTGGCTAATAATAACCTTGTTTGAGTAATTTTTGTGACATCACTTTACCACTAAAATGACCATTGCATTTGATGTCATGCATCTATATGATAAACAACTTAGCTTTCTCAGTTGTTAAACATCAGAATAAATATCCCTTAAAATATATTTTTAATAATTCCCCACCAATGATGGCATACCCAAGGGAATTTTTCTATAGTTTATGTTTTTCATTTCTTGTGAAAGGGTCTGGTATAATAGATTTATGTAAAAAAATTTATATATTAGAGAACCATTTGGATGTTATTATACTACATGTAGTAACTAGAACCATCCAAGATATGAGGTCTACATGGGACACTAATGGATATTTTAATAGATTTATAGTTAATATATCTTATTATTAATTTATATCAATGGTATCAATGATGCTTCACTAACCATTGCATCAGCATGATGATTATCTTTGCATGGAATGTTTTCAATAGAGAAGTTTTCAAATTGAACCTATAGGCATTGAACCATATTATTGTAGGGAATGAGGCATTATTATTTGTTTTGGTAGACATTTATAACCTAATTGACATTTAATTATGACTCCCTATAAACTTTAATTAATTAAATTTATAGAGATTGAGATGCTTGAAGGTCTAAGATAAGATTTTCATATTTTGTGATGTTGTTGGTACATTAAAAATTAAGTAAGTGATGGGTACTATGTGCCCAATTGGGTTGATGATAATAATTATGGATATATCACTAGATTGGCATATAAAATCGTTAAATAACATTATCCATATGTCATAAGTGGTATTATATGTTGTGAAGTCATCCTTAAAATCATCATTGATAGGATTTATGTTTAATAATATGATTTATACCAACTGATTTGAAATTATCTAGCCTTTTAATGATTAGTGTTATATTATTTTTAGGTTTAATTCTATGAGTAACATAACCCATTTTTCAATATGGCCTAAGATATGTAGTTTTAGCATAAAGAACTTTAAAAGATCAAATTTTGTAATGAATTATGTCTCATTATTAATCATATAGTGTTAGAGATTCTGAGTTGAAAATACAATTGCCAAATAAAGTTTTTATATTTTTGGATAATTTAGTTCATAGTCAATAAGTGCACGACTAATGTAGAAAATGGCCCACTCTTTATTTTTATCAATGTATTATGCCAAGAGTGTATTGAGTGCATGATATGTCATTGATAGGTAAAGGAGAAGTGGCTTGTTAGGTGTTGGTGGTACCAATACAAGTGGTTTCATTAGGTACTATTTGAGTGTGTCAAAGACTTCTTGACATGTGATGTCCCATTCAAATTTTATATTTTTCTTAAGTAATATGGTGAATGATTGAGTCTTATCTATGAGTTATGTCATAAAGTGACATATTGTCTGAATGTTGCCTTGTAGGGAGTGAAATTGATTTAATTTTGTGAATTTGATTTAAGTTTTATTGTATGGTATTGTCAATTTTTTATTTTGAAATAAAATCATCAACATAATCTTCAATTTTTTTATGAATGAGATCATGAAATATATATATGTGTCATTATTCATTAGTATGTTGATTCTACATTTTTTTTATCTAAAACACATTACTATATAGCATAAAATGCCCAATGGTGTCATAAAATACTTTTTTATTGGTCTTCTTAAGTGATCTTAATTTGATTGTATCTAGAAAATCCATCCATAAAAGAGAGAATTTTGTAACCAATTTTTGATTCAAATATTATATCAATTTTTGGTAGAGGAAAATAATCCTTAGAACATGATTTTTTTAATTCTCTAGAATCACAACATCATCATATTTAGCCATTAGGTTTTATAAAAAGGAAAATATTATCAACCCATTTGGGATGAGAAACTAGTTAAATGAAATAAACATGTTGAGAGGTGTTATCATTAATGTCAAGTTAAAGGTTTATCTCATTGATGTCAAGGTCAAGGTTGATATCAATTATGTCAAGGTGTAAATTGATAATGAGTGGTCTATGAGATATGAACCATATAATAAGAGAGAATTTAAGGAAACCTAATGTCTCTCTATTGAGAGATAATTTTAAGGAAACCTAATGATTCTTCTAAGGTTGATGTCAATTTTTAGGTCAAGGTAAGAATGTTTTGAGTATTAGGTATTTTGAGAATCCTAGTCATAACAAACATAGTCATATCATGAGCATATGCATGATGAGCATGAAGATTTTTATGTAGAGGTATGCCATTAGTTGAGGAACATGTATAACATGTGATCAAGGTTTAAAATCATTAAATATTATTTCAAGATTAAATTTCAAAGTTGTCAAATGTTTTAACCTTGTAAGAGACTTGAAGCTTTGTGCATAGGATGCCCAGTCTTGTGCATAAAAGAGAATGGTGGCCTAGTGAGATGGATGCATAGAGGCATAATAGTATCTATAAGGTTATTTAAGAATTATTATGAGGATTTTGATCACTCTAGTGAGTCTCAAATCAATCTTATAGGGGTAATACATATAGATATAATATGCAACTAGACCACCTCTAAACCTTGCTTGGCCTAATGAGGAAACATGAGCTGTTGACAAGACATATGAATAATGTTTGACATTCTTTTAATATGTGATATGTTGTATGAGCATGTATATGAGATGGAGAGAACATGGAAAGAGAATTTAAGGTTAGTGTTGTCACTTTAATATGTACCCTTTGAGTATATGGAAAAGCTCTCCTCAACTAAGTGGCATAATGGAATCACCTCTAAGCTTGTGGGTAGCCTAAGGAATGAGTTGAATCTCTATATAGGGCTAGTTCCCTTGATGTACCACTTTGGATTAGAAATACAACTAAACTTGGGGGTGAAAAGGAAGAGAGATAAATAAAAAAACTATTATAATGGAGGTGATACACCAAATAGATTTATGACTTCCAACCACATGTATGTCACAATTGAAATCGAATGACAAACTAAACATACACTTCTCCAATGTTCATCTTCTCACATTAATGTTACAATGTGAGCTTATGGATGAATATGAAAAGTTAGGATGAATATAAAATATTAATATGAGTTAAATAATTAATAGGATAACTCAAGAAATCCTAGAAATTTCCTAGAACACTTCATTTTCCCTACAAGAAGAAACTTTCCAAATAAAAATAGATGATAAAATGAAATAACATCTTAAGGAATCCATATTCTTCACTTATGTAAAATAAAACACTTAAAATGAACACACTAATAAATATCATGGAGGAGGTAAACATCAGTATTATTATTTATCAAAATGTATACAATTGAGTAGGGATTCACCATACTCAGGTGGAACATTGAATATAATGGCCAAAATGGCTAGTTCTTATAGAACTTGAGAGAGAGAGAGAAGAAAAGAGAATTCTAAGGGTCACAAGGATAATTTTCAAGATGAGAGGATCAATTAATTGTCAATGATAAGAGGGTATGGTTAAAACCATGTAATTTAAATATATACAAGTGTCAATCTAAGTCATAAACTTTATGAAAAGTGGCAAGAAACTCCTCATTTTGGGTCAAAAAACTGCCTACATAATTAGCTCTATTTAAACACCTTAGAACTAATTGATACCAGGTATGATGATTATAATTAAGTTTAAGGACATAATAAATGACTCCCAATTCATTTTTTATATGTCTAGTCATCTAGAATCACTTGGAAAGGAGAAATCATCATCTGGTGTCAAGAAAACTACTCTCCCATGCACCCTACACACTTGGCCTCAAAATTGGCATGAATTGATTATGAAAATATGTGGGATTTACTGGATTAAAATTTTTAATACCATCCATTTACTTATATTAATAAATCATGCCTTAAAATCAGCTCACATGAAGCTTTCCACTCTTCTCACTATCTTTTCCATTAGGCTAGTTTTGACTAGTTGAGTTGAAGCACATAGTTTGGACACTTAGAAGTTTCTTCAAGGAATGAAATGAACATATGGAGTTATAAAAAGTCTAAATATTCCTCCAAAACTTTATTTAATCTTTTAAATCCTCATGTATCCTACACAACACAAAAAATGGTTAAAATAGTTTGTTTCTCACCCCATTTGTACAAGTTCATACAAGTAGTTGGCATGTGGGGTAACTTGAGTGAGCCATATGCAAGGTAAAATAGGTTTCATGAGAAAATAATGACATTAGATCATATTTATATCTCCATTTCCATCATTTAGTCTTTGCAAGGGTTTAACAAGGGTTTTAGGCTTGATTTCCCTCTTAATCTTTGTTCATAAAGATGGAACATCTAATCTATAAAAAAATACCATTAAATAATTTTTAAATAACCATATAAACTATCATAAACTCATTTTACCACCATGAAAATAATAATAATGAAAGATATGATATCTTAAAATCACCCTATTGAGCTCTTTTCCTCGTTCTAATAGGCTTAAAGTTACTTTTAAGCTAAAATTGGCTCTCTTAGGGTTTCCTTTGCATCTCAATGGTTTATACACATCTATATTGTCACCATAAACAAGTATAAACATGTTAAAAATATCATCTAATTCTATAAGTGTGAAAGACCCTTAATTTGGACATAGGCCTAATCCTTGCCCAATAGGGTTGTTTTAAGCTTAAGCCTAAAATGTACTTTTTGATGTATTCCCTATATTTAAATAGATTAAAAACATATAATATGACTATGTAAACATGATTCAAATGATTTTTAAGCTCACTCAAGGCTATAATTGAAAATCATCTTGTATTTGGTTCTGATGCATGAAACTGCCATATAGGCATGCCTACAACCTTGAAGGCTTTGAGCACTCTATTTGGTTTCTCCCCTCCTTGAAACTTTTTTCATGTTTTATTATGTGTGTTACAAATTTTCAAGTCCCCCTTAAAGTCTCTATCAACTTTTTTTATATCCTTTGAGCTATATACCTTAAACCCTATCAAAGTTTGCATTGAGGGGAGTACCCCCTATCTAAGACAAAATAGGAGGTATTTCACTGATTTTTATAGGAAATTTGAATGTTGGAGAATATTATAAATTTTTTGGGTATTATATATGAAATATTTTACTCCTTGATTAGATATATAGACCCCCAAACCTCCTCAATTTCCAAGGTAGACTTTTCATAGGTAGACTATGCAGGGTTCCTTCAAATTCACTATGTTTGATCTATTTGGATCCCTCTTATTTGTTAAAAATACTATAAATGAAGTATCATTAAACAACCTAATTATTATAAAAATGGGGGTCACATGTTTTCTAAACCATTTCCATCCTTCATACACATTGCAAGCCTAGACTGAGATTCCTATTATGACTATGTTTTCACTTAGAAATACCCCTGCAGGTGAAGGTTTGTATGAAATAGAAATTAAATACAATGTTTTGAAATTAATTAAAGTTTATATTATAATTTAATAATGGTGAGAGACATTCCTTAACGTTTAATTTACACCAACACCTAGAAGCCTCACCTCACACTGCTTATTACCAACACAATCATTTCAATGGTTGTAAGTGTGCATTTAGGATCATGCGGGGTCTGTATAGGCCTTTAATCATTGATAAGGGTTTATAGAGATGATAAGGATAATTATGGGAGTTTTCTAAGTTCACTTCATCACTCTAACCTACCTATACCCTTTATGTTGACTATCCACTAACTGTATACATGGATTTTGGTTGTGTTAGCTCTTTTAGAAGGTACCTATAGGTGCTTTATATGTTCTAAGCTTATATTTATAGATCAAAAGCCTATTTTTATCTCCTTTAAGTCATAATGGTATGTTTTATACCATTTTTTCCAAATTTATTCTTTATCAAGTCCCAATAAATCCAACTTATATCTCCTTGCCTACCTGCATGTTGTAGGTGGATGTCATAGAGCTTATGTATGGATGAAGGTCTGAATAGGGATCCAAAATAGTATCCTAACCTCTTAGGTGGTCATTGGATCATAAATGTCACCCTAAAATGTTTTTAATAACCTTCATTCAATGGTAAGTCATAATTTCCAACCATAGGTCTCTTTAGGACTCAGGCCTATAGATAATATTGCCTGTATTTAGTTTATTTTAAAGAAACTTTGAGCCTCAAAATTACCCACCATTTTTTTCAAATTTATTCTTTATCAAGTCCCAATAAATCCAACTTATTATCTCCTTGCCTACCTGCATGTTGTAGGTGGCTTATGTATGGATGAAGGTCTGAATAGGGATCCAAAATAGTATCCTAACCTCTTAGGTGGTCATTAGATCATAAATGTCACCCTAAAATGTTTTTAATAACCTTCATTCAATGGTAAGTCATAATTTACAACCATAGGTCTCTTTAGGACTCAGGCCTATAGATAATATTACCTATATTTAGTTTATTTTAAAGCAACTTTGAGCCTCAAAATTACCCTTTTCGACTATTCATCATCTCTTTAAACCCTGAACAAGTATTGTTTATAATAAAATAAACATGGTTCACCTATTTGGATGCTTTTTAGCACCCTATAATCATGTTTTAAGGTAATTACAAATCTTCTTAGACCTTTGTTCTACCAATTTAGGGATTGGAGGACTAAACACATTCTTCTCCTACTAGAACATGTTGATTAACTTTCAAAGCCATATAACAATTGAATAATGTATGTGAGGCTTCCTTAAACATGTGAGGACTTGAAAATGGTGTTTCATTTCTTTTTTAAACATCACACAAGGTCTCCTTATCTCTCAATATCAGGCCTCCTATAGGTGGTTATTCCCCAATGTAGGCAATGGATACAAGTGGATAATGTGTACAACTTAGACCTCACAAACAGACTCAAAATCCTTCCAATTGAATAGATGGGTGATTTTCATAATTTAATATTTGAAAACAATTCTTAAATCCTTAATTTAACATGATTTTCCCTTGTAACAACCTATAGATTCACACTCCAATGGTAGACTATGTGTTATGTATGGTATATGACTGCAACAGTCTTCTTCTCACACTCTTTATTGGAGGATATAACTTATTTATTATTTATCCCAAGAAAATTTAAAAAATATTGAGACCTAAAATACACTTTCATGATCATACTAACAAAGATTTTTATAGGTGATTCAACATGGATGCAAATGAAAATGAGTAAGGAGCTGACTAAGTATAACCATGTGCTAACATTTTGATTAAATCATGGAATTAAGAATACAAAAATGGAATAGAGGTGGTCCATATGATATTTAAACATGGGAAACATCATTTACCATTCATATTAAGCTTTTGTATAGAATACAACCTGGCGGCCATTGCACCTAAGACATCAACCTATAAACTAAACCAAAAAGCTCAAGAGATATTTTCTAAACATTAAAATAAACATGGAGATAATTAAAATATGGATTTAAAACAATTTTAAACCACTATTATCAAGTAAATTATATGTATGTTCTCAAACCAAGGTAAAACTAATGGGGTGCACATATTAGCAGGTAGATTTGGAAGGTCAACTTGTTAGCAATGGTTCATAAATAATAGTTGAAAAATATTCAAAATTATTTATAAAAATTAATTTATTTTAGTGTACTAAAACCTCCCTAATGGGTTTGATCTGAAACTTTTTGACCTATCTATACTATACAAAAACTTGAAGCTCACTTTAGTGTGTCTAAAAAACTAAGAAATGAGCAAAAATGTTTTATCCTTAAAATGGAACTTATAGAGAAAAATTAAATGTATATATGATTTTTAGGAAGGTTAAAAGTCTTCCCAAGATCCTTTTCCACATGGAACACTTCCTATGAAGGCCATACAAGTGCAATTTTCTCTCTTTTTGAGTTATTTCTTGAATTTTAGTTAAGGAACCTACCATATTCTGGTATAAATGACATCCCTGATAGGTAATATGACCCTCTTGATAATTTCAAGGAAAAAATTGCATGTGGGCACCTTGGGAACCATTCCACTTACATTTATGACCCCTAAAAGCTCATAAAATGACTCAAATTGATAAATAAGCTAATATGACTAAGACCAAAGCTAATATAGCATTAGAAACATAAAATGAACTATAATAAACCCCATGACAACATTTATACCTCATAAAACATATAAAAATCCAATTTTTTACCTTGGGGTGCCCTAATTTGACCTAAAAGTCAAATTTGGTCAACAAATTGGTGACTCAAAGGGGTAGAATTCCTATTATAATAACTAGACCAGTAGAATTATCATTCCATTGGGATTAGGGAGTCATTTTAAGTATAATACCAAAAATTAAACCTTTTACCATTGACTTTGATCAAGATAATACCACTAATTACCTCAACCACACAAAGTAAAGGACACACACAAAATAAGGCAACAAAACTAACAAGACACACACACACACACATGTGCTCAAGGCATTTATGGGAAATTGAAAACAAACTATTATGCACAACTAAATACTAATAATACCTCATTATTAGGATCAAAAGCATAACTTATTAAATCATCTTCATGATGAGATGAAATCTAGTGCCAAGCATGTTTATCCTTGGATTAAATGCTTTGTGGATTAGACCTATTCCTTGGCATTTAACTTGATCTAATCTCAAGTGTATCATCCTTAATTAGGTCTCTAATGTAGATATACTCATCTTTAACATGTTCAAAAACTTCATATTACTTCCCACTCTTCATCTCATGATCAACTAGTATCTCTTTAGTAGGCATGACTTCAAGGGGAGTAATTTCATGTTCTTTAGAAGATTGAGGCCAATAGGAGCTTGTACCATCCTTCAAGAGATGACATGTTTCTCCTAACTAGATGAGAGGATGATAGCCCCATTTTTATTAATTTAAACATGTCATCATGAAATTTATATGCTTCTTGAAAGGATAGATTTGAAAGATTAGTTTTCCTTTAAATAATTATTTGAGTACTAAAGCTACTTTGTCCATCCTTGACCAGATCATAGCCTCCTTGAAGAGGAGTAGCCTACTCTAATGATTTAAAACAAGTAATCCAAAGGCTGATTGTGAAATTTCTCTTTCCCATATATGGTTTCTTGCAAAGTGATGGAAGAGCTAATGATCCTTTCTTCCTCTCTAGCAATAGGAAGACATTCTTATTCATCCACCCAATCATAAATTTGCACACTATGAATCAAATCTTCTCCATCATTCATGATATTTTGAGATATCTCAATTTTTATTTCAACCTATACAATATGACTTTGATTCTCAAAGGCTATAATATCCTCTATCTCCTTCTTTGTGATTCCAAGACTAGGCATTTTGAAGTCATGTGACTTAGTCAAATGAGGCTATCAAGGAGTTAGGCTCTCTTCAAGAAAAACTTCTAAGTTTTTGTCAACCAAATTATCCTCCTTCGGCTCTCCTAGCATAATTTAATTGAGGAAAATTGTGATGTGATGAGGAAAAGATGAATAATTTAGTAGAGGTGGCACACAGAACTCAAAATCAGATTTGAGAGTGAAGTGTGGGGGATTATTTTAGAAGCTCTTGAGGAAGGGGAGGTAGAATTTAGGTTATAACTACTTGATTTTATTCCTTCCACTTGAAAAACACCTCATTCATACCTTATTTATCTTGATGACTCTCTTGATTAAGGGTATATGAGGTGTGTTTAGGCATATGATCTTCTTTTAGATCTAAACCTTCCATCTCACGTTGACTTAGCAATCTCATCTTTGCCTCTAACTCTTCAATTTTATTGGCTAGGTCATCTTAGAAATTATTTATTTAATATCATAGGAATCATCATGAGTATGATTAATACATTATATATGACATGAAACATAAGAAGCTTCTTGATGAGGGGTGGGAGGTTCTTACAAAGGATCAAATCCATTCTCCACTTCACACTCTTTGATAGTGCTTTTATCTTATTTCTTTCCTCATGATTCCAATATCTTACTCAAAATTAGGATTTTAGGATTAGAATTCTTTTCTTTATAAAATATGGGAGGGTTTTATATAGTATCATGTTAATTCTCAACTTCACACTCTTTTTATAGACCCTCTTCCTATTTCTTTCCCCATGACTCTAATATCTTATTCTAACTAGAGATATTAGGATTATGAGTCTCTTTTTGAGGTGGTGGGGATGCAATGTGAGATGGAAATGAGGTATTTAAATCCAATTCCATTGATACTAAGATTGACCATTTTATTTTATTATCAGCCAACTCAATTTGTCTATCAAGGTTTGCTTCAAACACAAGGCTAATCTTTTCAACTCTCTCTTCCACTTGATTTGGAGAAGGATGACTTTGGAAATTTTGATTAGGCTCATGAGTAAGGATCAAATATGTATGATAGAAAACTTGGGGAAGTGGATATTAAGGTTTATATACTTGGTAAGCTTGCCTCTTATGAATTCTTAGCTTATCCTCTAAGGAATAATCCAGGCCACTCACATCAAGCATCTCACTTGTGAACCTTTACTAATTATCTCTTTCAATAGGTAACCACTATCTTCTAGACCAACTCTAATGCATATATTAGCTTATTAATGATGTGAATACGAACCTATTTACCACATAATCTTAGATTATCAATCTCCAACATGTAACTTTCATATCCCAAAAGAGTCTTCTTGAAGGTGGAAATGGATGGAGTTGGGAAGTGGCTAGGTTGACTGGGAGAAGCAATATTTTGAGGAGGTTGGATATAGGACTGATAGAACTCATGATAAGGTTTAATATGATCATATTTGGGCTGAAAATAAACATATTAGAGCTGTTACACTTCATGCAAGGGTTGATTAAGAACTTTCTATTATTGATAGGGAATGACACAAGCTTGTAATGTCTCACCAACTTGCAAAGAATAGTACTCAACTCCCAAATTAGCCATGAAACTTCATTGAAAGTAAGAACACAATAGAAAATGTTACAAAAAATATTCAAAAGGAAACTTGGGCTACTTGACTAGCTGATATATCTTTAGAGTCACTATTGATACTTGGATAGATCCCTCTAAAGGCTGATTTTTAAGAGACCACCAAAAATATCTCATTGTCTTAGACTAAAAGTCCCATTGAGCATGCCAAAAGATTTTGTCACTTAGATTTTAACCCTTTAAGGAGATGGAAAATATTTCCTCATCCAAGTGGCACAATGAAATCACCTCTAGGCTTTTGGGTAGCCTAAGGAATAAGGTGAATCTCTAGATAGGGCTAGCTCCCTTGATGTACCACTTTGGATCACAATTACAACTAAACATGGAATTGAAAAGGAAGAGAGATAAATAAAAACAATCTTTTATAAGGGAGGTGATACACCAAATAGATTTATGACTTCTAACCACATGTATGTCACACTCAAAATTAAAGGGTAAATTGAACATACACTTCTCTAATATTCATCTTCTCACATCAATGTTGAATTGTGAGTTTATGGATGAATATGCAAAGTTAAGAGAACTATAAAAGATTAATATGAGGTAAATAATGAGTAGGATAACTCAATAATTATTAGACATTTACTAGAACACTTCACATGCTCTACAAGAAGAAACTTTCCAACTACAAATAGATGATAGAATGAAATAACATGCTAGGGAATCCATAGTCTTCACTTATGAAAAATCAAACATTCAAAATGAAAATGTTGATGTAGTGGATTGCACCCGGGACAAGGAGGTTGAGTTCCTACCTTCCACATGCAATAATGGAAACTCCCCTCTCACTTGTGGGAGTGGCGAAGCTAGAGGGGAGAGTCTCTAGGTAAGGGCTAGCTCCCTTTGATGCATCTGATTTGTTCCAGTAAGTGCTAACATATACATATGTGTGTGTGTGTGTGTGTGTGTGTGTGTGTGTGTGTGTGTGTGTAATGGGGGGATGAAAAGGGAGAAATATTGCAGGAAAACAAATCTACTATAAAAGGGGTGATGCACCAAAATGATCTGACCTTCTCACACTCATAATTAAATTTAGACAAACACATACATACACTTTAAACTGGCAGAAGGACCAAGCTACAAGAAACTTGGTAGGGAGGTTTTAATGGAAAATACAAAAAATAGAGATTCACCAAAGGTGCTGTGAAAGGCACACCGTATAGTAATTTCTTCTATTTTTGCACTTCTAAATATATATCTCCTTGTCAGCTACAAAAATGGCACCTTATAGACACACGGTATGTTGGTGTTGAACCTGTGGAAGCATCAAGAAGCAATGACTAAACACAAACTAACACTCAGACATACACAGAGATATCTAACCAGTATAGAGGTAAAAAATGTGTTTATTGATTCAGGTGAAAATTTGCTAGGGCTATGCCTTACAAATGTGGAAGATCCTTTCTCAAATGGCAAGTCTCCAATATATAGAGGAAGAAAAAGAGGCCTTTTGGCAACCTTTTTACAAGTGACCTATGTGAATTATGAGCATTGGGAAGAGCATGCCACTTAAACATAAATGTTGTGTCAGCCTTGGCTCTAACTTCAGGCATTTTTTGACATAGTCCATGCCATTTCCCATTAATTGAGATTGCTCATTGAAGGATCTTACATGATTTGTCTACTCATAAATGTGAAATGAAGAAAATGGGTCGCACAGTTGGCCGTTTGTGCCTTCTATTGGTCAATTCACAAACACTATTTCACCTATTGGAGTAATTTATTGAATTGGTGCCTCCCTTCACCAGTTACACTATCTACCTACTCCTACACTTGGCACTTTTGTCTTTTCCCTACCTTGTCTCTTTTTGGCTCTTTCACCCCTCGGGCTATCTCTAGGCAGGTCGCTGAATTCCTTGGGCTTTTTTCATGGTTGGCACTTGGGCATTTAAAAACCAATGGCCCTTTTACTAGCTTAAATTTGACATTTGCACACCTATCATTACTTAAAAAATAATGGCTAGTTTGCCTTCTTAAAGTTGACGGCTTTCAGGACGTCACCATCCTTGGCAATTTCCTTTAGGCTTTTCTACTTTGTTCCTTTTCTACAGACTCCCTTCTTAGCACCTTCTTGAAGGGAAGGTGATCCTTCAACCTTTGGAAAGTGCCCCTTTATTTTGGCCGAGAGTCCCCTGCAAGGGCACGTGCCCTTCGGGGTCCTTCGGTTCTTTAGCAGGTGTCTTCTTTGTTTTAGACTTTGGCCATTTGGCTTCCCCAAGTTTTTTGGCTTTGAGCCTTTTCCCTATAGAAAAAAGTCCATGGGAATTGAGTGCCTCCAAATTTATTCACTTTAGTCTTTGCTTAAGTCTTTTGGGCAGCCCCTCCAATTTTCTTCAGTCTTTCTTTCTTTGTGGCCTCTTTGAAGTGCCTTTGCCCTTCGCAAGGGCTTATTGAACTTGGACTACCCTCTATAAGGGCACCTGCCCTTCGACTTTGGGGGCACCTCATTGAACCAACCCATTGAACCAAAATTGGTTTAATGGTTCAACATTGCATGTTGAGCTAATTGAACCAAGCTAATAATCTATCTATTTAAATCGCTTGAACCACTTGTTGAACTGTTTGCTTGAACAATCCATTGAACCATTTTATTGAACTGATTCAATGGTTTAATGCTACATGTGGAGCTAATTAAACCAAGTGTTTGAACTTTTCTCACTCACCTTAGCCATTGAACTTGCATGTTGAACTGGGGCATTGAACCAAGTGATTAAACCAACGCATTGAACTAAGTGATTAAACTGGTTCAATGGTTTAATGATGTGCACTAATAAACTTGTTGAAGTTTTGAGCTAAGCCGAAGTGTTGAATGAAGTGATGGACCAAGGCATTTGAACTTCACTAATGAACCAAGGCATTGAACCAACCCATTAAACCGATTCAATAATTCAATAGTTTAAGTGACTGTTGAGTCAAGGACATTAAACTCTTTGTTAAACCAAGTGATTGAACTTGAAGATGAACTAAGGCCTAAAAATGAAGTGATAAACTTGAAATGATGAGCCAAGGCTTGAACCAAGGCTGATTAGACTGTCGATTGAACTAAACCATTAAACTAGTCTGTTGAATTGGTTCAATAGTTTAACATTGCACACCAAGCCAAGTCCCTAAACTAAACACTGAACTTGAAGCCACTTGAACTTTTTGTTGAAATTTTCTAATGAACTAAGTGATGAACTTAGCTAATTAAACCAAAGCCAATTCAACTGAAGATTGAATCAAGGCTTGAAGTTGAAGTGATGGACTTAAAGCGATGAACTAAGGCATGAACCAAGGCTGATTGAATTGTAGATTAAACCAAGGCTTGAAAATGAAGTGATGAACTTGAAATGATGAGCTAAGGCATGAACCAAGGCTAATTAAACTATAGATTGAACCAAGGCTTTGAACCAAAGCTGATTAAACTATCGATTAAACCAAGGCTGTGAACTAAAGCAATGGTTCAATAGTTCAAAGATGCCAACCTTCCTTGTAAATTTTCTTCAGATGAAGGCCCAAAAGAGCCTTGTAAACCCCAACACTTTTTGAACTGATTCTTCATCTACCAAGGATTACAACTGCTGAGTTTGTAGAAAAACTCATGAAGTCCATAGAAGCCTGCAGAGTCCATAGAAACCTGCAGAGTCTGTAGAAAACCAAGCTCTGTAGAGTCCATAGAAATGGACTTGTAGAGTCCATAGAAATTCTTGGACTTGTGCAAAAATCAAAAATGAATTGGCCTTGAACAACAGGGGAAGAAGGGGACTTATTTTTTGCCCTATTGGGCAAAAATGGTCAACAAATTGGTGACTCCCAGGGGAAGGATGCCTGATATACTTAGAAACTAGTTGCCTCAAATCCATTGGGCATAGAGTCAAATTGTAATTTTAAAATCAGCAACAGTCCCGATAAATTCTAGAATTAATCACGAAGATTTACCTCAAAGGGAAAAGAAAAAACACACACAAGGCTAATAAAACTACTAACATGTGTAGAAAGCACTTAGGGAAAGTAAGAGAAAAAACAAGGGCAAATATATACATGATGAAAAGAGACTCAGTGGTAGTGATTCAGATGTATCCCATTAATTGGGATATACAGTTCTTCACCATCCAACTTGGAGAGTTGGAATGCATTATGCTGCTTACACTGAGTGATTATGTATGGGCTACTCCATAGGGCATCAAACTTTGCATGCTTTCTAGGCTTAGCTCGATCTTCATCCCATTTAAAGATAATGTCTCCTTCAGAGAAATTTTTTGATGAATATTTCTTGTCGAAGTGTCTCTTCACTTGCTGTTGGCAACTAGCCATGAAAGCCATAGCCTGGTCCCTTGCCTCTTAGAGTTCCATCAGCTTGCATAATCTAACCTCCATGCTAGTTCCTCCCTCCAATTGCAGATAGCGAGTGAGATCCAAGGCTGGCAACTTGAGTGAAATGGGGAGCCTAGTTTCCCTTCCATAGATGAGCGTGTATGGTGAGTTACCAATTGCCCTCTTCGGGGTGACCCTATCTGCCCAAAGGGCTATTTTCAGCTTGGCATGCCAAGTCCTCTAATTTTCTTCCATGGTCCTCTTGATGATCTTGATTAAGTTCTTGTTGGTATACTTAGCTAACCCATTCCTCTATGGGTAATAATTGGATGAAGTCCTGAGATATATACCATATTTCAGTGCCCATTCACTTGTTTTTGTTCCCAAAAAATCCAATGCATTATCTAAGATTATGGTTGCTAGAACCCTAAACCTCACCACTAGGTCCTCATAAAACTCCAGGACCACACTTTCATTTGCCTCCTTTAGAGTAATAGCCTCCACCCACCTTGTGAAATAGTCCATGGCAGTCAGGACCCACTTGTGTCTAGCATTAGAGGGAAGACTAATCATCTCTATGAAGTCCAAGCCCCACTGCATGAATGGCTGCTCCACCTGAATAGGCTATAAGGGCATGGCATCTAACCATTGCTTCCCATTAAAAAGTGCACATTTCTAGCACTTTCATACCTAGGCATGGGTATCCCTGAAAAGAGTAGGCCAAAAATAGCCATCTCTCATTATCATTGCTGTAGTAGCCCTAGGAGCAAAATGACTGCCTGCTAGCCCATCATGGAACTCAGATAGCACCTTGTTAGCCTAATTTGAGTCTATGCATTTTATAAGGAACCCTAAGAGATCCTTCCTAAACAATACTCCGTCAACTAGGACATAAGGGAGAGACTAGAGCCTGAAGTACCTTCTTTTGGTCCTATCAAGACCCTGTGAGCACTCACCAGTGAGAAGAAAATGCCTCAGGTCTGATGTCCAATCCTTCATGATAGCTGGTTCTTCTGCCATAGCTACATCATGAATTAGTATGTTGTCTTCCCTTTTCTACTTGAAGTCTATAGCAAGGTGTTCACACAAGCCTCTTCTCCTCACCAGCTTGGTGATCTTGATGTCTACGTCATACTCCATCACCTTGGTGATCCACCCTACTCTCTTTTCATTTAGGTCTCGATTGGTCAAGAAATACTTGACACCAAGATGTGGAACCATGAGGTGAATCCTATTGTTGGACAATATATGCCTGAATTTTTTTAGGCTCTGTACTACTACCAAGACTTGCTTTTCTACATATGTGTATCTGACTTCTAAATCCTTTAACACCTGGCTAAAAAATGCAAGTGGTTGTTTAAGGTCATCACCATTTACTTGGGTAAGCATGGCAAAGATTACCTCTTCATTGCCAAAAGTGTAGAGGTTGAAGTCTTTATTGAAGTCAAGACTAATCAACGTAGGAGCCTGGGTTATGGCTTGCTTGATGGCTTCAAAGCCATCCTTCCTTTGTGTTGTCCACTTAAACTCCTCACCCTTCCTTAGCATAGAGGTCAGTGGCTTGACTATCTCTACAAAATTCAAAATGAATATCTAAATGAAATTTATCCTACCAAAGAAGCTCTGCAGGCCTTTCTTGTGCTTAGGTAGGGACATCTCCAAGATAGAATGAACTCTCTCAAGGTAAATGGATAAGCCCTCCTTAGACACAATGTGGACAAGGAGTTTCCCCTCATGAATAGCAAACACACATTTCTTCAAGTTAAGAGAGATGCCAAACTCCCTACACCTTTCAAAAATTTTCCCGAGGTGTTTCATGTGTTGGCTCACTTCCTTGGAGAATACTGTCACATCATTGAGGTATACCAGCACATTATTGCTTATCAAGCCTTAAAAAGCCATGTCCATGGCTCACTAAAAGGTATCACCAGCATTAGCCAGCCTGAATGGCATCTTCTTGTAGGCAAATGTTCCCCATTTAGTAGTGAAGGCTATTTTGTGCTAGTCACAGCCTTGCACCAGATCTGATTATATCCTAAATATCCATCTAGGAGGGAGAAATGTTGGCTGCCTATTACCTTCTAAAGGATCCACTCCATGCTTGAGAGAGGTTAATGGTCTTTCAAAGAGACTTTATTAAGGTCTTTGAAATCAACACATAGCCTAATCTCCCCATTCTTCTTTCAGATAGGAACAAGATTGGCCAGCCAAGAGGAATGTTTGATTGGAAATATAATCCCAGATGCAATCAATTTGGCCAATTCCTTCTACATGAGAGGCTCAATCATTGGGTTGACATGTCTCTACTTCTATGTGATTGGCTTGGTGCCTTCTTCTAATTTGATGGTGTGCTGGGTGAGTCTTGGGTCGAAACCCTTCAAATCACTATAATCCCAAGTGAAAACATTAGCAAACTCCTGACACAACAAAATGAAAGTCCACCTTTCTTGAACCATGCAGACTTTTCCAAGTGCAAGCCGCTTATCCTTGAAGATCTCAACCTTCTCATAATTCTCCTCCTTAGTTGTGATGCATTCCTTGTCACTTCTCAATCGGTCATCTCCATTAAAGATACTCTTAAGAGTGACCAAACCTTTAGGGAGCTTATTGTTCTTCAATTGAACAATCTGGTTACCATATTGTTGTTGCATCTTTGCCTGGGTCTTTGTTGCAAACTCAGCTTCTTCCTGTAGGAAGAATGCTATTTTTTGGTCATTATTGAAGACCTACCACTAGCATGAACCATAGCCTCAGCTTATCTCCCTGGAAACATCAAACTGAGCACCAATTGTTGTTAACCTTTTTGCTTGCTTGTTCTGCTCTCTAGGAATGGAGGTGATATTGAAAGAAAGGAAATTTTTCACCAAGTCCCAGACCCTATGCTTGTAGGACTTTAGTAAATAATTTTTTGTCAGATTTTGGCCTCTCACCTGATTTACAATTAGCTCACTATCACCTAGAACTTGCAATTCCTTGATTCCTCTTTTCCTTGCCCATTCCAAACCATGGATAAGGGACTCATATTCTACAACATTTCTTGTGTAATAAAATTAGAAACATAAATATGAAAAGTGTCTCTCCTTTGAGGGGGAGACTAACATCACTCCACCACTAGCTCCCAACCTACTTCTGGAACCATCAAAGTACAACTGCCATAAACCTAGGTCTTCTTAGCTTGCCTTCATTACATTTGGTATGAAGGTACCCTCTTCGTGCATGCAGTAGACTCTAAGGCTTGCCTCCTCTATGAACTTGTAAGGGTCATGCTCAAAGTGATCACTTCCCCATTCATCCAAGAGTAGGTCTGTAACTCCTTCAAGAGTAGAGGATGGAGATTGGTTTGTTTAGGACTCTTTTGGGTCAATAATGGTGTAGCTAACATTCGCTGCCTTGAACAAATATGGTTCTAGATGGTCCTTATGGAATGGCTCAGATTCAATCTTTACCTAGGTCCCATACTTGGTTCTAAAAACTATATAGAACCAATTCACTACTAGATAACCACCTATCTTGGATGTGAAGTCCCTAGATAAGCAAATTGTGAAATAAGGAGGATCATCTGCCACTACTATATCATGGGGAACTGGGAAAGTCAGGCAAGCATGTAATGTCAAGCTTAAACCCTTCATTATCCCCACTATTTTTTCAAGTGTCCCATCTAGTTGCAAGACTCCCTTATTCATCTCTTCATATTTTAGTCTCATCTTATTAGCTATGCACTTGGGCATTACTAAGGTACTAGCCCCACTGTCAATGATGCAGTTGTGCACCAAGAAATCTCCTATGACCAAGGACACATAGAAAGGGGGAATTTTCTTTTCCTTTTTTACCTAGCTTGAGGTGGAAGGTTGTCCATTCATCATCAAGACATTATCAGCCCTTGCTGGGATAGCTTATCAATCTAGCTCATGCAATTCCCTTTGTGGCATGTCCTTTTGTCTTAGTAGAGACAATGAATCCCATAAGGATATGTTCATATGTAGTTTCTTCATCTGGTCCACCACATTGACTTGAGGACTACCTCCCTTCAAGCTTTCTTTGGGGCTAGTTCCAACTTGAGGTGCAGGCTGAGGGGCTGAAGGTACAAATGAGGGTCTAAAGTTTGGGACCTTTTGATTTGAGTGTGATGGAGAAGGTGCTACTGCCATTTGGGTAGTAGCCTGGGCTTCTCCCATTGCTCTCATCTTGAATCTTGTGTTGGTTACAACACAGTCATCCTGATTATCTATAGCACCCACATAATTGATTGCACAAAACTCACCTTCTAGGTGGTTCATAAGAGTAGAGTCAGGCTGACTCTGACTGTTGCTTATGCTGGGTTGCATTGGAGCCTCGAAGACTTGGGGGTGAGTGGCTACTTGATTGTCTACATTTGGGTAATAACCCATCATCTCATTTGTATAAATGGCTTGTTCCTAACCATATCCCATGGTTGAACAACTTGGTTGTTCCTACACTGAGTTATTTTGAATTCACACCATGACCTTAAATGATGAAGGGGGGCCTAGGTTGTAGCCTTGGAAAGGTCTGGTTTGAGTAAGCTAACCCTGTCCTTGATTATAATTTTGGAAAGGGGGTTTTGGAGCTTGACCATACTACTAGTATCCTTGGTTTCGTCTATGGCTTTGAGCTTGTTGCCTTTTAAGAGCTACAAGTTCATTTGACATACTCTGTGATAGACTCTTAACTTCATAAAGCTCATTGGATGGAGCAATAGTTGGTTTCTTTATGCTAGGTAGAGGAGTTAATGTGGGAGCAATGGCCTGAATTGGAGGTAGCATTTTTGGGAAAAGTGGCATATGGGGTCTAGGGGCTATTTTCCTAGCCTGTACTAAGCAATTTTCAACTGCTATGGCTATGTCATAGGAAACATGCATCACATGCCCTCCCATGGATTGTATCATAACAACAATATCACTATTTAATGCTCTTAAATAATATAGGAAAGCATAACTAGTAGTTGATCTTACCAGAATGGGGATTCTATCCCATGTCTTCTAAAACTGCATGTTGAAATCTTGCATATATTCATGTGGGGCTCTTTTCATGGTCGTTAGCTACTCAACAAGCAAGAGGTTGTCACTCTTTTCTCCAAAATAGTCTATCAATTGAGTACCCAATTCATTCTAGGAATGGATTGAATTTATAGGCAAAGTCTCGTACCAGTCAAGAGCTTTGCCCTTGAGAGACAATGCCAGCAATCTTATTGTGATATTTTCCTCCATGACATTGTGAATATTTTAGAGGTTAGAAATATTTCTAATGTTCTCAATGACTATAATAGGCCCCTCTCCATAGAAAGAAGGCACATTTTTGAAGGTTTCTCCTAGAATTGGGTTATATCATGGGAGATTCAAGGGGCTCTGACCATGAAAAGCCATAAAGGGTAATGCCATAGCTGAGATGGGATGTAACTATGGCCTTGCTGTGTATGCATTCCTTAAAATAGGTCTGGGAGGGTGGTTTGCTAAATAAGGATGGGTCTTCTCAAACCTTAGTCTTTTTGCTGAGTTTAAAGGCAATTCAACAAATTTGAAAGGGATGCCCTTAGAAGCAGACTGTGTGGTGACCTTAGGCATAGGAAGTCAGATTGGTCTTTGATTAGGAAATGAAGTTCTCACCAATGGAGTATCCAGATGTTGTAAATAGTTGATTTGCTATAACAGGACTAGCATCAATCCTAAAACCTTATTGAGTTATAAAATTGGGTCCCACCAGGTGTGACAAAAACTGTTGACACAGTGGATTGCACCTAGGGAAAGAAGGTTGAGCTCTTACCTTCCACACCCAATAATGAAAACTCCCCTCTCACCTATGGGACTAGCAAAGCTGGAAGGGAGAGTCTCTAGGTAAGGGCTAGCTCCCTTTGATGCATCTAATTTGTTCTTGTAAGTGCATATATATAATGGGGGGATGAAAAGGGAGAAAGATTATAGGAAAACAAATCTGCTCTAAAAGGGGTGATGCACCAAAATGATCTAACCTTCTCACACTCACACTTAAAATCAAACAAACACATACATACACTTCAAACTGGCAGAAGGACTAGGCTGCAAGAAACTTGGCAGGGAGGCTTTAATAGAAAATATAGAAAATAGAGATTCACCAAAGGTGCTATAAAAGGCACACTGTATAGTAATTTCTTCTATTTCTGTACTTCCAAATATATCTCTCCTTGTTAGCTACAAAAATGGAACCTTATAGACACCAAGTATGTTGGTGTTGAACCTGTGGAAGCATCAAGAAGCAATGACTAAACACAAACTAACACTCAGACATACATAGAGATATCTAACTAGGATAGAGGTAAAAAATGCGTTTATTGTTATAGGTGAAAATTTTCTAGGGCTATGCCTTACAAATGTGGAAGATCCTTTCTCAAATGACAAGTCTTTAATATATAAAGGAAGAAAGAGAGGCCTTTTGGCACCCTTTTTACAAGTGACCCATGTGCCTTACGAGCATTGGGAAGAGCAAGGCCACTTAAAAATAAATGCTGTGTCGGCCCTGGCTCTAACTTCAAGCATTTTTTGACATAGGCCATGCCATTTCACTATTAACTAAGATTTCTCCTTGAAGGCACCTATGCGATTTGTCTGCTCATAAATGTGAAATGAAGAAAATGGGTCCCATGATTGGCCATTTGCACCTTCTAATGGTCAATTCATAGACACTGTTTCACCTATTGGAGTAATTTCTTGAATCAGTGCCTCCCTTCACCACTTAGACTATCTACTTGCTTCTACACTTGGCACTTTTGTCTTTTCCCTACCTCATGTCTTTCTAGCTCTTTCAGCCTTTGAGCTATCTCTAGGCAGGTCACTGCATTCCTTGGGCTTTTTTCATGGTTGGTGCTTGGGCATTTAAAAAGAAACAACCCTTTTACTGGCTTAAATTTGATGTTTACACACCTGTCATCACTTAAAAAACAATGGCTAGTTCACCTTCTTAAAGTTGATCACTTCCGAGATGTCACCGTCCTTAGCAATTTCCTTCAAGCTTTTTTACTTTGTTCCTTTTTTGTGGACTCCCTTCTTAGCACCTTCTCGAAGGGAAGATGACCCTTCAACCTTTGGAAAGTGCCCCTTTATTTTGGCCGAGAGTCCCCTATAAGGACACCTACCCTTTAGGGTCCTTTGATTCTTTGGCATGTCTCTTCTTTGTTTCGGACTTTCTTGTGGACAAAAAGTCTGAGAAAATTGGCCGTTTGGCTTCCCCGAGTTTTTTGGCTTCAAGTGTTTTCCCCATGAATAAAAGTCTGTGGGAATTGGTCACCTCCAAATTTCTTCACTTAAGTCTTTTAGGTAGCCCCTCCAATTTTCTTTGGTCTTTCTTTCTTTGTGGCCTCTTTAAAGTGCCTTTGCCCTCCAAAAGGACTTATTGAGCCTGGACTACCCTCTGCAAGGGTACCTGCCCTTCAACTTTGGGGGCACCTCATTAAACCAACCCATTGAACCAAAATTGGTTCAATGATTCAACGTTGCATGCTAAGCTGATTGAACCAAGCTGATAATCTATCTATTTAAACCACTTGAACCACTTGTTGAACTGTTCGCTTGAACAATCCATTAAACTATTCACTTGAACTGATTCAATGGTTTAATGCTACACACTGAGATGATTGAACTAAGCCTTTAAACTTTTCCCACTCACCTTAGCTATTGAACTTACACATTAAACTGGGGTGTTAAACCAAGCAATTAGACTGTGTTGAACCAATCAATTGAACTAGTTTAATGGTTTAATGCTGCACACCAATAAACTTGCCAAAGTGTTGAGCTAAGCTGAAACATTAAACTAAGTGATGGACCAAGGCATTTAAACTTTACCAATGAACTAAGGTGTTGAACCAACCCATTAAATTGGTTCAATGGTTCAACGGTTCAAGGGACTATTGAGCCAAGGACGTTGAACTTTTTGTTAAATCAAGTGATTAAACTTGAAGATGAACCAAGGCCTGAAAATGAAGTGATGAACTTGACACAATGAGCTAAGGCTTGAACCAAGGTTAATTGGACTGCCGATTGAACTAAACCATTGAACCGGTCTGTTGAACCGGTTCAATAGTTTAACACTAGGCACTGAGCCAAGTCCTTGAACTAAACGCTGAACTTGAAGCTGCTTAAACTTTTTGTTGAACTTTTCTGATGAACTAAGTGTTGAACTTAGCTGATTAAACCAAATCTAATTGAACTAAAGATTGAACCAAGGCTTGAAGTTAAAGTGATGGACTTGAAGTGATGAACTAAGGCATGAACCAAGGCTGATTGAACTACAAATTGAACCAAGGCTTGAAAATGAAGCGATGAACTTGAAATGATGAGCCAAGGCATGAACCAAGGTTGATTGAACTACAAATTAAACCAAGGCTTTGAACCAAAGCTGATTGAACTACCGATTAAACCAAGGTTATGAACTAAAGTGATGGTTCAATAGTTCAAATATGCCAACCTTCCTTGTAAATTTTCTTCAGATGAAGGCCCAAAAGAGCCTTGTAAATGCCAACACTTTCTAAATTGATTCTTCATCTGCCAAGGATTACACCTGATGAGTCTGTAGAAAAACTTGTGAAGTTCATAGAACCCTGCAAAGTCCGTAGAAACCTGCATAGTCCATAGAAAACCAAGCTCTATAGAGTCTATATAAATGGACCTACAGTGTCTGTAGAAATTCCTAGACTTGTGCAAAAATCAAAAATGAATTGGCCTTGAACAGTAGGGGAAGAAGGGGACCAATTTTTTGCCCTATTGGGTAAAAATGGTCAACAAAAAACACAAAGAATAATCATGAAGGAGGTAAAAATAATTAGTATTATTGATAAAAAAGGTATATATTTGAGTAGGGATTCACCATACTTAGGTGGAACATTGAATACAATGGCCAAAATAGCTAGTTCTTATAGAACTTGAGAGAGAGAGAGAAGAAAAAAGAAGTCCAAGGCTCACAAGGACACTTTTAAAGGTGTGAGAATAATTTAATTGTGAATTATAAGAGGTTATGTGTTTAAACATGTAAGGTTAGGAGCTACAAGTGTCAATCTAAGTCATAAACTTCATGAAAAGTGGCAAAAAACTCCTCATTTTGGCTCAAAAAAATTTATTTCATGATTAACACTATTTGAAAACCTTATATTTGATTCGTAATAGGTATTATTATTGGAATTAAGTTTGAGTACATCAAAAATGCCTCTCCATGCTTTATTTTTAGGCTTGGTCATCTGGAATCACTTGGAAAAGAGAAACCATCATCTGCGATCAAGAGAACTTCTCTTCCATGCACCTTGCACACTTGGCCTTAAAATTGGCATAATTTAATCATGAAAATATGTGGTAAGGAATTAATGAAATTTTTCAAGACCCTCCATGTCTTTAGAGGCATCAGGCATGCTTTAAAATCAACTCACATGAAGCTTTCCACCCTTTTCACTATCTGGTCCATTACTCCAATTTTGATTGGTTGAGTTGAAACACCTATTTTGGACACTAAGAAGTTTTTTAAAGGCATTAAGTTACCATAATTTATTATTAAAAGTTCAAGTATTCCCCCCAAACTTGATTTCATCTTCAAAATCCTATTTTATCTTGCACAAAACAAAAAATGGTAAAAAATAGCCTATTTCTCACCCCATCCATATAAGTCCATACAAATAGTTGGCATGTGAGGGAGATTGAGTAAGTCATCTATAAGTTAAAATATGTTTCATGATAAAACTATGACATTAGATCAGATTTATAGCTCCATTTCCATCATCAGGTCTCTACAAGGGGTTAACAAGGGTTTTAGGCTTATTTACCCTCTTAATCTTCATTCATAAATATGGAACATTTAATCTATAAAAACATTCAATGAAACAATTTTTAAAGACTCCTATAAACTCTCCTAAACTTATATGGCCCCAATTCAAAGCATCATGAAAGATATGAGATCTTGAAATCACCCTATCAAAATCTTTTCCTCATTCTAACATCCCTAAAGTTGCCTTCTAGCCAAAATTGGATCTCTCAAGGTTTATTTTGAATCTAAATGGTTTTTAAACATTTTTATTTTCCCCATAATTATTTATCAAAATTTAACCAATCTCATCTCATGCTCTAAGTGTGAAACACCCTCAATTTAGACATAGGCCTAATCCTTGCCTAGTAGGGTTATTTCAAGCTTAAGCCTAAAATGACATTACTAATGTATTCCTTACATTAAAATAGCTTGAAAACATTTGATATGACTTTTTCAACATGATTCAAACAATTGGTAAGATCACTTAAGGCTATAAGTGAAAATGGTCTTGTATTTGGTTTTCATGCATGAAACTGCCATATAGGCCTGCTTGCAACCTTGATGGTTTTGAGAAGTAAATTTGGTTTTTCCCATCCTTAAAAGTTTTTTAATTTTTTATTATATTTTTTCCAATTTTTCAAGGCCCCCTTCAATACTCTATCAGCTTCTGATACATCCTTTGAACTATATACCTCAAACCTTGTCAAAGTTTGCATTGAGGGAAGTACCCCCTATTTGAGACAAAATAAGGGGTGTTTCCCTTGATTTTTCAATAAATTTGAATGTTTTATAATCTTATCAAAGTTTTTATAATGTTATATTAAATATTTTACTCCTTTATTAGTTATTTATAGCCATAAACCTCCTCAATTTCCAAGGTAGACTTTTCATAGGTAGACTGTGCAGGGTTTCCTCAAACTGACTGTGATTGATTTGTTTTGATCCATATTATTTTTTCAAAATAATCTAAAGAGAGTACCATTATACCAATTTATTATGATAAAAAATTGGTATCACATATTTTCTACACAATTTTCATCCTTCATACACCTTGCAAGCCTAGACTGAGCTTCCTATTATGATTATGTTTTCACTTGGAAATACCCATGTAAGTAGAGGTTTCTATGAACTGGACCTTAAATAAATGGTTTTGAACTTAATTCAATTGTATATTCTCATTTAATAATGGTTATATCCATTATTTAATTTTTAACTTACACCAACACCTAGATACCTCACCTCACACTGTTTATTGCCAACACAATCATTTCAGTAGTTGTAGGTGTGCATTTAGGCTCATGAGGGGTATGTATATCCCTTTAATAATTTTTAAGGTTTTATAGAGATGATAAATATCCTTATTGGAGTGCTTAAATATCACTTCATCACTCTAACCTACCTATACCCTTTATGTTGATTGTCCACTGACTGTATACATATATTTTGGCTATGTTTACCCTTTTGGAAGGTATCTATAGGTGCTTTATATGTTCTAATCTTAGACTTATAGATCAAAAACCTATTTATATCTCCTTTAATTCATAAAGGTCTAGTTTAAACCATCTATTTCACCTTAATTCTTTATCAAGTCCCAAGAAATCCAACTTATTACCTCCTTACTTGCTTACCTATTGTAGGTAGATGTCTTAGAGCCTATGTATAGACTAAAGTGTGAATAGGGATCCAAAAATAGTATCCTAATCTCTTATTTGGTAATTATATCATAAATTTCACCTTGAAACATTTTAAATCACCTTCATGCATTTACATGTCTTAATTGGCAACCATAAGTCTCTTTAGGACTTAGGCGTGTAGACAATACTACCTATATTTAGTGTCTTTTAAAGCAACTTAAAGCCTCAAAATTACCCTTATCCATTGTTCATCATCTCTTCAACCCATACATAAGTCTTATATACAATATAGGAAACTTGATTAGTCTATTTGGGTGCTTTATAAAACCCTTTAATCATGTTTTAAGGTACTTAAAAAACCTCCTAGACCTTTATTCTACCAATTTAAGGATTGGAGACCTAAACACAGTCTTCTCCTAATAAAAGGTGTTTCTCAACTTTCCAATACATATAACACTTAAATAATGTGTGTTAGGATATCTTTTTATGTCAACATACACTTCCAATAGTAGTTGTTTGCAAAAAAACTTGCAATAGTAAGCAGGGGCCAAATGGATACAACTTCACTATTAATACTCAAAACTATTACACTCCTTTTTACAATTATTTATCCAAATTTCTAATTCTTAAGATCCTTCAAGAAGGGCAAGAGAAGAGCATACTCTTTGAAAAAAGCTACTAGACTTCTAAAAAATACTTAGAAATTTTTTGATGATAACCCTATAGAGGAGAGTCTTATTTATAGCATTTGGGAGGTCATGCCTAGAATCTTTGCCAAGGTGGTGTCATGTCCCATTATGATTTATAGCTCATAAAGTAATCTATAATGAGATGTTATTAGATGTGCTAGATGAGGATGTCTAGCTTGGTGGGTCTAACATTACTTCTACTTTAGTTAGCAAGTCATCTTCACTTATTGGCTAAAAATGACACCTTAGCTAGAAGGTATTGGAAAGATGCCATTGTTGGGGTCTAAATTCACATGCATGACAATGAGGAGTGATGTAGAAGTATGATTCCCATTCTAGCTATCTTTGAATGATCATATGAATGACTGTGTCTTGATCATGGTTCTCTTATTCATGGATACGATGTGGACCATATCTGGCTATCCATCGATAGAGATGCTCATTATAAGATGACTTAATCTTTATCAACCATGTCTAGAGAGGATGCTTTATTAATTTAGTGAACTATGAAAAAGGAATTCACTATTGAGTCTTTAAATAGTAATTACACCAGTGTTTTGATGATGGTGTGCTTGAATAGTTGTTGTTGAGGACATCTGTAGATCTTGTCTTATTGCATAAGATATCTAAGTGTATCTTGGATGTAACACTTCTCAGAGGATTTGTTTCTGGACAAGGATGTTCATAGAGGCAAATCCTTGGTTATAAATCTTGGTTAAGTTGAAACTAGGAATGGGTTGATGCATCAGAGTAGCAGGTGGATTTTGACTAAGCCAATCTATTGTAATATTGTCAGTACCTTTAATATGTTCTAAAGAGAAGTTAAATTGATTAAAGAAGGATTGCCATCTAATATATTTACCATGACCATCTTTTTGACCATGATATTTTTCTCTAAAGGTCAGAAATCTAGTACAGTCAGTTTTTACAACAAAGTGTGGCAGATGTAAAAGTTTTAACTTAAACATCTCTAAGCATTTCTTTACAATGTAAATCTCTTTATCAGAAGAGATCCACTTGAGAACATCTGTACTAAACACTCCACTAGAGAATTCACAAATGAATTTTTTATTTTGATATATATAAAAAAGTACTCCTCCCCATGTAATGTAAGAGGCATTAGTATAAACCAGAAAATAGTCTAATTTTGGGATGTTAAGTTCTAGAAGTAGAGCCACTTTGGTCTTGATTTTTTGGAAAACAACTGTGTGTTCATCCTTCCATTGGAATTCTTTCTTTTTATAGAGAAGTTCCTTTTCTTTAATGTGTGGCTAGATTTTCAGTCTCGAATCTTGGATGATCATTCCAAGAAAATTGCATTCAGTCTTATAGAGCTGAACTTTTGATTCTAAAAGAATAATTCCTACATTTTCTACCAGCTTAAAGAATTGTGTGAGATGGGAGTAGTGATCAGTAAGAGAATTACTAAAGATTATAATATCATCAATATATACACACACAAAATTAGAAGTGCCTTTGAAAATGTTATCCATGTGGGCTTAATAAAATGCTAGGGTATTTATTAAGCCAAATGGCATAACAATCCATTGATAATGGCCAAAGGGGCAACTGAATGATGTCTTTTCTTTATCTACTTCTTTGACTCTAATTTGATAAAACCCTAATTTGCAGTTGAATTGGGAGAAGTATTTACATGTTGCTACTTTCTCCAAGAGATAGGTTTTATCTAGAATTAGATATGGATAAGGTTGAGTAATGGCATTCAATGGTCTGTAATTAATGACCATTCTTTTCTTTCCTCTTTTCTATTCAGAATGCTTATTCACCATGAAAGCATAACAATAGTAAGAAGAGGTTGATTTTTATAGGAAACCATTAAATTTTAATTCCTTGATCTATTTCCATATCATTATAATCATGTGCTAGAATTGGTATTTTTTTCCCAATCTTCATATGTTTTCCTTAGATGAGATTGATGTCCATCTCAGACATAGACTTGGACCAAAACTATTGAGGGTTATTAGAACAGATAGTGGTTGTAATCTTTTCTCCTATAGCTTGTATTTTAGTAGGAATTATTAGTTTAGGTGTCTGGGTCATTGAGCTTGGGAATTGCTTAGTTGCATAGATAAGGTGAGGGATCCTAAGCCTTTCATTATCTATGGTGAACATGATACTCTTAGTGGTAGATTGATAAGGTGATTATTTTTCAATAAAAGTACCACCTAGTAGAATATCTACAGGCATTCTATCTAAAGCAAAGCAATCACACTGAAGGATTTTATCTTAGATTTGAAGGGTTTGTTGGTGCTTATACTTATTACATATATAGTTGTTCCCTTAGACATCCAAGATTTTATAAGCTAGGATTTCATCCAATGTCTTCCAATTATGGATGATTTGTGATTTTGTAAAAGAGAGAGAAGCTCCTGTATCCATTTGTGCATCTACTAGTCTTCCATTGATTTCTAAAGTTATGAACTGGGCAAATTTTCCATTAATTAGTTGAGTTAGATAAGCTGGCTAAGGAATTTATAAGGGAGGAATACCAATACATATCATTTTTTGTCTCCCTAGGTCTTGGATAGCTACTTGCTTAGAGTAGATGACTTCTTCATCTTATTCTTCTTATTCTTCTTCTCTTAGATTGTTGCATTCACCCTAGCAGTAATCTTGGTCTAAGTAGAAAGGGCTTTCTACTTCTTCATCATTTTCTTCTTTTTCTATTGGCAGTAAGACATCCCACTATGGATCTATTATTAGTGTTGGTATTTCTCTTAGAGGTTTTGTATTGGTGAATTTGTTTTTTATCCAAGAGGCACTAGGCTTGACAGAGGTCTAAAATTAAAAAGGACACTGGGGCCTTTGCAAGGTTGGTGGTATCTTTGGCATAGAGGTTTGTCTCCCTCGAGTAAAATCTTGTCTTCTATTCTATCCTCTATTCCTTAATTGGTTTTCTCATTCGAGGACTTCTTGGTGGTTTTGAGACTAGTTGCCATGTGCTTCATATGGAAGATGTGAGTAGTCATGGTGCCATGGTCGTTACATGTTAGTGAGTGGTTGCTCCAAATCATCAGCTAATGATTTGAGAGCTTCTACATCATCATCATCTTCAAAGTCTTCATTGGGGAGATCATCTATAATTGGTTCATAGATGTCATCCTAGAGGTAAATATCTTCATCAAAGTCGACTATATCCCACCACGTGGCTATGTTGGAGGTGAAAATGGCTTTGACAACAGGGTTTTTACAATGGCATTGTGGGGCAATATGGCCAGGATTACAGTAGATATAACAAATGGGTTTCTTGCCTTGAGGACGTAGAGTATGGCATTTCTTAAGAAAATTCTATGGAGGAGAAAACTCATTAATCAATAAATGCTATAATGCAGCTAGAGGATCAGGTTGATGGTGAACACACTCATATTGTTCATTTTTTATCATTGATTTCCACCATTGGGTAATAATCCCCCAAAATAATTTTAAGGCAAAGACTATAGTACCTACTGGATCTAAATGAGAATTGACTGTAATAACTTGCATGGAGTTACACAAGGTACATATCTCATTTAGAGGATTTAGTAGATCATCAATATTCAGGTACCATGGCGGAAGCTGTACATGAGTCCTTTACATCAAAGTGGTACTAGGATGTTTCTTATGAGGTCTAAAACTAGAACCAAAATTCAATATGTTAATTCTGGAATTTGCACTTTAGCTTCCTAATCTTGCTTGACTAACCAGTCAAGGCTTTCATCTAATGCTACCAATTTAGTATCAATATAAAAAAACTAATTTTGTATATGTGTACAAACTTGGTTGGTATTGTCTTCAAGAATGGTTAGCTTATCTAAACTATTCTAAATGTATAAAACATCCTTACAAAGGTCATCAAAATTTTTAGAGAGATGAGAATTAAATCAAGAAACATAGTTTATGTGTTTGAACTCATTTGATGATTCAACATCTCTTTAGAATGCTTCAAAGAAATACTTGATAGTTTCTTCTATCTACTTATACATTCCTTTGTGTGGACACCACCTTCCACCTCTTTACAGACTGACCTTATTTTATGTATAAAATTCTAAATTATCTTCTCTAGGAAGATTCATTAAGGTGCAAGGTAACTGATATTTTGGATTAGGTCCTTGGTTAATCTCTTCATCTTTTATTAAGATGTGACCTATTTTTATAGATCTTCAGGAAGAAGAGGTAAAAAGTTTAGAGGGAGAAAAAATAGAAGAATTATTCACAAAGAGAGATCTTGGAAGTATATTGATGGTTTTACCATCACTCTTATGCACTATGGCTTGACCTTTCATTTTTGGAGAAACATTTTAAAGCCAATCAAGCTTCCAATTAGAAGGTATTTCGACAGACTCTATATGGCCTTTTTGTAATTGGATAGTTCCACTAAGTCTGCAAGCATAAAGGATATTTTCTAAGATCTTGGGATGATTAGTATTTGTCATACTATACACAACAAAAATATTTATAGAGGCATATTTAAACTCTCCAAACATATCTAAACCAAATAGAAAGGTAAATAAACCCCAACAATCTAAAGATCCAAACTTAACTTCTTTACATCCTCGATCGTGGACTTTGATAGAGAGGTTTGGACAAAACTCAAAACATATGACTTCATCATTCAAATGGCCAAGACTAGACAATTAACAGGCATGTTTAAAACTGACTTGGCATCTATCACATAAAGCTAAATATATAATAGGTTTTATATTAGTAGGAATCAATGGGGTAATATGTATTCTGATAAGACCAAAATGGACAAACTTGACATCTTCATGAGACCTGATGCAGTTGATTTTAGGTTTGGGTAACAAAGACAACAAATTTGTTTCGAAATTTCTTTCAGGCTTATAACTCAAAGTGAGTCCAACAGATTTGATTATTGGTTTAACAAAAGACAAATAAGTAGACTTATAAACAAAATTAGAATTTAAAAGCTCAAATTTCTTATAGACATGTGAAGATTTAATAGCTAGAGGTTTATATAGGATATTTACCATTTCAAGGTTTTCTTCTGTAATTTCTATGTCAAGACATTCAGATAACTGCTCAGGATTAAAAGGAGGAAGTTCATACATTCCTTCCATTTCAGATTCTTTAAGAATTTCTACTATAGAAGACATCTGAGATTTACCAAATTCCATTTATAAGAGATTAAGGTTATGGTAAGTGAGAAAATTTTGGTAAGGGAAATAAAGATGTAGAGTAAAAAGGGCCTATGACAATTAATAATGGCCAGGGACTTGATGCAATAACTTTTCCTAAAGTTTTCAAAGTAAGGAAACTTAAGAGTCTTATAATAAATTCTTACAGATATATTCAATAGCTGATCAAATGACTCTGATACTAATCTTTATACATCAATAGATGCTTCTTCCCAATAGCAGTTATTTGCAAAAAACCCATGATAGTAGGCAGGGGCAGAATGGCTATGGCTTCACTATTAACACTCAAAATTATTACACTCTTTTTTATAATTATTTATCCAAAATTTTGATTCTTAGGATCCTTCAAGAAGGGAAAGAGAGGAGCATACACTTTGAACAAAGCTACTAGACTTCTAAAAAATGCTTAGAAATTTTTTGATGATAACTCTATAGAGGAGAGTCTTATTTATAGCATTTGGGAGGTCCTACCTATAATCTTTGCCAAGGTAGTGTCACGTCCCATCATGATTTGTAGCTCATAAAGTAATCTACATTGAGATGCTATTGTATGTTCTAGATGAGGACGTCTGGCTTGGTGGGTCCAACATTGCTTTCACTTCAGTCAGCAAGTCATCTTCACTTATTGGTTGGAAAAGGCACCTTAGCTAGAAGGTATTGGAAAGGTGCCAGTGCTAGGGTCCAACTTCACATGCATGACAGTGAGGAGTGATGTAGAAGTATGATTCCCATTCTATATATCTTTGAATGATCATATGAATGACCATGTCTTGATCATGGTTCTCTTTTTCATGGATATAGTGTGGACCGTATCTAGCTATCCATCGATAGAGATGATCGTTATGAGATGACCTAAATTTATCATCCATGTCTAGAGAGGATGCTTTATTAATTTGGTGAACTAGTGAAAAATGAATTCACTATTGAGTCTTTCAATAGTAATTACACTAGTGTTTTGATGACAGTTTGCTTGAACAGTTGCTACTGAGGACATTTGTAGATCTTGTCCTACTACATAAGATATCTGAGTATATCTTAGATGCAACACTTCTCAGAGGATTTATTCCTAGATAAGGATGTTCATAGAGGCAAATCCTTGGTTATAAATCTTAGTTAAGTTAAAGCTAGGAATGGGTTGATGCATCAGAGTAGTAGGTGGATTTTAACTGAGCCAATTTGCTACAATATTGTCAGTATCTTTAATATGTTCTATAGAGAAGTTAAATTTATTAAATAAGGCCTACCATCTAATATATTTACCACGGCCATCTTTCTAACCATGATCTTTTTCTCTAAAGGTCAAAAATCTAGTACTATCAATTTTTACAACAATGTGTGGCAGATGTAAAATTTTTAACATAAACTTCTCTAAGCATTTCTGTATAGCGTAAATCTCTTTATCAGAAGAAATCCACTTGAGGACATCTGTACTAAACACTCCACTAGAGAATTCACAAATGAATTATTTATTTTGATATATATAAATAAGTACTCCTCCCCATGCAATGTCAAAGGAATTAGCATAAACTAGAAAATATTCTAATTTTGGGATGTTAAATTCTGGAAGTAGAGCCACTTTGGTCTTGATTTTCTAGACAATAATTGTGTGTTCATCCTTCCATTGAAATGCTTTATTTTTCTGGAGAAGATCCTAGAGAATGAACCTATCTTCACCAAAGTTAGGATAAAATCTATTCAAATGATTTAATAAACCCAAAAATGCATGGAGTTTTGGTTTGTCAAGTTTTTTAGGAAAATTGATAACCTTTTCTTTGTCTACTTCTTTGACCCTGATTTGATAAAAGCTTAATTTGCAGTTGAATTAGGAGAAGTATTTACATGTTGCTACTTTCTCTAAGAGATATCATTTATCTAGAATTGGATATGGATAAGGTTCAGTAATGGCATTCAATAGTGTATAATTAATGACCATTCTTTTCTTTCCTCTTTTCTATTTAGAATGCTTATTCACCATGAAAGCATAACAATAGTAAGAAGAGGTTGATTTTTCTATGAAACTATTACTTTCTAATTCCTTGATCTGTAGTTCCATATCATTGTAATTCTATGCTAGAATTGGGATCTTTTTTCCAATCTTCATATGTTTTCCTTCGATGAGTTTGATGTCTATCTCAGGCATAGACATGGACCAAAACTTTTGAGGGTTATCAGAATAGATAGTAGTTCTAATCTTTTCTCCTGTAGCTTGTATTTCAGTAGGGATTATTAGTTCAAGTGTCTAGGTCATTGAGCTCGGGAATTGCTCAATTACATAGATAAGGTGAGGGATCCTAAGCCTTTCATTATCTATGGTGAACATGATATTCTTAGTGGTAGATCCATAAGGTGATTATCTATCAATAAAAGCACCACCTAGTATAATATCTACAGGCATTCTATCTAAAGCAAAGAAATCACACTAGAAGATTTTATCTTGGATTCAAAGGTTTGCTGGTGCTTACACTTATTACATACAAAGTTATTCCCTTAGACATCCAGTCTCTTATAAGCTAATATTTCATCTAATGTCTTCCAATCATGGATGATCTGTGATTTTACAAAAGAGAGAGAAGTTCCCATATCTATTTGTGCATCTACTAGTCTGCCATTGATTTCTAAAGTTATGAACTAGGCAAATTTTCCATTGATTAGCTAAGTTAGATAATCTTGTTGAGGAATTTCTAAGGGAGGAATACTATTACATACCAATTTTTATCTCCTTAGGTATTAGAAAACTACTTGTTCAGAGTAGATGACTTCGTCGTCATCATCATCATCATCTTCTTCTTCTCATATATTGTTGTATTCACCCTAGCAATAATCTTGGTCTGAGTAGAAAGGGATTTCTACTTCATCCTTTTCTTCTTTTTCTGTGGGTAGTAAGACATCCCATTATGGCTCTATTATTGGTGCTAGTATTTCTCTTGGAGGTTCTGTATTGGTGAATTTATTCTTTATCCAATAGGCATTGGGCTTGAAAGAGCTTTGAAATTGCAAAGGAGGATGCTGGGGCCTTTGTAAGGTTAGTGGTATCTTTGGCATAGAGGGTTGTTTCCCTCGAGTAGATTCTTATCTTTTGTTCTATCCTTTATTCCTTGGTTGGTTGTCTCATTCAAGGACTTCTTGGTGGTGTTGAGACCAGTTGCCATGTGCTTCATATGGAAGCTGTGAGTAGTCATGGTGACATAGCCATTGCATGTTAGTGAGAAGTTGCTCAAAATCATTGGCTAATGATTTGAGAGATTCTAAATCATCATCATCTTTGAAGTCTTAAATGGGGAGATCATTTAGAATTGGTTCATAGATGTCATCCTAGAGGTAAAGATATTCATCAGAGTTGACTATATCCCACCATGCGGCTATGTTGGAGGTGAAAATGGCTTTGATAGTAGGGTTTTTAAAATGGCATTATGGTTTAATATGGCTAGGCTTGTGGTAGATATAGTAGATGGGGTTTTTTTCCTTGAGGACATAGAGTATGGCATTTCTTAAGAAAATGTTGTGGAGGAGCATAGGAATGCTTACAGGGAAAATAACGGTGCTTGAAAGAAATGAGTGGGCGATGCTTCTTTTTCTACTTGTGAGGTTGAACAAATGGATGATAGCCAAATGGGGGAGTTTTAAGAAAAATAGGAGCTATTTGAGAGGCTTGATGCTTTATGAGTTTTTGAATGGTTTTAGTCTCTAAGACTAGTTGCATGGCCTATTATTTTGTAAAGTCAATTACATTAGAAAGATATAGATCTTCAATGGTTAGGCCTTTGAGATATATGTAAGAAATAACTTTATCAATGAGAATATAAGGCAAAGCATGAAAAAATTTTAACTTGATCTCAGTAGATCTAAACCTTTTACTTTCATATGCCAATTCCCTGAATTATTTGGCAAAAGCATCAAATTGTTTCAGATCACAAAGCTCCATCTTAAGAAGCCATTTCTTTGATTCTAGTTCTCTATTTCCAACTAGAGGAGAAAAATCATTAATCAATAAATGGTATAATGTAGCTAGAGGATCAGGCTAATGGTGAACATGCTCATGTTGTTCATTTTTTGTCATTAATTCCCACCATTAGGTAACAATCCCCAAAAAGAATTTTGAGTCAAAGACTATAGTACCTACTGGATCTAAATGAGAATTGACTATAAAAACTTGCATGTAGTTACACCAGGTAGGTATCTCATTTAGATGATTTAGCAGGTCATCAATATTTAGGTACCATGGCTAAAGCTATACATGAGTCCTATGCATCAAAGTGGTACTGGGATGTTTCTTATGAGGTCTAAAAGTAGAAAAAAAATTGACCTCATATTTTAATGCTGGCATTTACACTTTAGCTTCCTGATCTTGCTTGACTAACCAATCAAGGCTTTCATCTAATGCTGCCAATTTAGTATCAATAGAAGACAACTGATTTTGCATATGTGTACAAACTTGGTTGGTATTGTCTTCAAGAATGGTTAGCTTATCTAAACCAAATAGAGAGGTAAATAAACCCCAAAAATATAAATATTCAAACTTAACTTCTTTACATCCTTGATCGTGGACTGCGATAGAGAGGTTTGGACAAAACTCAAAACATATGACTTCATCATTCAAACGGCCAAGACTAGACAATTGATAGGCATGTTTAAAACTGACTTGGCATCTATCACATAGAGCTAAATATATAACAAGTTTTATATTACTAGGAATCAATGGGGTAATATGTATTTTGATAAGACCAAAATGGACAAACTTGACATCTTCATGAGACCTGATGTAGTTGATTTTAGGTCTGGGTAACAAAGACAACAAATTTGTTTGGAAATTTCTTTTGGGCTTATAACTCAAAGTGAGTCTAACAGAATTGATTCTTGGTTTAAAAAAATACAAATAAGTAGACTTATAAACAAACATAGACTTTAAAAGCTCATATTTCTTATAGACATGTGAAGCTTTAATAGCCAGAGGTTTATATAGGCTATTTTCCTTTTCAATATTTTCTTTTGTAATTCCTATGTTAGGACATTCAGATAACTGCTCAAGAATAAAAGGAAGAATTTCAGACATTCCTTCTATTTTGGATTCATTAAGAATTTCTACTATGGAAGACATCTAGGATTTACCAAATTCCATTTATAAGAGATTAAGGTTTTGATAAGCAAGAAATTTTGGGTAAGGGAAATAAAGATGTAGAGTAAAAAAGGCCTATGAAAATTAATAATGGCTAGGGACTTCATGCAATAACTTTTCCCAAAGAATTTTTCAAATCAAGGAAACTTAAGGGTCTTATAAGAAATTCTTATAGATATATTCAATAGCTAATCAAATGGCTCTGATACCAATCTTTTTATGTCAACAGACGCTTCTTCCCAATAGCAGTTGTTTGCAAAAAAACCCATGACAGTTGAAGAATTTAAAATGTGGTTTCATCCCTTATTTCAACATGATAGAAGGAATCCTCAGCTCTTTGTATTAGTCCACCTGTAGGTGTTCATTCCATAATGCAAGTAATGGATGCAAGTGGACAATGTGTATAGCATAGACCTCATGAAAATATTAAAACTAATTTAAATTTAATAAATGGGTGATTTTAATAACTAAATATTTGAAAACAGTTCTAAAATCCTTAATTCAATGTGATTCTCCCTTGCAACCAACTATAGTTGAACACTCCAATGGCAGACTATGTGTTATGTATGGTATATGACTAGAATAGTCTTCTTCTCACACTATTTGGAGGATATAAATTATTTATTAATACTCTAAAACACATTTAAACATCTATAGACCTCAAATACAATTTCATGAACATACTAAACAAGCTCTATACATGTGATTCAACATGGATGTAGATGAAAATGTGTAAGGAGCTGACTGAATATGACCATGTGTCAAAAGTTTGATCAAATCATGGAATTAAGAACCCAAAAATGGAAGTGATGTGTTACTTATGATATTTAAACATGGTAAACATCATTTACCATTCATATTAATCTCTTGTAGAGAATGTAACATTCTATAAGTAGTGGAAATGGCTGCCATTATACCTAGGACATCAACCTGCAAACTAGACCAAAAAGCTCAAGATTTCTTTACCAAAAAAGAAACTAATCATGGAAATAATTATAATATGGATTAAAAATAATCTATAACAAATATCAATAAGTGGATTATATGGATCTACTCAAACCAAGGCAAAACCCATGGGGTACACAAATTAGAAAGTAGATTTTGAAGGTCAACTTGTTAGAAATGGTTCATAAAAGATAGTTGATCAATATTCAAAATACTTATATAAAAATTAATTTATTTTATTTTACTACAACCTCTTAAAGGAATTTGAGCTGAAACCTCCTAAGCTATTTGTACCAAGCAAAAACCTAAAGGTCACTTCAGTGTGTCTATAAAACCAAGAAATGTGTAGAATAATTTTGGCATTAAAATGGCACTTCTAGAGTAAAAATGTATATATGAGTGTTATAAAGGTTAAGAATCTTTTTAATATCCTTTTCCATGTGGTACACATCCAAAGAAGTCTATACAAGTGACAGTTGGTCTCTTTTTGAGTTAGTTCTTGAATTTTACTTAAGAAACTTGCCATATTCTAGTGTAACTAACATCCCTGATAAGGAATATAAACCTATTGATTTTTTCAAGTAAAAAACACATGGGAATATTTTTAAGTGTGCCACTTGCATTTATGACCCCTAAAAACTCATAAACTAACTCAAATTGATAAATAAGCTAATATGACTAAGACCAAAGCTAATATAACATTATAAAACATTAAATAAAATATCATATACCCCATTACAATATTTAAACCTCCTAAAACATATAAAAATCCATGTTTTTACCTTAGGGTGCTTAAATTTGACCTAAAAGTTAAATTTGATCAGCAGTTAGTTTCAAAACCTAATGTGACTTACAAGGCAAAACCTAGAGAGCAAAGAGAGAGAGAGCATGGGATAATTGGGTATGAAGTTATATTTTCAAAAAAATTATGGATATACAAGTGTTTTTATAGACATATAATGTTATTTAAAGTATTTTTACCATATTTTAGGTCAAAATTTGAAGGTTAAGGCAATAAAAAGTGTTTTGAGGTCTCTTGTGTGCATTAAATGAAGGGTTCTCAACCTGAGAAGGACTTTAAAGTTTTCATTTGCATATGTATCATTTTAATGATAGCCTAATATATTAATGGTATATTGGGAAGGGTCCTATATCAAATTTCCAAGATTTTTTTTTGAAATAAGGAGCTAAGCTTTATGAATAACAATTAACACTGGAAATAGTGTTAACCCTCTATAAAACCCTAACACTTACCCGATGTGAAGTATCTTGTTCTAAATTGACAATAATGTATTGGATTGGATATTTTAGATATTTTATCATGAATTTAACTCTCCCATTTACTTTTAGGTGTGATTTATTTTTTATGTGAGTGAGTGTACCTAATAAAAAGGGCCTTATTTATCAAAGATTTATTGTAGCAGTTGGAATTCATAGAGTACAAGTTGATAAATTAATGGAGGTTTAATATTGAGTATTTTATGTTATATAGATGGTGGTTTTTGAGTATACTATAGCCTTATGGGTGCTAAACTAGTCTCACAAGTTGACTAGATACTAATAAGCCTAATGGTGCAAACAATGAGAAAACTAAGTAGAAATGAGTAGTTGATTAGGGATGTGATATCATGGATTAGGGATGAATATAAGTTAATGGAGATGTTTTAAAATAATTTTAATACATTCATTTTGGATATATGTTTTGAATGTTAGTGGATATGATGAAAATGTTACTCATAAGTTGATTTGTCTAGTGAAGATGAAACAATAAATGTGCAAGTTCATGATATTGGTATGAAAGAATAATATTATCAATTTAACATGGTATATTTATATCTAAGAGTTTCCTAATTATATCATAATATCATCTAAATACATCATTTTTTTAAAAAATATCTACACATGTGTTGAAGGTCATTATCACCATGACTATATTTGAGGTAAATTGGTTGATCTGGGTAAGCAAATTACATTGATGAGTTATAAGATCTTTACCCTAATTTAATGTATATAATTCACATGATTTTTATTTTTTTTAATATAACGACCTATCCATGATTTTTATAATCTTGGAAGTTAGTTTAATATGTTGAAGTCAAAATGGCTTGTTAGGTAGAGTTAAGTCTGTAAGAGAGAAGGTCAACAAATTAGTCTACAAGACCAATATGTTCCATTAGTTATTATGATAATTTTGTTTTAGGTTTTTATTATTATGTTTTAATATGTTTTTCATGAATTTTATGTCCTTGATTATTATTTTTAGGTGTTGAAGATCAAGTTACTCATGACTGGGTTTTTTCAGTGTTTTGGCAGTTCTGAGTGGGTTACTTGTAGAGAAGGGTTTGAGTCCTTTTTACATGTATTAAGAAGTATAAAAATAATTATTATGATATTAATGTCATTTATATTATTTATTTACTATTTTTAACCATTTTTTCTTGGAAAATTTGTTTTTATGCTTCAGTTGTTCAAGACAGACTTTTTGGGTATGGATAGGTCTAATATGAACAATACTAATGGTGTGCTCCAAGAAGTGGTTTGAGATAAAAGGAGTTATAAAGATAATATGATATTATTAAGGGTTTATTTGTGAATAATATTATATATTAATTATATGTGATGTGTTTTAATTTGATCCAATAATATCAAAGGGTAATGTGTGCTAAGTAGGCTTAATGGGATCAGGTCTCCATGAGACCTAAAGATAAGGCCTAATTAGGGTAGGTCACACCTAAAAGGACTTAAATCACATTTTATCCATGTATATTATATTTCATAAGATATATTTCATGGCTGAACTAATAAGGTAAGGGTGTTTGGCTGACCAATAAGGATATGAATAAGAAAGAATTGTATAAATACTAGGCAATTTTGGGCCTAAAATGAAGAGAAAAAAGGAAGTGAATAGAATAATATATTATTGATAAAAATAATGTATTTTAAACCATCATATGAATATATATAATTATTTATGAATATTTTACATAGGTTATGTGTATGAAAATCAAAGTCATATGACCTAATCAAGTCAAGAAGAGGGCTAATTAAGTGAAGAAGGCTAGAGGCCAGTTTGAGAGGGATAAAAGTGTGTGAAGATATAAGGAAGGATATCATCATATATTTTATGATAAAAAGGTATTATAAAGTTTATCAAGTGTTTTAAGAGGCTGAATTAGTGCCAAGTCATTTACAGGGTTGGTACCTCCTTGTAAGTGGGTGCTTACTAAAGCCTTTTTGAGTTAGAGTTTATCTAGTTGGGGTTGGAATTCTATGTATATTTTAGTGATTAATATAGCTGGTTTTTGTCTTATAATGATTTATTACATTTTTAGATTTCATTTTTTTAATCCCCTTGAGGGTTTCCCATATATAATTTTTCCAAAATCTTGTGTTCTTATATTTCATTCATATGTGGATGGCTATTTAGTCATTATTTGATCTACATGATTGAATGAATGTTAATGAATGATTAAGTGGATTTTAAATAATTTTTTTAAAATAGTGATTCACCCCCCTCTCGTTGATCATGCTTCCAACATTTTTTATTATATCCTGGTGCTTTAAAGTAGGTCTAAAATCATAAAAGAAGATCCTAAAAGCAAGGATGGCTAGTAAACAAGTTCAAGGTGGTTTCTCTACTAGTAAGGATCCATTATTTAATGGATATAATTATACCATTTTTAATGTTAATATTAAGATATATTTTATGTTTCAAGGTCATGATATTTGGTATTTAGTTGTGGATGGCTATAGTACTCCTCTTATTCCACCAACTAATGCAATAGGTAAGAAAGCTAGTGAAAAAAACTCTAAGGAAATGAATACTATTATTTATGGCCTATTATAGGTATATATTGTGAAGTTAATATAATATTAATTGTATAAATAAATTTGGGACAAATTAAATACTATGTATGAAGGAGATGACAATGTGAAGAGGCTAAGTTGTAGACCCACCAAAGACAATTTGAAAGCCTGAAGATGAAACCATTGCATCTTACTTGTTCAGGGTTGATGAAATTATAAATATAACTATAGGATTGGTAGAAGAATTTAAATAATATAATTTTTTTCAAAAATAATTGAGATCACTAACTCCTAAGTTTGACTCTAAGGTGTCTATAGTAGAATAAATGTAAGATTTGGACAAGCTACAGATGGATGGGCTTCATGGCATTTTAACTTCCTATGAGATGAGAACTAATGAAGAAAGACCTCCCAAGAAGGAATTAAATTTAAAATTTGAGAATAATTATAAATGTAATAAGTTAAAGGATGAATAATGCTCAGATGTTGATGATGATCAACTGATAGCCATGTTTTCAAGGAACTTTAGGTTTGGATCTGATAACTGCAAAGATAAATTAACCTTCAAATGTTTCAACTATGTAAGGATTGATCACTTTACATCAAAGATTCATAATAAGGATAAATATGAACATGATTAATAACATGATGACAATCATGGATATGACAAGAAGACCTATAATCTTGATAAAAACAAGGAGTTATGGAAGTATGAAGGTAGGAAAGGAACTTTCAAAAACAAGAAAAGTTTCTATACTAAAGAATATAAATCTTCTAATTTAAGTGAATCAAGTGAATCTAAGAGTGATTAAGGTATTAATTAACCTCAACATGATAATAATGAAACCCTATTCATGGATATAGAAGTAGACAATGAGGGTTTCTCAAATGGGAAAGGCCTTATTGGCTATGTAGAATCATATGAAGAAGATTAAGTGAAAATTGAGGTAGAGTTGGTAAGTGCCCTAAATGAGTTAAAGTTACAAAGGTTAAATATTCACAAACTAATATCATTATTTAAGGACTATGATGAGAAAATTGGCTTTTTTGAGGAAAGGATGAGTAACACTTCCAAGGAGTATGATGAGATCATCAATCAAGTTGAGGTATAGATGGAGGTAGTTAATGCAAAACTAAAAGATAAAGAAGAATAATGCATCAAGTAATAAATTTAATTATAATCCTTAAAATATAATTTGGATCAAACATATAACAAGTTTAAGATCTTTGTGAAGTTTGAAAAGAGCACTAAGGCTCTAGATAATATCTCGAGTAGTCAAAATTCTATGAGTGACAAGATAGGTCTTGGTTTCAAAGAATAACAAAAGGTGGTAGCTCAATTAAAATATAAGTTTATTGAAGATAATAAGGTCAAAATGGAAATCCCCATAAAATAACCTAGTGCTATAAGGTATTATATTTCAATTAATGGTTATTGTTTTATATGTAGTCAATTTGGTAATAGAGCAAGAGAGTGTAGAAGATCCTCCAAAAATGAGTACTCATGAGACTATGGAATAAATAATATTTCATATCAATAAAATGGTTTGTATAAGGTGGTTTTCTATATATTTCATAAGGTAGGACACATTGCAATATTTTATCATAATAGAGTTAGAAGGTGATCAATTCAAAACAAGAGGTTCAAATCCCCTAGAGTGCAAGAAAGAAGGCAAATGAATGTATGGAAACCAAAGATAGTAATTATAAGTCATTATCAATATACAAGCTCAAGTGTAATGTTTTTATGATATAACATAATTTAGATGTGAAATATAGTTAGGAATGTTTATTGTTATCTCATATTGATGATCAAATGGATGATGAAGAGATCAAGCCTATAATGCTAATCAAGCCTACAAGGATATTGAAGGACATTCAGTCTTGTAAGATCATGGAGATATGGGAATATACTTAATTAGTTTTTTATATTTCACTATGGAAAGGGGTGACTTTATTAGGCTTCATAAAGATACTCTATAGTTAGCAAAAGCATGGTGGCTGCTTGGTTTGAGGGAGAGCTATTAAGGTTGTTGACTAAACTTGATCTATGTTGAGAAGGGGACTTATGTTCTAAGCTCATATAAAGGAGGTATGAATAGAGTAATTGGGATAATATTTAATTAATTCCTCATAACCTATGTTTTAAGAAGGTGTGGTTCTAGATGACAATTTATGAAAGACCCTTTATCATTAATGTCAAAGGGGTATAAATTTCAAGAAGGGAGATTGACTAGATTAAGGGAGATGAGATTTCTCAAATTGGAAAATGTTTTTCCATCAATGAAAAATGGGGATTTTGTTAAAAAGTGTTTTCATTGATGTCAAGGTAAATATTAATGTCATTGATGTCAAGGTCAAGGTTGATATCATTCATGTCAAGGTGCAGATGCATAGTGAGTAGTCTTTGAGATATGAACCATGTGACAAGAGAGAATTCGAAGGAAAACTAATATGTCTATATTGAGAGTGAATTTTAAGGAAACATAATGATTATTATGAGGTTAATGTTAATTTTTACATTAAGGTAAGCATGTTTTGAGTAAAAGGTGTTTTGATAATCCTAGTCATAACAAGCATAATCATATCATGAGAATAAGCATGATAAGAATGAAGATGTTTATACAAAGGTATGAAAATTTTTATGGAAAATATATGAAATGTGTTTAAGTTTTATAATAATAAAATAGTGTTTCAATTTTCACTATCAAAGTTGTAAAGTGTTTGAACCTTATAAGAGACTAAAGAAGGTTTGTGCATAAGATGCCTAATCTTGTACATAAAAGCGCATGGTGGATTGGTGATATGGATGCATAGAGGCATAAGAGGATTTATGGGGTTGTTTGAGAATTATTATTAGGCTTTTGATCACTTAGGTGAGTCTCAGGGTAAGCCTACATGGGTAAGACCTACAAACCTAGTATGCAACTAGACCACCTCTAGACCCTATTTAGCCTAATGAGGCAACATGATCTATTCACAAGACATACGAAGAATGTTTGACATTTTTTTATTGTGTGAGATGTTTTATGATCATGTATATGAGGTGGAGAGCACACATAAAGAGACTTAAATTTTAGTTTCAATACCTAATGTGACTTGCAAGTCAAAGCCTAGAGAGAAAAGAGAGAGAACATGGCCTAATAGGGTATGAGGTTATATTTACAAGGAGATTATGGAAATATGAGTGTTTTCAAAGGAATTTCATGTTTTTTAAAGTATTTTGAACAATTTTTAGGTAAAAATTTGAATGTTAAGGCAAGAAAAAGTGTTTTGAGGTCTATCATGTGAATAGAATGAAGGGTTCTCAACCCAAAAAGGATTTCAAGTGTTCATTACCATGTATGACGTTTTCATGAGAAAATAATATATTAATGGTATATGGGTAAGGTTTTTATCTCAATTTTCAAAGCATTAGTTTCTAGAATAAGGGGCTAAGCTTTATGACTAATCATTAACACTAGAAATAATGTTAACCCCCTCTAAAACCCTAACACTAACTTGATGTGAATGATATTGTTATAAAGTGGTTAGAATGGATTATAATAGCTATTTTAGCTATTATATAATGAATTCAACTCTCCTAAGTACCTTCCAGTGTGATTTTTTTTCAGGTGATTGAGTAGACCCTATAAAAAGGCCTTATTTTTTAGAGATTTATTGTAACATTTAGAGTTGACCAAGTCAAATTTGATAAATGAATGAAGGTTGAATCTTCAAACTTTTATCCTATTTCCATGGTTTTTTATAAGAATATTCTATCCCATTGGGGTGATAAATTTGTCTTACAAGTTGACTATTTGCTAACAAGCCTAATGGTGTAAACAATGAAAAAACCAGGCATAAGTGAGTAGTTTGTTAGGTATGTGCTATCATGGATTAGGTATGAATCCTAGTGCATAGAGAGGTTTTTCAATAATTTTAATAAATTTTTGTGTTGGATATATGTTTTTAAGGTTAGTGGATATGATGAAAATGTTGCTCATAAATTGATTTGTTTAGTGAAGATGAGATAGTAAAGGTGCAAGTTCATGCTATTGGTCTACAAGACTAATATTGTCTTTTTACCATATTATATATATATATATATATACACTTTAATAATGAAATAATAATATTATACACATGCATCATAATTCTCTAAAATTATCTACATATGTGTTAAAGTTAATTATCACCATGACTGTGTTTGAAGGTAAATTGGTAGATCTTGGTAAGCAAGTTACAATGATGAGTTGGAGGATATTTTCCATAAGTTAATGTTAATGGAAATTATTTTTTTGTTTTTCTATTTAATTACCTATCCATTATTTTAAAAATATTTTAATTCAATTTAATATATTTAAATGTTGAAGCCAAAATGTCATGTCAGGTAGAGTGATGTCTGTAAGAAAGAATGTTAACAAATTGGTCTATAAGACCAATATGTGCCATTAGTGCTTATGATAATTTTATTTTAGGTTATTATAATTATTTTTTAAGATATTTTTAATTCATTTTAGTTCCTTTTTAATGTTCTTTTATGTTTTTAATATCAAGTTAGTCATGACTGGGTTTTACAGTGTTCTGACAATTCTAAGTGGGTTATTTGCAAATAATGTTTTGAGTCATTTTCCCTAAATTGGGAAGTATAAAAATCATGGTGATGATATTAAGGTAATTTATATTATGTATGTATTATTTTTTCCATTTTTTATTATCAAATTTGTGTTTATACTTCAATTCTTCAATGCAGACTTTCTAGGTATGCACATGTCTAATATGAACAATACTAAAGGTGTGCTCCAAGTAGTGGTTTGAGATAAAATGAGTTATGAATATAAGATGATATTAGTAAGGTTATATTTTATTATAATATTATATTTTCCTACTATTTTATTTTTTTCAATTCACTCCAAGAAGATCAAAGGGTAAGGTGTGCTAAGTAGGCCTAATGAGATTAGGTCTTCATGAGACCTAAAGATGAGATCATGCCTAATTAAGGTGGTCAGACATAAATTGACTCAAATAAAATTTTATACATGTATTTGACATGTCATAAGATAAATTTCATGTACTATCTAATAAGGTAAGGGTTTTTTTCCAACAAAGAAGGATATGAGTAAGAAAGACTTGTATAAATACTAGGCAATTTTAGGCTATTATGAAGAGAAAAAATGAAGTGAATAGAATAATTTATTGTTGATAAAAATAATTTATTGTATAAAAAAATATGAATATATAAAATTAGTTATGAATATTTAGTATAGGTTCTATGTATGAAAATCAAGGTCATATGACCTAATCAAGTCAAGAAGAGGGTTAATTGAGCAAATAAGGCATAAGGCCAGTTTGAGAGGGATAAAAGTAAATGAAGAGTTGAGGAAGGAGATAATCATATATTTTATGAGAAATAATGGTTTTTTAATGTGATCAAGTTTTTTATGTGTTTGAGTTTGTGTTGATTCACCTAGGGGGTTGGTGCCACCTTTCAAGTGTCTGCTTACTAAAGCGTAGCTAAGTTTGTGCTTAGCTAGTTGGAGTTGGTGCTCCATGTGAAGTTGGTGCTTAAATAAAGTTTGAATTTGTATTATATGACTATAGTAAATTTTTAGATATCATTGGGTTTTATTCCCTCTAGGGTTTCCCACATATAAGTTGTGTTATCTTGTGTTCATATGTTTAATGCATATGTGGATGATTACTTAGTCATTATTTAATATACATTCTTGAATGAATGTTCATGAATTATGAATTGGATTTTAAAATAAGGTTTTAAAATACTAATTCACCCCCTAGTCATCTTTATTCCAACATGGCATCAATGATATGCTTTATCTCATCTTTAACTAAAAGATCAACTTTAGGGTGCACTCTTTGAATTTTCTATTTAACCATCTTTGTATCAAGATAGAGTGTAATCCTATGTATTTTTATTGAGGGATCAATGCCAATAATATCAAAATAATACCAATAAAAAACTTTAGGGAAATATTTTAAAATCTAATGAATATATGTATCTTATTCTTCACATAAGTCAACATCTAATAGTATGATATGAGGATTAGTATCTATGCCATAATTGAATTCAACTATCTCTTCATTAAGTAACGTAGATTGATCCAAAGTGTATGGTTTTGTATGAATATCACCATCTATGTCATGTAAAATATCATCTCAATCATCTGAACACTCACCAAAGTATGCTTGGGCATTTATGGAATGATGAAACTTATTCTTATTGTATAAGGAAGGGAGATATTCATATGCCCCTATGAATTCTAAGAGATCCTCATCATTTTAAAATTCATCAAAATTAGGTATATCTAGATAATTTGTATCATCGATAAGATTGGGGTAAACAATTGAGAGTGTAGAAACATGATTTACTATATTGTCTTCTTATAAAATATGTGGAAAAAAAATTATATGATAATAATTATGGTGAGAGGACTTAGAATTTGATGTGTTATATTTATTCAAAGTCCTTGTCTACCCTATTGATCATATGCTTTAATGGAATTAAAGATTCCCTTCTAATGTTTACTAGGACCCTATCCTATGTAACCCATTTTTTAAAAATATCTCAATGTAAACAAAGATGTTAAATTATCATCATGTGTTTTAGAAGTATCTAGGGGTGTGATACATGAATTATGAATAGTAAATTATAGTGGTATTGTATAAAAATCAATGTGAGTAATATAATTGTGTGAAGGCTTTGTATGTTGATAGTATTTGAATGGTTATTTATACATAATACAAGTGTAGATATGATCTTTGTAGCTAAACTTTAAAATTGCATGTAAATTGGATAGAACCATGAGTATATCATGAATCCATAATATTCCAAGTAAGATATTAGAGTTAAAATCATTAAGAATAACTTGACATGTTGTAAGTAGCTTTGTAGGCCCAATGTAAGGTTTAGTGTAATTTGACCCAAGACTTTACATGGAATATTATCAAACCCTCCAATATTCATATTAGAAGGATATAAATGCTTAGTGTGGATATTAAGAAGTCAAATAAAAGGGATATTGTAATTGTTTAATCCTGATCCATTGTCAAATAAAACCCATTTAACACCTACCTCATTAATTCATAATTCAATTAGAAAGGCAAGTGTAAATCCTATGTTGTTAACCCTAATTTGGTCAAGCAACCAAAATTACTATGTCTATTATTGTTATTTCACATGAAGGTCTTAGTGATGAATATAACCCTTATTCACATGGTCATTTTTGGTCTTTTAATATTTCTTATTTCTTATTTTCCCTATTTTATTACACCCTCTATGGTCTTGAGTCACTTCCTCCTAGTCATAGGGACCCCTAGCCTATCCTGCTTGGTATTAAATCTATTTTTAGGCCTCAAAACACTAGCATCATTATTAGGATAGTAACACCATGTGGTGCTAGTTTGTAATTATGGATCTAATGTCAGATGGTCATTTTATCTTGTGGTTTGGGTCTTAAACCTACCTTGAGCCTTCTCTTATGTTTTTATCCCTCTTTTATAACTTGTCAAATAATGAACAAGGTTTTACATTCAAATAAATTTTACTTATATATAAAGAGCATCAAAAGGAATTTTACATATAACACTTATTATTTTTGCACAAATTACATAAAAAGAGTCAATAATAAAACTCAATACTATGCATACTACTCAGCTACTACATTTAGGCATTTCATGATTCATCAAAGAAGCACCTAAACGAAAGTAATTCTATCATATCATGCACATTGAATATGCATGTTACCTAAGGGAGAACTACATGTAATTTGAGACCCCTAAAATTTGGGTTAATGTAGGCAATGTTCAAGACAAAAGGGGTTCTACTCCACTCAATTGTAATAGCCAACAACATATTTTTTCCCTTTGTTTTACATTTGATGCAATTTTTATTTCATGTGTGTAGGTACTTATTAGGGTTTTGGAAGATATTCAATGAAAATAGTGACATAGGAGAGCTTTTGGAAGACATAAAACCACCTATAGGTCTCTCAAAACCTCCTGTAAATTTCATAAAAGTTTTATATATGTCTTCCAAGAGGGACATTAGTGCCATAATTTGACACAAGTGCCACATGACACTACTATCCACCTAAGGGTGCTACTATGTGAAGCCTAATTTTAGCTACAATCACATAATGAAAGGTGTCTGACTATTTCTAAAGCCTTTTTCACCCTCTTGAGTCATAGAAATACCTATTTTGATCTAGATAAATGCTCTTTCTTTACATATTTTCTATTTTGGGAGAGGTTTGTCAAATCAATTAATTCTTATTTTCATTCAAAATTATTATTATACTAATCCCTTTAAAAACATAATATTTACATACACTAAGTCCTAATTGGTTAAAACATTTGGTGAACCCATCTTGAATCAAATATTTCTTTAAACCCTAGTTTTTCCAAGGGTTTACCTTCAAATTTTATGCACTAGTTTAGGGTTACAAACTTCTATTTTTTTCCTTATTTTTGTCATAACCTATCTCATTAAAATCAATCCTATGTTAAGGTTTCATTAATTTATTGTATTTTATTTTTTTGTAAAACAACACTCATTCAAAACCCTAAATCCACATATTAGGTCCCTATATATAAAAATACTAGTAATTAGGGTTTCCAGTATAATCCTAATTTTTTCTACACATTGGGTTAAATATTTATCATAGTTTCACATATACCTATGTTATATTACATTATACCTCTTGTGTACTTGTTATTCATTATTTACATTATTTTTTTGGCAAGTTTAAAATGGCATCCAATAAGCCTCATATCCCTCACCCAGTTGATGAATTTATGAATTTTATCATAATTATAATATTGAATGGATAAATTTTCAAGATTGCACATTAACACATGATAAAGATTTCATTTATAATTATGATGATGAATATTTTTTTAATGATGGATATTAGGATTACTATAAGCATGACAATGAAAATGTAAATGAGGATATACTAGATACATCTTCTTCTCTTTCCTCTCCCTCTTATCCTACACTTCAAAATCAATATAACAATATAATACCAAAATAACCTCTTGTTAATAGTGATTTTTGCCAATGTGATACTCACTTTTAAAATACTTTTTCTACCTCATTCAAATTAAATCAATATAAGTTCAATACACAAAATCAAATTTTGCATGATTCAAGTAACATAGAAAAGAGAAATGCATCATATTTAACCATCTTAGTTAAATTATAAAAATCATCCACCAATGATATTACACCTTTTACTAATGAATGAAATAAGGTAATTGAAATTATTCTATCACATTATTTTACATTCCAAGCTCAATACAATGATTCTTTGCAGCATATTGATACTAAAAATGTCCCTAACTCTTCTCCTACATGTCATAATATGCCAAATGAAAAGATGATTTCTACTTCTAATTTTGAATCCAAGATTGAAATTAGTAATCATTCATGTACTCCACACATATATAGTGAATAAATGTATTTCATTACACCCACACATGATCACATATTTCATAATATTAATAAGTTAAAATATTCTCTTATTCTCTCTTAGTGAGCATGTGAATGATACTTATTCTAATCTTATTTATAAAAGTGAATTAAATTCTTAATCTGATGAACCTTAGAATAATTATGATTACTATGATTATGGCGAATAAGACATAGAGTCTACACCTTCTAGTTGTCCTCCTACTTCACCTATTTATCATGTTCAAACTAATGCTAGGCCACATATTAAAAAACACACATGCACTTATTCTTATGTTCATTGTTTACATAACATACATTCACATGAATATAAGGTACCTTATAGTCCACTAACATGTGTTACTTCTTTGAAAATTAACAAAATAAGAGATACCAATGAATATCCCTAAACCCCAATTACTAAAGTAGGACCTATTTATCAACCTCACATACATGAGGCTGATATCTCACTTCCATCTAACCAAGTCCAAACTATCACCCCTTCAAAGGTTACATAGAGAAAACCAATCCTCCCTAAAAAATGTTATCAATGAAATATACCAATGGATAAGATAAACAACAAAATTCAAGAATTAAATGAACCCATCCATGATGATAATATACCTTCACAAGTGGTAATTTCCTTGATGCATGTCATGGGTGATTTGGAAAAAAAAGTACACCATATCACATTAGAGAATAAATCATATCAATCTCAAGCTAGTTTTAATGTCATCCATGGTAATCCTATTCCATGTAGAATCTTTACTAAAATGTTTTCACCCAACTTTAAGATACTAGTGTTACATACATTTGATGGGCATGGAGAACCATAATTGCACCTTTAGTATTATGATAAATACATAGAACATGTCAAAAACAAGTTGAATGTACTTCAATTATTTCCAAAGTACTTATATGGGGAGGCACTAAATTTTCATCATGCAATCCCTAGTGGGTTAATACATACATATGATGAGTTAAAATCAGTCTTTCTCAGGCACTAGATATAGAATAAGGGACCTCAAGTCACATATGATAGGTTACATTCATTTAACAAGGGTGAGATAAAACCAATAATTGAATACATTCTAAGTTTCAAATCATCTTTATATTAGTTTATTTTACATCCAATAGATTTAGAGGTACAATACATATTTGATAGAGGCCTTATTTTTACTCTTAAGGAGAAATTATTAGATCAGACATCTAGAACATTTTGAAATCTATGTAACATAGCATTAGAAATGGAATTAATATTAGTTGATACACATTTAGAGGTATATTTGGAATTAGGTTTCTTACATACATAGTCATATAACATGGTACAATAATCTACTCCACTTCTAATTAAGAAACTAGTGAAATAAAAACAATTGATAAATATACTCAACAAGGGAAAAGATCCATTTCACAAAGCACCTCGTATAGTGAGTAGATTATAGGACACACACAAAAAGGTTATATAGTTTTCAAATAAAGATAGGCTTCATGATATTTTTCTTACATTATCAGATAAGAAGATGATCATACTTCCTCCTACTCATCACCATCTAACACACCATCTGCATAGGGTACAAAATAAGCCATATTACAATTTTCATAAGATAAATAGACAATTAGACAATCATTGTTATGCACTCTGAGACTGTATTAACCAGTATGTCAATAGAGGCACTATAGCATTCACATATGGGGTATTGAGATCTTAGTCTCCATAGTCTCCTAGATTACACTCCTATATAATATAGTTATCCTAGGATGTTCCTTTTATGGAGTCATTATTTACTCATTATATGAGCCATGTGATTTCTATGACACCTATTTATGAGTGATCTCATGCATCACATATTCATCAGATATGACTACCAATTTATAGATATTAGAGCATAGCCTTAGTTAACACACCAATCAATATGTTTATAAAAAATCAAAAAACTAAAGCATAGCCTTAGTTTGTAAATTAATCAAGATATTTGGAAATAGTCACATAGATTGGAGTACAGTGTCAATTTGACAACTAATCAAGATATTTTAAATAGGTCACAAAAATCATAACATAGTATAATAGTCAATCAAGATATTTTCTAAAGAGAATAGAGCTCAAAGAATAATTTTTGTATGATATCCAATCAAGTTATTTTCTATAAAGTCTACACACTTAGATAGTAGTAGTGTATCAGATGTAGCATTAGTTATAGAGTCCACATATATACCAACACAACATGAGCACTATGGTCATTGTTCACCATCCCATCAGGGTTTAGATAATGCATCCCATAGTTACATGACTTACATGCAAATATCTTTAAAAAATCATATAAAACTTATACTAACCAATAACATTCCTAAACTACTATAGATTCATAAATAGATAAAAAAAATCATTACTATTACTTAGATAAATACCATATTCCAGTATCACCATTTAACACAATGAAAATAATTAAACACATGTAAACATGAAAAATATAACCAAATATAGATACTAATATACAAATTTACCATATAACAATAAACATCCATATATATAACTCATAACATACTTTCAACACAAATATTATGCATCACTCAATAATTTAGACATAAACACTATGACCATCCCCCCTCACTCTCACTCTCATACATATTCATACTATAATTGAAGACCCCACTAACCCTTCATGACCTCAATCGATGCTTGCATCTACTCTCTCTCACATAACACACCTAACTTAAATATATGCTCTGCATGCTCTCACTATAGACATATGAAATTGTTGTCCCCAAAAAATGTCACTCATTTTTGGCACAACATATGAACTATTTTGGCCCTACAAGACCAAAATTATCTCTTCCCTTTTTGAAATTTGTTCTAAGCATTCAAATTCCTCATTTTTCAAGATTCTTAGAAATCTACGGACTCTACAGGCTTGAATCTATAGACTCTATAAGAAGAAAATCTACGAACTCTATAGGCTTGAATCTACAGACTCTGCAAGAAGAAAATCTACAAACTCTACAAGCCAGGTTCTATGGGCTTTTTAGGTTGATTTCTATAGACTCTATAGGAAATAAGCAAGCTCTCAACACTTTGGTGATTTCAAGGCTTGAACCATTAAACCGTTGAACCATTGAACCACTTGGATTCAAAGGTTTAATGGGTTTAATGGTTCAATAGGTTCAACAACCATATGGTTCAATGCATTTTGTTCGAGCAATCAAAAGACTTAGCCAAATAAAAATAATGAACTGATTAAACCATTGAACCTTGAACCAAAAGGTTCAACTAGTATGATGAAGATCAAAGAGCTTCAAAAGAACAAGGAAGTGACAGACAAAGGATGAACCAATGAACCAATTAAAACTTGAATCAAAAGAGTTCAAAGTTCAATGGTTCATGGGTTCGAAGGTTCAAAGGTGGCCTCAGTCAAGGAAAGAAGCAACAAATAGGTGGTTCAATAGATGGTTCAAACAAGGAGCGGAAAAGTGATTGAACCAAGAAGCGATGGAACAAAATAGGCAGAATGAACTGATGAACCAATGAACTAATGTACTTTCAGTGGGTTCAAGGTTTAAGGTTCAACATGGTTCAAGCATCTAGTGACCATTGACGGCCCCATAGATGTCAAATTTAATGTAAGGGAATATTCATTGAAATTCAAATAAAGCGTGGAACTTGAAGGAAGAACCAAGTGACTGGCTAAAAAGATAGCCTAGGAGCTTAAATTCTAAGAAGAGACAAAGCTAGAAAGGACAAAAGTGGAAAGAGGGAAAAGCCTGAAATATCTACACAGAAGTTTTCCAGTAGGTGGAACAGTCTGCAAAGTAGATATTTGAGCTTGTAAACATTGAAGGTGTGGCATGTTGGTATCCTTTAGAGTAAAGAGAAAATGGACAACTATATAGATGTCAGAGGGGATAGACCAAATGATCCAAACTTAGGAGAAGACATATGAGATGAAATGACATACCATAGTTAAAATAGCTACCCTATTTTCAACACAGTCCTTTGACAAACCTAGAAATTCATTTAAGGCATTGAATGCACAGCATTGGTTGTTCTATGAAATAAATCACTAGGTCTTGCTTGGCTAATATATATTGTAATCTCTTTTATTGTTTTAAGGGAGATCTTCTTGTTACTAGAAGCAAAACTCTACCCAAATTGAAAGGCAAATACTGAGACTTTGAGCTTAGATTGTATTTCATTTTATCTGAATTAGAAAGAAAGTTACTTGTAGACTTTGTGTTGTTATAGCTTGTGCCATTTTAGGAGATTGGTCTTATGTCTATCTTCTAGATGCATTCTTGTTTATTTAATTTAACAAGTAGAATTAGTGGAAGTGATAAGGAAGATGTCCTGAAGTCAACTACTTTCAAACTTTGTGTTGTCATAGTTGTCTTTAGTGTGTGTTTATTTTCTATTTCTTTGTAAAGGACCTTGGGATGACTTTGTTCCCCCATTGTTATTCGTATCTCACTTTTGGGTAGTTGAGGTGGAAACTTTGTGTTTTGTTTCATACTACTAGTTACTACCCTTTGTTACCAGTTCCATTATTATTACCTGAAAGAACTGTTATTCCCTGCAAGATCACTTTTGAAAGAAGAGAAGTGCCTTTAGTGTCTTCACTAGGATTTTCTCCTCTATTTTTTAACATCTCTGAAGAAAGAGAGATGGATGGCTTATCCTACCCCTGATTGTTATTTTCTACTTATATATATATATATATATAGTATATAGCTCCTTTATATTTTATAGGGAACCTCTCCTTGATGAGAGGAGAGATTTTTCCCCTTTGGATGTGGTAAACCTACAACTTTGGATGACAAATCTCCATATGTTGTGGTTGAAGAGACCTATTTTGCTCTCTAGTTCACTAGTCGACAAAATATTCATCCAACAGTTTTTGGCTCCACTAGGGATGAACGTGCAATCTGAAGCCTCAAGTATCAGATTGAAGTAGTTCCTTCCCTTAACCATTATATAGACTCTGGTGACTCTCATCTAGGTCTTACCCATTATCATTATAGCCTTACCATCTTCCTCCACCTCCATGCCAACTGGGAAAGAGTGCACAATTTGAAACCTCAAGCTTCAAGCTAAACCAGGGCCACTTCTTTCCCATTTTTATTCTACAATCTAGCCACTCCACCTAGTTTTGTTATCTCACTTCTACATAATAAAATCATGGCTCAAGGCCCCTGGGTTAACTCTTTTGGTCCACTAAATTTAACTCTACCTCTACATGAGCTTCCACACAGTTTAAGGAAGAATTTCCTCAAATTCTTTGGTGATGGGAAAGTTCATCTTGATGAACACATTAAAGCTTTCAGCGTAGCCTGTGGCATAATAGGGGTGGAATTTGAAGACATATCAGTCAAGCTATTCGTGGAGACACTACAAGGCACTGCTATAGACTAGTTCTACCATCTACAAGCTCAGTTAGTGATTGATTGGGACACTCTTAAAGATAAGTTTCAAGCTAGGTTCAAGCTTGCAGAAGATGCACATGCCTTATTAGCCTAGCTCACACAGGTGAAGAAAGAGCCTCATGAACCTATGAGGGACTTCATTGCCAAGTTTGACAAGCTAAGGCATAGGATTCCCATGATCACCCAGCTGACACCTTAGAATCTCAAATGTTTCTTCATCAACTCACAACTGCCTAAAGTGAGTTTTTTGCTAAGATGGAATAAACACATAGACCTTACTATTGCTCAGGACTTGGCTATTGGGCTAGAAGATGACCTTATCTTGGTAGGAAATATAAGGAGAGACCTAAATAGAGGTAAACCCTCTTCATCTTTTGAATACTCACCCATAACCAGCACTGATCAAATGGTGTAAAAGCTAGCAAATGAATTGCTAGCCTTGATAAGGCAAATAGAACATAGTATGTCTTCTACTTCTTCATACAGAGATATGCCAAGGAGGACATTTCAAAATCAGCCATATCAAGGTAATGCTGCTAGGAATCAAGGGCAGCCAAATCATCTTCCTCCCCCATAGAGGAACCTTGCCCTTGAAGCACCTCTAACCAACTCAGTAGTTGGATATCTAGAAATAGAACATGATTTCTCTTTCCAACCTAAGTTTGAGCAAGAAAATGATGCTGGTCTCTTCATGGAGGATCAAGAAGAATCAACTATCAACTCCCACATTAGTTTATTGAATTACCAATATGAACCCAGAAGTGAAGGTAAAGTAGATGAGGGATCATACACAATGTTCACCCAGTCCAAGAATTAGTCAGCCCAACCAGCTGATAAAGAGAAGATAGAGGAGCAACCTCAACCAGTAATCTCAATTGCTAAGCATGGAACCACTCTACCTTTCCAGTGAAAGGACCCGATGGTTGCTAAAAAAGTAAGTACCCCAAAAATTTCTACACCTTCAACTTCAAACTTGTGGGCTAGTCCTCCCCCTCCCAAAAACCAAAAGGATGAACTCCCATCCTCTCTTCCTAGTCCATTTCAGTCATTTGACATAATTGATCATGTCAAGAAATCCAAAATTCAAATGACTAAATTTGAATTCCTACAAGCCAACCCTGAGTAGTTGGACATTGGTGGAGAACTAAGTATGGACCTGTCTGAGGCAAAATATGTGGTCACCTAAACATCGACCCCTACAGCTCAACATCTGTTTGAGTCTTCAGGTAGGGGTAATTTTTTTCTTGATCACAAAGGATGTTCATGTTTCTAAAGATGAAAGTCTTGTAGTTGGCAATCTAGGAATTGGTCCAAACAAGACATCAAAAGAATTGGTAGGGCATAGTACACATGAAGAAGGATCTTCTATCTCTAATGAATAGAAATTTCATAGAATATCAACTTTTGATGATGCTTGGATCTTGAAATCTGATGGTTGTAATTCTTCTACAAATGTTGGAGCTAGGACTGTGTTGATATCTCCTCAAGGAGATATTTTTCCTTCATCTTACAAGTTGTATTTCAACAACACTAATAATATAGCTAAATGCAAATCTTTGTTACTCGAATTGAAGGCTACTCAAGACTAGGATGTCAAACTCCTTCACACCAAAGGAGATGATCAATCGATAGTTTGTCAGGTGTCTGAGGGGGACAATAAAAACATGTGCTAGACTGAACCAATAGAATAAAAAGCTATGGTGGTGGACCATACTTCTATACTCCAAAGTTAGCAAAAGAAACTCTTTACCAAGAGAGCAAGGAGTTATGGTTTTTAGATTGAAGACCATGCCTTGCCATGGGGCAAGAAGAAGAAAGAACCAAGAGGAATGCACAAAAAATGTGATTCTTGGTGGAGAGTTCCATCACCTATCACTAATTTTGGGGACAAAATGGTTTCTTATAGGTTTATCAGGATGGAATGCCATCTTCCTTGTCTCACAATGGGTAATGTTTGAATCACTTAATTTTTTGAAGTATCAGATGAGTTCACCTATACATATGTACACTTGTATAGTCTTTAGTTCTATTTTGTGATTTTCATTTTCATTTTTTTGGCACCTTTCTTTTTGGGTAGCATGAATCCGTATCCCAATGGCATACTTAAAGGCACTAGAGATTCTAGTTTCTACTCCCCTCAGCTATTTCAAGTTTTCAACTAAAGGAAGTTCCCCAACTGGAGCCATCTGTTATCCCCAAAAAATGTCACTCATTTTTGGGACAACATATGAACTATTTTGGCCCTACAAGACCAAAATTGTCTCTTCCCTTTTCAAAATTTGTTTTGAGCATTCAAATTCCTCATTTCTCAAGCTTCTCAAAAATATATGGACTCTTCAAGCTTGAATCTATGGACTCTGTAGGAAGAAAATCTATGGACTCTACAGGCTTGAATCTATAGACTCTGTAAGAAGAAAATCTATGGACTCTATAGGCCAAGTTCTATGGGATTCATAGGTTGATTTCTACAGAATCTGTATTAAAGAAGCAAACTCTCAACACTTTGGTGATTTCAAGGCCTGAACCATTGAACCATTGAACCACTTGGGTTCAAAGGTTCAACAGGTTTAATGGTTCAACAGGTTCAACGGCCATATGGTTTAATGCATTTTGTTTGAGTGATCAAAAGACTTAGCCGAATAAAAAGAATGAACTTATTGAACCATTGAACCTTGAACTAAAAGGTTCAACCAGTGTGATGAAGATCAAAGAGCTTAGAAATAAAAAGGAAGTGATAGAGAAAGGATGAACCAATGAACCGATTAAACCTTGAACCAAAAGAGTTCAAAGTTTAATGGTTCATGGGTTTAAAGGTTCAAAGGCAGCCTCAGTCAAGGAAAGAAGCAACAAATAGGTGGTTCAATGGATGGTTCAACCAAGGAGTGGGAAAGCGATTGAACTAGGAAGTGATGGAACAAAATAGTCAAAATGAACCGATGAACCAATGAGCCAATATACTTTTAGTGGGTTCAAGGTTTAAGGTTCAACATGGTTCAAGTAGCTAGCAACCATTGACAACCCCACAGACATCAAATTTAAACTAAGGGAATATCCATTGAAATTCAAATAAAGCATGGAACTTGAAGGAGGAACCAAGCGACTAGCTTAAAAGATAGCCTAGGAGCTTAAAATTCTAGGAAGAGACAAAGCTAGAAAGGACAAAAGTGGAAAGAGGGAAAAGCCTAAAATATCTATGCAAAAGTTATTCTAGTAGGTGGAACAGTCTGCAAAGTAGATATTTGAGCTTGAAAACATTGAAGGCACAACCGATTGGTCTCCTTTGGAGTAAAGACAAAATGGACATCTACGTAGATGTCAAAGGGGATAAACCAGATGATCTAGACTTAGGAGAAGACATATGGGATGAAATGACACACCATAGTTAAGATAACTACCCTATTTTCAATGCAGTCCTTTAACAAACTTGGAAATTCATTCAAGGCATTAAATGCATAGCATGGACCGTTCTATGAAACAAAGTGCCAAGTCTTTATTGGCTCTTATATATTGTAATCTCTTTTATTTTTTTAAGGGAGACCTTCTTGTTACTAGAATCAAAACTCTACCCAAATTGAAAGGTGAATACTGAGACTTTGAGCTCAGATTGTATTTCATTTTATCTGAATGAGAAAGTAAGTTACTTGCAGACTTTGTGTTGTTATAGCTTGTGCCATTTTAGGAGATTGTTCTTATGTCTGTCTTCTAGATGCATTATTGTTTATTTAATCTAATAAGCAAAATTAGTGGAAGTGATAAGGAAGATGTCCTAAAGTCAGCTACTTTCAGACTTTGTGCTATCATAGTTATCTTCAGTGTGTGTTTATTTTCTATTTCTATGTAAAGGACCTTGGGATGACTTTGTGCCCCCATTGTTCTTTGTATCTCACTTTTGGGTAGTTGAGGTGGAAACTTTGTGTTCTATTTCATACTGCTGGTTACTACCCTTTGTTACTAGTTCCATTGTTATTACCTGCAAGAACTCTTATTGTTCCCTGCAAGATCACTTCTGAAAGAAGAGAAGTGCCTTCAATGTCTTCACCAAGATTTTTTCCTCTATTTGTTAACATCATCTCTAAAAAAAGAGAGATGGGTGGCTTATCCTACCCCTGAGTGTTATTTTATACTTATATATATAGTATATAGCTCCTTCATATTTTATAGGGAACCTCCCCTTGATGAGAGGAGAGATTTTTCCCCTTTGGATGTGGTAAACCTACAACTTTGGATGACCAATCTCCCTATGCTATGGTTGAAGAGACCTATTTTTCTCTCCAGTTAGCTGGTCAACAAAATATTCACCCAATAGAAATCATCCACTATTTGAATACTCGTTCCACCTAGAGAATCAGGTGTGGTCATGGTCTATCTCCATAAATCCATGTGTGACTCATACCTATCCATAGTCACTCACCTATATGCCATAGTAAATATGACATATTAATAAAATAAATTTTCATGAAAACTAGCAAAATTCATGGCCCTATCCACTAATCCATCATCCATGACATCATCATGAATATGTTGTGTTAGTATGCAAAGTGTAGAATCAATGGAAATATCTCAATACTCATCATCACTAGAACCTACACATACCCATACAATGCATTAGATACCTAACCAATTAAATAAGTAACCAAATACATAGAATATACAAATATTTAATAGTAACATTGATATCCCCAAGGGGATCTACATATAGTACATCCTCTAAAACAATCACAACTCTCAAAAATAGAGGTGGCCATCTATACTCTCTCCACAATGTTGTATAGGAAACAATAGCTCCTACATCATCCACATTTGGTATGTCAATCACTAGATACTACTATATCAATGTAGTCAAGGCTACTACCTTGACTCATTGGACCCTAAGAAGTCCTCAACCACACCAATAGCTCTGAGGGTGCATCCTAAGTAACACCAAACTATCATGGCACCTACTCATACTATAACCTCTCAAATACATTAACCTAATAGAAATTCATCCAATAGCTCACTCAAATATGTCTTAACTAAGAATCATCCTCAATCTATCCTTTATAGTCCTTATAAGGCCTCCAGATAATGTCTCCATCCATCAATACATCAAACACTTATTGACACTGCATCATGCTCCTCTTGGGCACGTGGTCATCCCATTCCACCTCTATATAAGTGATTAAGTGTGAGCCTAATCACCTCATTAACGTAATGGTGGTCTACTCACTTCTATATACTCATATGCCCAATAATGTAATAGTGTGGAAGATCCAATCCCTCTAGCACACATCTCCTACATAAAATGGTACACTAATTGATATAAGTGGGCTAACATAGTGTAACCCCATGAGTATATGGTATCATTATCCTCTTTTTCCTACACTATCTCATGCATCTTGTATGATATTGATACCCCACTCCCCTTTATAACCATAAATGAAGCTAATAAAATCACTAATAAATTTAACAATCATAGAACATTAATTGTGATAATAAGTGAAAATAATATATCACTATAGCTCCCTACATGATAAGTCTATTTAGACATCATATAAAAATACCTAATAGACCACTATATATCTTCATCACTAGTATCATCATATAGTACTAATCTCTACCTATTAATCAATAACTATAAGATCCTATACACATCATCTAGGTTGATAGTCATCTCCCCAATAGGTAACCAAAATGTGCATGTATCTTCATACCACCTCTCACATAGTATAATCATCATGTGTTTATCCTAGGGCATTAGATCTAAGGATTCCATGTGACTTAGACCAACTCTCTCTCTACCGTGACCATCTTATCATCTTTCAAGGGTAGGTAGCATAAGGTCTCCATCATTTGGACACTCTATAAATCTCTCATGCACACACCAACCTATAAAAATATAACCAAATTGGCATTAATAATATAAAATATAATATTAATATATAATAGTAATCATCAAACATTAGTAAAAAATAACAAGAATAAGAAACTAGGCCTATTAAACACTAGCAGTACATACAATATAGTAGTGCCATATCTAGGATACTAGTTCCATGTCTTGGACACTAACACCATATTAGGACAAAAGAGCCACATTTCCTAAAATGGACATAAACTACCATATTTATAGTAAAAATAGTAAAAAAATGTACTACAAATGATAAAAATAGGAATAATAATAGGCTCCTTACCAAGTTAACCTCCTCCCTAGCCTAGATAATCACCTCCACCTCCTTATACAAGGTCAAATTCATTCCTCATCTCCTCATCATACTTTCTAGCTCAAAAAAACAAATAACTATCAACTCAAATGATTCAAATGGATTACCAAACTAATAAACTAACCTATATAAGCCACATTTATAAAATACCACCTTATTAAAGTTGACCTTGTATATAAATTTCACCACCTAATACCAATTTATTGCAATCACAATATCTTAAAAACCATAAAACTGATTTATGATTCATTTCTTGCATGTGGGACTTTACCTCAATGTACCTCACCCTATATTGGCTAAACCAATATCCCAATAACATTTAACTCTTAAAAAATGACAAAATCAATATTCATATAATAAACTCAATTTAAACCAAACATCTATCCCATTAGTAATTTAAAAAGCAAATATGTCATAATCAATAAAATATTCAAATTTAAAACATCACCCTAGCTAATTAACACCAACACATCAATCATTACCAATTTTGGTTAGACACCCTTACCTCACTCTTGACACTCTCACCAAAAGGGGATAAATTACACATAGATCAAATCATATATACATATTTAGAAACATAGGTCTACTCATCTAAAAATATTTAGACATACATGTTCACTCATATATAGATATTCAGACACACAGGTTCACTCAGATACATATATTCAGACACACAAGTTCACTTAGATGTAGATATTTAGACATACAGGTCTAGTAAAATATCAATATTTAGACACATAATTTGATATAGATATATAGGTTTAATTAAATATTTAGGTTTGACTCAGATATATAGTTTGAATTAGATACAAATTTTTAGACACACAAGTTTACTCAGATATATATTTTTAGACATAGGTTTACATAGATATATAGTTTGATGTAGATACACAAGTTTACTCAAATATATAATTTGACTCAAATATACATATGTTTAGATACATAGTTACATTACTTAAATATCAAGATTGGGGCATGATGTAGATCACATGTCTTTGATCTCTATTTTTTAGATTACTATATCACACTTAGATCATCACTAGGATGTCACCAAGATGCCATCAAGGTTTCACCATTTTGGTTCATAAGACCGTTCATAGAAATTGAACCATAGATTTCCACCAAACCCAATTTACATACTTAGATTGAGTACACATATTAGAGTGGGGGAAAGTAGACCTTGTTTCTCCACATATCTAGTTTACATGTTGAGTACACATATTAGAGTGGGGGAAATCAAGTATTTTTTATACACATATCTATTTTACATACTCATTTTTAGTACATATATTAGAGTGGGGGAAAGTAGGCCTTATTTATCCACATATCTAGTTTACATACTCATTTCAGTCCAGATATTAGGGTGGGGAAAAATTATGATTTTTTTCCTCATGATTCAATTCACTATTTAGATTTAGTATAGAGGACACACAAATTATGGATTTCCTCTTCACATAATTCACTTTAGCTCATATCCAATTCTTTGGCTAATAAGTGAGCTAGGTCTAAAACACATACACATAGGTAATCACAGGTAGGCATTCCTCTTTTATTTTAATCTAATACTTTCATTTCATTGCATTACTAGATTGAAAATGGGGAAATGTATACACCCTAATTTGGTCAATAAACTACAAGTATTATGTATTTTTTTCTCTTTCACATGAAGGTCTTAGTGATGAATATAACCCTTTTTCACATGGTCATTTTGGGTCTCTTGATCTTTCTTATGTCTTATTTTCCCTATTTTATTACACCCTTAGTGGTCCTAAGTCACCTCCTCCCAGTCACAAGGGCCCCTAGCCTATCCTACCTAGTCTTAACTCTATTTTAGGCCTCAAGACACTAGTGTCATTATTAGGATAGTAGTGCCATATGGTGCTAGTGTCCAATTATGGATCTAGTGCTTGATGATCATTTTATCCTACAATTTTTGTCCTAACCCTACCTTGAGCCTTCTCTTATGTTTTTATACCTCCTTTTTGACTTGCAGGCCAATGAACAAAGTCTTAAATTTAAATTAAAGTTACTTCTATATAAATATCCTCACAAGGAATTTAACATCTATCACTTATTATTTTGGCACATAATTACATAAAATCACTCAATAGTACAACTCAATACTCTACATATTACTCAACTATTACATTAAAAAATTTCATGCTTAATCAAATAAGGGCCTAAGTGAAAGTCATTCTAGCATACCATGTGAATTGATTATGCATGTTCCCTAAGGGAGAACTACATGTGATCTAAGACCCATAACATTAAGGTTAATGTACATAATGACCAAGACAATAGGGGTTTTGTTCTACATGATCTTAATATCCCACAACCTATTTTTTCCATTTATTTTGAATTTGATCTAGTTGTTATCTCATGTGTGTAGGTACTCATTAGGGTTTCAAAATATATTTAATGAAAATAGTGACAAAGGAAAGCTTTTAGAAGACAAAACCACCTATAGGTCCCCCAAAACCTCTTGTAACTTCCTTGAAAGTTTTAGGTAGCTCCTCTAAGAGGGACATGAGTTCCATAATTAGACATTATTACCACATGGTGTTATTGTCTACATAATGATGCTACTTTCTAAATCCTGATTTTAGCTACAATCATAGAATAAAAGGTGTCTGATTATTTTTTAATCCTATTTCAACCTTTTGAGTCATATAAATACATATTTTTCATAGATATGTTCTATTTCCTTACATCTTTTCTATCTTTGGAAAGGTTTTTCAAATCAATTATTTCATCTTTTCATTCCAATTTATTTTTATACTCATCCATTTAATAATAGAAGATTTACATACACGAGGTTAGGGTTTATGACTTAAAGGAATATAAACCCTATGCTTTTAAAGGGATAAGTATATTAAATTAGGGTAAATATATGAAATAAATACATTAATTTATATATTATAGAATTGACTAAATTTAACCTTTCTAAAAATAACAATAAATAATGTAAATGAGAACTTAGAAAATAATTGAGATAAATGATTTAAAAGCTAAAAACTAAGGTAGAGGTTAGTCTAAGTGCCATAAATATGATCCAAGTGTTAAAACCCCTTTTATATAGTATTACCGTAATTGGAAAATAGTGTCATGTGGTGCTAGTGTCCCTATTTGGGTGGTATTATCCTCTATGTAGAACTATTCCTAGCTTTTGGGTGCACTTATATCTAGGTCTCTCAATCCTATTCCTGCATGCATGAATTATGGAATCTTATAGATGACCTATTTAGAATTATTCTTTGATAAAACCCTAATCTTCTATGTTATTAGGGAATCTAGTTGATATAAGTAATAAAGTGTGTTTTTAGTGGGGTAGGTTGGACATCCTCAATACCTTGTTGTGATGAGTGTTTCCTACATACCAATACTTTGAAGAGGGATCAAACTTGATGTATTTATACCCACCTAAGTACTAGTGTAAGTGATAGTGAATCTAGTATGATTATAGACTTGAGTTCTTTGAATGTACTTGAGACTAGAAATGTGAGTAAACTAAACTTAAGAGTGTTGTAGATGGATGTATGTATAAGTAAGGTAGAATAAGGATTTATAACCTTAATTGTGCATAGCTTATTTTGATTTTATATGTGTAATTTGCATCTAATTCCATATAGTGGTTAGAGGGATAAAATTCAAGTATATATACTATTATGGTGCTTTTAAAAGTGTTAAAATAGGTCTGGTTAACCCTAGGTGTTCTAATATTTTAAGATATATCCATTTGTGGAAAAAGGAGGCAAATGGAAATAACACCAAAATTGGTACACTAGTACCATGTGGTGATACTATCCCTCTTATGGCACTAGTATCTAGGTGGTATAACTTGAGGCATCAAGGGCCATAATGTAATAATGAGGTTTTCAGACTGATTTAGGGATGTCTAGGGATTCTTATAGTGCACATTAAGGATATATAAGTGTGAAAATAGGCCCTAATATAGGTCAAGGGATAAGTTAGAGATAGGTCATCTCAATTAGCACTCTTAATATTCAAATGTCCTTTTTAGGTGATTATAAGAAGCAAGAGTTTAATCATTTAACAAAGAGTGATAGCCTATTAATGATAGATGAACACACTAGATCAAAGATGATAGAAAATATAGAAGGGTTTAGGTGGTCACATCTAGTTCCAATTAATATTTCATACTTGACACCTGCATCTAACTCAAACACTAACATTAACACAACTGTCTAGATCTAATGTAAGCACGAGAGGTAATAAAATCATAATATAGTCCACTTCTAGTGTATTTTATCCAAATTTTTCATGTGCATAGTAAACTAGTTAATAACTTTTTTTTCATTTATTTCAATATCAAACAATAATTTTACTTACTATTTTTAGCATATCTCAACATTTAAATTAAAATTATTATTTATTTGAGTTGGAAATTAATTGGTATACTATACATCAATTTATGATGGTTGTGCGTATTCATTTATATATTCTCAAGCATATACCATATTGATCCATCTCAATTTAGAGTTAAATGATTCCTACTCACTTATTTTACTCCTTATTCATTATGTTTGATTACTTCATTTCCTTTATTGATGAAATGCTTATGTGGTATAATGGAAAGTATGTGTTTAATATAGAGTTATTATTGATTTAAGTAGTTTTATTTGTTAAAATGAATAATAATATCTCCCTCCCTAAATTACTAAGATATGAAAAATTTTGTTAAGAAATGCATCCATTATTAACTTGGTTATAATTTAAACCATAGAAGGGAAAAGAAAATCAAATTGAAAGGTTTCCTTTCCTTATTAATTAGATTAATGCATGGGGTATGGTGATATGTAAATGTTATTTTTTACCATTATAATAATGGAAATATAACTTGAAATTACTTTTTATTTGCCTTAAAGTTTTGGATTTCAATTATTTTTAAATTAAAGCTAACTTACAGATTAAATTTGTAATTATTTGATTTATATACTTGTAATGACAAGATATGTTACAAACCTATAAGTATTCTTATAACTATTAGATTTGAAACTTACATAATTATATACAAATATTTATGGAAATAATATTTTATTATTTTTATAATGAAATGATGGGGGTATTTATGAGTTATTTAATCTAATATCAATTTCATAGATGGATAAATGGAATGTTTAATGCCAATCAAGGAATATAATGATGATGATGATGATGATGATGATGATGATGATGATGATGATGATGATGATGATGATGATGATGAAATATTATACATGGGTCAAGTCACGGTTGATCACACCTAATCCCTAGTTGTGTGCCTTAAGGGTTGATGGTATGACTATGCAAGTTGGTACAAAGGCTCAGACAGATAGTCTTGGACATGGATGCACACCTATTATATGTTCAAAAGGAAATTATAGGGCATACTCAATCCTAACCATGCTCTATGGGTGGGACATGACTACCCACCCATATGCCTTTTAACAAAGTGACACAGTTTCTCTCCTTGTTATGAAAGGATCTTAGTCTTCTCTCAAAAAATACACATCACCCAAACATCTATTATTTGATATATATAGTTTTTATATATATCTTCCTCCTTTATTAGGACATGGAATCCCCTAACCTATAATGATCAATCAAATAAAAAATAAAAAATGAGTGAGATAGAAAGAAAGAGGATAAAAATAATAATAAGAAGATTTTACCTACGATTTTTTATCTAATGGTTAGGGATTGTTTGATCTAATGAATATAATCATTTGATTCAATTTTGGGAGGAAGTTTCCATTTTTTAAACTTTACTTGTGAATTTTCATTAATTTCATAGTGAACCTTTTATATCACTTATAGGAATTAATTTATAAATGGACACTTCCCATAGTATAATGTGCATAATGTTTTTTTAAATAAAATTTGAGCTTTTATAAAAATAAAAATTAGAGTATTCACCTTTTTAGAAAGGAAACTATTCTTATAAGTATTTAAATAAGTCATATGTAGATGACTTAATCACACTCAATCTAAACACAAAACTAATATAATGTGAAAATACTCAAGGAAGTATATAATTAATATATGCATTTTTTGAGATTCAAAGAAAAAATCTTGAAAATGATTTCTGAATTGAATAAATCCATTGTGGAATAAGCCAAAAAAATTAAGATAATAAATTTTAATTAAAACCTTTATTATTTCAAAAATGTATTTCATGCCAAGGATAAACTTCTTAAATGGGTTGGATATTAATACTAATTACTAACATAAGCAATTTGAAATTTGTATAAAATAAATAGCCATTGTTGAATTTTATTAAATATGGGATTTGAAATAAATTTTAAATGGAAAATAAATATTGTATAAATGAATAAATAGTTTAATTACCAATAATTGAAACTAAAATTTTCAAATTTAAAAAAATAGTTTTACAAGTAGCTTATCAATACTTTTCTATTTCATAAGAGTTGGTTTGGAACTAATGTAAAGTAATATCAAAATACAAAATTTATCAAATATGATATTTAAAACATTTTTTAAATGGATTATAAATAATGGTTTTATAGTCTGATAATTTTATTATTAGACTTTGCAATGAAAGTTACGTAAAATTGAAAAGTAGTTTCATGAGCAGTTTGTATTACAATTTTTATTTTGTAAAATTCATTCAAAAATGCTAGGTAATTTTATAGCATATTTCCAAAAAAAATATGATGTTATATTTTTATTTACATTATGTTATAAAATATGACTAGACTTTTGGAATAGTATATTACTTTATTGTGGAATTTATTTCCTAGTAATTTTGTATGCACTTTGATAAATTGGAGTTTCTGTGAAAAATGTTTGATTTGAAAATGTTGTTTACCTCCACAACTATCTAGTTTTTTTATTTTAAATAAATTTCTAGGAGACTTATTTATTTATTTTATAATTAAAAAATGCAAAAAATCTTATAATATATTGATTGATCATTTCTTATAAATAATTACACATAATTTCATTTGCATTTTACTATCTTAGACTTGATGTACAAAATATTGTATTTTTCATATAATTTTGTGAATTATTTCATGCATAATTATATAAATTAAATTAGATCACGAATGGTGATGGCTGCGAGTGGCGGACAGGCCATGAGTGGCGGTTCGGAGAGGATTGGCGGAAGGTTGCCAGGGGACCAGTTTGGCGACCCCAGCAAGGAACGGCCGATGCCTGGAGAGTCAGCGCTGGAGGCTGACAGGACTTTTGTCACGGAGAGCTCGAAGCTCACGAAAATCAATGGCTGCCTGCCCAGAAGCCATGAGCGCCCAGTGCTGGTTTTATCCCCTGACTCTGTGAAGGAGGAGGTCGATTATTTGTCTGCTCATACCCTCATTTGCAAATTTTTGGGAATCCGTATTTCAATAGCAGCCCTGGATGCCTGGATCAGGAGGACTTGGCAAATTGATGGTGATTTTGACATTCTGCTTGCTGGGAACAGTTACTTCATGGTTAATTTCTCCTCTGTCGCTGATCGGAATAGGATATTTGAAGGGGGACCGTACTTCTATGAACGAATTGGACTCTTCCTGAAGCCCTGGCACGCAGGTTTTAATTCGGCGGATGATATTCCAGCCTCTGTTCCGGTCTGGGTTCGGTTACCGAGATTGCCCCTGGAGTTCTGGCGGGAAGACATTCTTCGCCAATTAGCGGCTATGCTGGGAACTCCGATGGCAATTGCTCATCAAACACTGGACAAGAAGGTAATTTCGTATGCTCGCATTTGTGTTGAAATTAATTTAAACAATCCACTCCCGGACTCTCTTGAGATTTGTCTGGGCAGTTCCTCATGGATTCAGCGACTAGACTACGAAGCAATTCCATTTCGCTGCCGTATTTGCCATATATATGGCCACTTGCATAGGCAGTGTCCACAGGCGAACAAAGACTCTGTTCCTCAAGGAGAAGGCTCTGGTTCTCGGGTGGCCAACAATGTCAGTGGAACAAGACAATCGAATCACAGTTTGAAACAACAGTTTCAAGCGGAGGACAAGATTAAAGGGAAAAACCCTCTCTTCCCCCCTGGGTTACAGCAGGGTGCAAGTGGTTCCAAGGATCCTGACAAGGACGGATTTTCCACAGTTAGAAGACGTGCAAGGAATCGTGGGCTGAAGAGGACTAATTTTGACAGACAGATTGAAGTCAACTTCAATAGATTTGAGGCCCTGGATAACATGAATATAGAGGATGGCATCCCTGATATGCCACAAACAGAAGATGAGGATACTATGGAACAACTCGCCCCAGGGAATGTTTCTCTGGCTTTGGTAACTCGTGTGAATCAAGAGCTAGACCGTGACATGCAGGATGCTTCTAACACAGACTTGCTGGACACAGAGGACAAAGGTACTCGATGGGCAGATCTAGCTAAGGATTTGGATGCCCCCAGGACTGACAAGGGACCGTCCTCTAGCCTTGGCCTCATGCATAGGCCTTTCAAGAAAGCCACTGTTTCCAACCCATCTCGACCTGGACGAAGAAAGGACCAGGAGCGGATTAAACTTACAGGTGATCTTCTAGTTGAGGCGGGGCATGTCAAACCCCTGGATGAGCATTTCTCAGCGGTTACCCAATGATTGTTCTCTCTTGGAACGTAAGGGGTTTGAATAGTTCTCCCCGTCAAAAAGCTATGTGTAAACTGGTAAGAGTTAACTCTCCGGATATCCTTTGTATTCAGGAGACTAAATTTTCTGTTGGGGCGTGGTTTTCTTGTATGCAAAAATTTTGGTATTGCAGACATAGTCAATGTGTTGGGGCATCTGGTTCTTCCGGCGGGCTGGCCATCTGTTGGAATCCGGAAAGCATAACACCTCTTAGCTGGTTGGCCAGTAGTTCAGCTCTTACAATGACTGCTGTTTCTAAGGAATCAGGGGAAACCATCCTGGTTACCAATATCTACGCCCCTGTGGATCTTGCTGGACAGCGGAAAGTGTGGGACCATGTTCGCTTCATTAGGAGCTGCCATCCGTATCTGCCATGGATTTTGATGGGGGACTTTAATGCTGTTCTTAGTTTGGAAGAAAAGAGGGGAGGATTGGCCCGTTTGGGGCCTTCTTCAGCAATCTTCCAACACAATATTGACCTGCTGCGCCTCTCAGATGTCCAACCTCTTAATGGCACTTTCACCTGGAGTAACAGGAGATGCGGTGAGGCTAGCATTTCAGAGCGCCTGGATAGATTTTTGGTGTCCTGCTTCTGGCTATCTAGTGCCACTTCCATAGCTTCGGAAATTCTTGACTGGGGAGGTTCGGATCATTGGCCGATCAAGCTATGCACTAATCACATTCCTGAACCAAGGAAGCCCCCTTTTAAGTTTCAGCTCATGTGGCTCAGAGAGCCATCCCTTCATGATTTAATGCCGAAGTGGTGGAGACAGGCTGGTCCTAGCCATGGCACTGCTATGTTTTCTTTCGCCAAAAAGCTCCAGTTTGTTAAGGGGAGGTTGAAGTTTTGGAATTTGGACAGCTTTGGCAATCTCCATATTAAGAGGAGGAATGCGCAAGATCAGCTGAATAAGATTACCAGGCAGATTAGAGACCACGGCATCTCTAAGGAGCTCCAGTTGGCGGAAACCCAGGCGATGGAAGAACTTACAGAGTGGGACCTCAGAGAAGAGATCTTCTGGAAGCAGAAGGCACGCATTGATTGGCTTCAGGAAGGAGACAGGAATACCGCTTTCTTCCACAAGTCTGTTCAAGCAAGGCGTAATAGAAGCTACATTTCCCATTTGGTGTGCCCGGATGGGGGGCGGCTGAATTCTTCGCAAGCCATTTCTAGAGAAACAACCCGCTACTTTTCTACTCTTCTCTCTGACGGACAGCAACTGCCCGAGATAGCTGAAAATAAGGTGCTGACCTGTATCCCCTCGATTGTGGATTCCAGCTTGAATGAATATCTTATGCGGCCTATTGAGAGGACTGAAGTTGAGGAGGTGGTCTTCAGCATGAAGAGAGGCAAAGCACCTGGGCCTGACGGATTTCCTGTGGAATTCTATCAAGATTTTTGGGATGTCATCAAGCAGGAGCTCTTTGAAGTAATACAGGAATCATACTCCAACAAAGAGATGTTGAAGGCTTTGAACGCCACCTTCCTGGTCTTAATACCTAAGAAAGAGCAGGCGGACCAGCTGGATCACTTTCGGCCTATTGCCCTCTGCAATGTTGTTTACAAAATCATCACTAAGCTCTTAGCGGGTAGACTCAAACGCTGCCTCCCTTTGATTGTTTCAGAGGAACAGGGGGGTTTTGTTGCGGGCAAGCAAATTCTTGATGAGGTTGTCATTGCTTCTGAAGTCATTCATTCTATGAGCACGTCCCAAGAGCGTGCCATGTTCATCAAACTGGATTTATCTAAGGCCTACGATAGGGTCAGCTGGAAGCTCTTACAAAAAATCATGCTGGCCTTTGGTTTCAGCCCGGCCTGGATCCAATGGGTGTTTAGCTGTGTCACCACACCTTCCTACTCGGTCCTCATCAATGGGCAGCCCACTGAGCTTTTTGGAGCAGCGAGGGGACTTCGTCAGGGGGATCCGCTCTCCCCTTATTTATTTATCATTCTGGTTGAAGGTTTGGGCCGGCTTATAAAATTTCAGGTCTCTCAGAGTATTGTTCAGGGATGGCAGTGGGGGAATGGCCTTGTCACGTCCCATCTTCAGTGCGTGGATGATACCATCCTGTCTGGGAAAGCGCGTATTCGGGAGGCGCGCGCTTTCCGTGACACCATTGACATATATCTGGATGCTTCTGGGCAGCAAATTAATGACCACAAATCCTCTATCTTTTTTTTCAATACGCCTGGTCCTATACAGAGGAGAATAGCTACCATTATGAGGTTTCAAATTAAGGCTCTCCCAGTGGTCTACTTGGGCATTCCCATTGTGGTTGGTAGGTAGCCACGGCTGTTTTGGCAGAATGTGCTGGATAGACTGAGGCAAAAAGTGAGTCACTGGACTCATAGATGGCTCTCCACGGCTGGTAGAGTCACATTGCTCCAATCTGTGATTCAAGCTCTGCCTGTGTATCGTTGCTTGGTCCAGGCTGCCCCAGTTTATTTTCTCAAGGAATTCGATGCTCTTTCCCGCCAGTTCCTTTGGAGTGGGAACCTGAGAAGCACCAAATGGAGTTTGATCAAGTGGGAGACGGTTTGCCGGCCAAAGAAAGAAGGGGGTCTTGGTTTGCGCTCTTCCATCCTGGCGAGCCAGGCTTTGGCTGCCAAATTATACTGGAGATGGTGTACGAATCAGTCTCAATTGTGGGCTCGCATTCTGGCTAGTAAGTACTTTCCCGAGGTGGATCCTTCTGTCATCCCTCGGCTCCCTCTTGAAGGGGGAGGTTCCATGATTTGGCGTACCCTGAAAGGAGGAGCTCAGTTAATTAAAAACAGCCTGTTCTGGATTTCCAAGTCTGGAGAACAGGCCCTCTTCTGGGAGGATTCTTGGGATGGCCAGCCCCCAATCCTACATTCTCACCCGCATCTGCAACCATTATATGAGGTCTTTCAGGCTGCTGGCTGGACTAATGTGGCCCATTATAAGGAGGAGTACAACATGGGTTTAGCCACTGGATTCAGATGGAAACACTCTTCAGATTGGCCCCCTGGTGGATCCTGGGAGAATAGATTGGAGCTTAATCATGTTTTAACCTCCAGACATTGCAACTCTATAATTGGTCTGGATGAGCTTGCTTGGGGAGGATGCTCTACTGGCAGCTATTCTGTATCGGCGGGCTATCGGGTTCTGCTTTCGCAAGTGCTAGGAGAAGCGTATTTCCCCTGGGGGAGACAGACATGGAATACTGTTACTTGGCCCAAATGTTGTTTCTTCCTGTGGACGCTTGCCTACAACAGGTGTCTCACGTGGGACAACCTGTGCAAACGCGGCTTCCAGGGACCCTCCAAGTGTGTCCTCTGCTGTGGAGAGGTGGAAACAGGGTCACACCTCTTCTTTCTCTGTCCTTTCACCAAGCTTCTGTGGCATAAATGGTGGGACGCATGGAGGAGACCCTGCTGTCACGCCACCTCTTTAGCCGAATTCTGGGACACTTTAGGCGCTCCCAATCACAAAACTCCAATTCTCCAGGCCGCCTGGCTTGCTGGGCCGGCATTCATACTATGGCATGTTTGGTTAGAGCGAAATAAACGCATCTTCCGCGCGGAACAGAGGACTGCCAACACCATCTGGGCAAAGGTTCGTGACTCCCTTTTGGAGTCGTTGACTGCGAAGGGATTTTATGCGGACGGGCTGGCTGAAGGGGAGTCGAACATTCTTGCTAGCATTGCTGGCGCTCTGTCCAGCGCTCCCTCCACGGGCCCACCTCCACGCTCTTGTCACAGACTCAAGCAAGTTCACAAGCCGATCTGCAGAAGAGGTCGTTGGACGCCCCCTCCAAAGGGGAAGTTTAAAATTAACACTGACGGGTCTTCGAGAGGAAACCCGGGTGAAGCTGGCATTGGGGGCGTTGCTCGGGATAGTTCTGGAAACACTCATTTCATTTTCTCTGTTTATAAGGGATGGCATACCAACAATTATATGGAAGCGCTCGCCATCCTCCAGGCGATACAACACTGCTGTCAACTGGGCTGGCAGAATATTATTTGCGAGTCGGACTCTCAGGTGGTCATTGATTTGTTAAACAATCGTATTTTTGATAGAGCTGATTGGCGACTAGTGGTGGTTGTTCAACAGATTCTCCAGGTGAGTAATGTGATGGAAACGGTGAGTTTCAGGCATATCCCCCGGGAATGGAACGGGGTTGCTGACTGTTTAGCCAAATGGGCCTCTGAGCAAGGACCTCAATGGAAAATTCTTGACTACAGCTTGCTGCCTTCGACCTTCTCCCAGAAGCTAAGTCTTCTGGTTGAGCAGGACAAGGCGATGTAATTTTCTTTTCTGGCTTTCTCGTTTTGCTATAAATTTTTACCCTGGTTAGTTAAAAAAAAAAATTAGATCATTATTTTATATAATCTCTTGTTATCCTATGAAATACATATAAATTAATAGTTTGATTTATTAAATATAATCATAATTTATTTAAGTATTGTTTTTAGTTTCCTTATGTACACCTAGGGAAAATAGTGTTGGCTACAAAGTTTAGAGATTATTATAAAAGTAAAAGATATTTTACCTTGCTCAAAATTTGGGAAGTCTAAATGATCTGTATGTTTGTATGTATGTATGTATGCATGCATGCATATATGTATATACACACATACACATATACATATTATATGCAAGGAGTCCAAGAGGGGGTTAGTCAAATGTTAGTATGATAAAACCAATAAAAACACATATAGATCTCACACCTCTAGCCTAGATACTTGGGGTATCAAGAAAAAAATTCAAGTAATAAATAAAATAATACAAAATAAGTATTATTAAACTTCCTTATGAGAAAGAGTTAAAAGTTTTCTTGGAGTGATGTGCTCAGTTGTGTGCTCAAGGAGTATTTAACAATGGTGATCATTGCATCATTTCTCCTTGCCACTTTGTCTTGGATTGGCTTGGATTTGATTGGTATGTGAATATTCTCAAATAAATTGGGCATTATATATTTGGCTTGAGATCTTCTTGAAGGTATTCATGCATAATAACATTACACAACAAAGCTTGTTGAAAGAGAGGTAGGTCTCTCTTATTTACTACTTTTCATAAAATCCCATGGATCAATCATGAGTTCAATCTAATATGAAGATGGAGGGCTTATAATAGACCTACTTTTAGATGCAAAAGACATTAAATGTTGCAATTAATAAGCATGGATTGCCTTTTTATATATTTGTTTTCTTTGACTTTTTGAATGCTTGTTAACTTTTAAGGTGATGTCATGATGATGTCATGGCTTGATATTTTGCATTTTTGAATTTATAATTTTAGATATTCATTAATTTCACATGGATTATTTAACTAAAAACTAAATTGGGTTTAATAAATTAAGTAAATTTGATTAGTCTTTTGACCTTTTCTAAAATTTGGTTAAGTACCCCACTTAATTGGTCAAATATGTTAGTTTTCTTGGTCACAACCTGACTAAGAATGAATCCATGGGAGGTTATTGTTTAGATTATTATAACCCCACATTTGATAACATGTGTGGAAACCATCCCTGGACACAACAAGAGGTCTAGGTCTCCCCCTTTAGGACACAACAAACCAAGAAGTCGAAGAGAAAATTGATAAAAGAGGTCACATAAAAGTCTGTCTCCTCTTAACTAGAAACAACTTGGCAAGAGAACAACCAGGACCTAAAAAGAAAGAGTGATCACCAATTTTGAGTGGATTGGGAACCACTGAGCCCACCCTAGATAGTAGTTATGGGAACCAGTCTCAAACACATCAAGAGGTTTGGGTCTCCCCTAGCAAACTAATGTGGAAACCAATCTAAACACATGATGAGGTCTATAATTACCAAGACTAAAGAAACAAAAAATAGGCACAAACCAAGTATAAAAAACAACCCATGCTAAAAGAGGACTCGATGAAGGGAATATTCTTCTGGCTAAGAAAGTTCAATCCTTATATTGTTTAGGAAAACATGATTCAAGATACTAAAGGGGGGAAAGAGGTTATTATTACATACATGGTAATATCCCAAATCAGGAAGCATTAAAATGATTTTGGGCATTTATATTGCATGTGTAGATGAATTTTCATAATTAGATCATTTATATGATTAGTTTGCATAGTTTGATAAAAATCAATCTAAAGTCTAGTTTAGACATAGATGTGGATGAATGGGGTGTGTACATTTTACCCCTATTTGAGAAGGAATTAAAAGACACATGAAAATGAATTTATTTTCAAAGAATTAAAAATTAATTAAGAATAAAAATGGATAATTATTGAGGAATGATGCTCCAATTTTTTTTGGGAAGCCTATGATTCCCCCTCAAGGGAGTGCCTAAAACATATGATTGATGGGCAATCCCACAAAAAGAAACAAGAATAATAAATTAATTAATCTATAGATGAGAATAATATAATTGAGATAATGCTTACATGCATTGATTAAAATACTAATTTTCCCAAAGGTGGTTATAATTAGTAATGAAAGTTGAGACACTAATTTACCAAAAGGAAATTATAATCAGTGGCACACTGATGTGCCCTAGTAAGGCAAATCAATCAAAATAATGATTTTTCCAAAGGTAGTTATAATCATTAGGATGATTTGGATTGAATAATGATTTTTATTTAGTATGGAATATTTAATCATGATAAATTGATTGTTCCCCAATAGGGTATATTGGCAAGAATAACTTAAGGATATAACCTATCACATAAATTAAAGATGAGTGGGTGAAAATGTAAGTGTGATGGTATAATAAATTTTCAAAGAATAAATAATCCAAAAAAAAATAGGCACACAAAGATGTGAAAAGTGATTAAATATATTATTGGAAGCCAATAATGGGGATGGAAGAATAATGATGGCCAAGTTGACTCGAGATACATCATGTATCCAAACACTGCCTACATAGTCCAAATGGACCTTATACCAATATAGTTCATATAGAAGAGGGAGAAATTTAATAAGGAATATAATATAATAATAATAATTGATCAATGTGGATGATTTAGTTATACCTACCAATGTGGAGATGATCATCCTTATTAGTATTGAGACAACCATAATGGTTAATGGGTTGGTTTGATCAAGGAGTAGGGGATAATTACCAAGGTGAACAAGGAGAATTACTACCCATTACATTTGTTTTAAGATCCACTATCTTAATATTTATTTTATCATGTGAAAATATGCACCATGATATAAAACACCATGATGAATTGGTAGTAATGTGCATAAAGGTCGACTCCTGATCTAATAGATAATTAAAAATAATGCACCAATGATAAAAACATGATGATAATTTTTTCATATGAATATGTATGGAATTAATAATAATGTATAAAGAATCACCTAATGAATTCATATACACTAATTAAAGTAAAAATAATGAAAGCAAGTAAATAGGTAAAATAAAATAAAATAACTAACCAAACACACTTAAAGTTGGAAAATAAAAGCAACATAAAGCATCATGTCATCAACCAAGTCAATATATATGTGTGAAAGCTTAATGGAATGATAAATACATTGTTCCCCCAGGTAATTATATATGTAATGAAATGACATATAGGGATAGGATATCCTGATATAACCTACACACTTTGGTTTTACCCCAGTATGATGAAAGTTGTGAGTTTGGCCTAAAAATATGAATTGGATAGTGCCCCTAAGTAAGGATACATGTAAAGGGAAGGTCACACCCAAAATAGAAGTTAAATTTATTGGAACTAATAATGGATTTTCCCCTAAAGAGAAAACTTTGGGATTTGTGACTAAGTTTAGGACAAGACAAATGTTTTTGGATTTTAGGGCTTTATATATCTCTAGGAGATTGTAATAAATTTTGAAATGTTTAGGTTTTTTAAATGTTTTGAATGTTTTTGGAAATTTTTAGGTATCTTAACTCATTATATATTAACAATATACCACTCAAAAAATGTTAAGAGTGTGGGATAAACTAAGGGTGTAATAGTGCATCAATTTCAAATGCATAATTCACACAAAAGTGACTCACAAAATAGTGATAGATTTAGATTAGCTTTCTCAAAAAATGGTGAGATCACAACAAAGGGGTGACCAATATAACCTCAATGTAAATTAAACACTACCTACATAGCACCAAAGGAACTCAAGTCAATGTAGTTATGCCTTATAATGGAGGAATGCTTGGAAAATGTTTCCAACATTTTAGGGTTTTTTTGGTATCTTAACTCAATGGAGGATTACGAGATATAAAATAGGATAACCCATAAAATAGAGAGAGCATGGGAAAAGGGGATGATTGATCTGACCTCAATGTAAATTTAGCACTACATACATAATCTTAAAGGACCTCAAGCTAATGTAGTTTCATTTTATAGTGGTGAATGCTTGGAAATGTTTCTAATGTTTTGGGTTTTTATGGTATCTCAACTCAATGGAGGAATAAAAGACATAGAATGGTCTAACTCAAAAAATATCCAAAACATGGCCAAGGGGCTGATTAAGCTAACCTCAATGTAAATTGAGCACTTCCTACATAGTCTCAAAGGACCTCAAGTCAATTTTGTTTCAATTTATAACAAAGGAATGCTAATAGTAAAATGGTGCAAGTAATGGTATGGCAAGGAAAAGGGCAAGGGAAGGTAAAAGGAAAGGTATGAAAAAATGTAAAGGTAAAGGCAAATGGAAAGACATGAAATAAAGATAAGGCAATGCAAATGAAATAATTTCAAGGCAAATGAAAGGTAAGGTAAGGTAAAGGGAAAGGTAAGGTGAATGGTAAGGTAAGATAAATGGCAAGGAATGGTAAATGAAATGGAAAGGTAAATGATAGGATATGATAAATAGAAAGAGATGAAACAATGGTAAGGAAAGGCAAAGGGAAAGGCAAGGTAAAATGTAAGGTAAATGATAGGGTAAGGTAAATAACAAGGCATGAAATAATAGTAAGGTAAGGAAAATGAAAGGTAAAGCAAGGAAAAGGGAAAGACAAAGTAAATGGATAGGTAAAGAAAATGACAAGGCAAGTTAAATGGAAAAGTATAAAATAATGACAAGGGAAAAGCAAATGGTAAGGTAAGGTAAATGACAGGGAAAGGTAAATGGTAAGGTGTGATAAATGGAAAGGCATCAAATAATGATAATGCAAGGGAAAGTGAAAGTCAAGGTAAATGGTAAGGAAAGATAAATGTAAAGGTATGCTAAATGGCATGGTATGACTTTGTTGATCTTATTGATGTGGAGATGCACAACCTAATCAATATATGATATAACCAGTATATTCAATGATCTTGATCTTTATCTCACACCCACTCTAAATAGATACTCTATCAAGAACCTATTACTAATTAGAAATCAAATAATGATAATTTGATATTTATTATTCATTGATTTTGTTTCCTCCAAACTTTTAGACAAGATGTCTTCATAGCCTCTATAAAGGAAAGTGTAGATAGGGATGATAAATATAAATAAGCATTGGATAAAAGCTCTAATTTGGGAATGGATTTGAAATGGATAAATAGATCATAATATAATGTATAATGGTTGGGTAACAAATTTACATCAATATTTTTATGAACACACCATGTTATTGATTCTAGATTTGACATAATTTTAGTTGTGGTGGGCTCAAAGACATATGACTATGATCTTGATAGGATCACTAGAATTTTATATTATTTAGGCCTGTGAAATGTTGCCATCTGATTATGTTGTAGAATGGAAGTTGTACTGATGTTATCTTCAATAATGTCTTCTTAAATAAATGAAGAACTATTATTCTCAACTATTGGCACCTTAAAGAGGTTTTCACTAATAAAGTTGTCTTGATTATCCCATAGTGCCTCAAAGAAGGTTTCACTAAGAAACATTGAATTTTGAATTTTATTTTAGTCTAGTGCCTTAAACAAGGTTTCATTATAAGATGCTAAGTTTGGACTTTGTTCACCCCCTAACACCTCTAAAAAGGTTTCACTAGGAGATTATTCTCTACATGAATGTGGTATTAATCCCCCTAATGTTCTATAACTGATATGTAACCATGCATGCATATAATATGTGATTTTATTAGTCCCAATTGACACTTATGGGAGGTGAAATGCTAATATAATGGATAATTTAGTTGGTGTTAATGAAAAGTGGAATGATAATGAAATGGTAAGAGGTAACATAATACTCATAGAATATACTATGAGAGCTTGTGTCAATGCTGGAGTAATCTTCCTCAAAAACTATGGAAGGATCACAAGTATATTCAAATTGATCTAGAAAGTGTGTGTAACCTATGTTGTAACATCCACTAATGTACTTTGATTATAAAGATAATTTTGACTCAAAATACTATGGATACAATGTTGGGACTGATGTTGATTCTACTTTTGATGCTAAATATAATATCAATTCAAAAATATAAATTGAATTTAATGTTGATTCTTCTTATAGTGTGGTAGAAAAGATGTTATGTTGAATGTTTGGTATTGGATGAGTAATGGATTATGGTTTAACAATGGTATCCTCATAAATAGGCCCCTCTAAGAAGGACCCAACAAATACTAGCTTGTCAAAGTGAGTATTCTCAAGAAAAGGGAAATGGTCAATAAGTAAATCCATAGAGACTAGCTTGTCAAAGTGAGGCTCCTCAAAGATAGGGCAATGGTTGAAGGGTGGCTCAATAAATACTAGCCTGTAAAATTGATACTCCTCAATAATAGGGAAGTGGTCAACATGTAACTCCATAGAGACTAGTTTGTCAAAGTGAGGCTCCTCAAAGATAGGGAGATGGTCAAAGGGTGACTCAACAAAATTTAAATTATCAAAAATAGTTGTTTCAAAAAAAACATCATGGATTTTTTGGTTGTCTTGTCCTTGGATTACACTTGGTTGTGAAATCTTAGATTTTGACACTTTATACTCTTGAATAGAAAATGGATCTTGGGGAGGTAATAATTGGATCTATTTTGGCTCAAATACCAAATTAGATTTTGTAAAGTGGGGTAAATTTAGTAGTGAATGAGTAGTGGTATGTGGTTAAATAACGGGCTTTTTGTAAATAGGCTCATCTAATATGGGATTAATAAAGACTAGTTATGGATCTAAGATGGTAATTATAATATGCCTATTTATGATTATGTAACCTTGTTGAGATAATGATCTATCATATTTAGAAGGGGAGGAGGGACTAAAATGGTAATACTTAGGTGTTATAGAGATTGGTTTCTAATATAGGCCAAAGGAGGAGGGCCTAGAATGGTAATCCTTTAGCACTACAGATCTTGGTTGGTAAAGAAAGTCAAAATAATAAGGCTTGGAATGGTAATCCTTGGGTACTATCAAGCATGGTTGTTAATGCAAGATAAATTATGAGGGCATAGAATTGTAATCCTTGGGTGCTATAGATTTTGGTTGCTAACACAAAGAAAAGGAGGGGATCCTAGAATCATAATCTTTGGGTTTTGTGTAGCTTGGTTACTAACACAAACCAAAAAAAGAGGACCTAGAATGGTAACCCTTGGGTGTTGTGAATCTTGGTTTCCAACACATGCCAAAAGAGGAAGGCATGGAATGGTAATACTTAGGTACTACATATCTTATTTATTAATGTAGGACAAAGGAGCATTATCACCATAAGTAGGTGATTAGGTACCTTTATCAAATAAATTATCCCTAAAAGGGTAGACTTGTTACTTTAATTATCCCAAAGAAGGGTGGTCTTGGCATATGATAATTGGCATGACTGGGTTTAGGTTTGTAAATTAGTCCAAAGAGGGTAGTCTTTGTCTATAAAATTGTTTTTAAACTTTGTCTTGGTTATGAAATAAACTTGCTCTAGGTATAGCTAAGATTTAGCTTGATTTTCATGGTCTAAAAGGGGTAAAAAATTCCCCTAATTGGATTGTAATATGGGTTTAAAAACAAACCCTAATTTTTAATGAATGTGTAATATGTTTGAAAAACTAGATGTTTAGAAAAGGTCTAGATTTGAACATGGAAACAAAATTGGTCTATTCATACAAAAAAAACCTTGGTGTAATCATTTTGTAAATTAAATTGATCTAGGCACATGAAATAAGTATTTACATAAATAAACTTGCACTAGGAATTCACAAACAAACTCAATCTAAGCACATGAAATAGGTCTTAGATATAACTTAGGCTAAGCATGCTAAGTTTTGAACACCTTAAAGTTTATGGATGATTATTTAAAATAAATGGAACACTTTATATGTAGGAAAAGGCCTTTAAAAATAAAAATAAAAATCCATCCAAGTTTCACAATCTAAAGACAAAAAGGTGAACCACACAAGCCCATTTGTAAACAAGACTCAAGTGTAAACCAATTAGTTTAGATCTAAACTTCAAAAGATAAATTTTGAATGATATTTTTAAATACTTATATTTTTAAATGAATAATGGCCTAGACTCAGAAGGGTAGCTTAATGACACTATTTGAAACAAAGGTACACAAATAGTTTTCTAACTTAGTTTTATACAAAGGTAAATGCCTTTGAATAAATTGGGTAGCGTAACAATACCCCCTCAAGCAAGATCACAAAAAAATTAGTTTTTAAAATATCTAAGGAAAATGTTTGGAATGATTTTGATAGTGTAACAACTCTTGGTTCAAATTGGTGTGTAATATGTGTCTTGTTTTGATAGTATTGATTCAGTTCAACTTTGGTACACAAACTTAGACCCAAAAATACATGTTAGTAAAAGAAGTAGAAAAATAACCTAAGTACACGTCCTACCATAAGAATGAAAATGTGTGCATAGATTCAACCAAATTTTCCACCATTAAACCAATCTTTAATGGAATTAAGTGTTAATCCAAAAAGTAAAGAGTGCATGTAGGTAGGGTTTTATAATCCCCCTTCTATCTCCTAAGAACTAGTACATGGAAAGGAACTTGGAATGATAAAACCCTCAAAATTTTCTAGGATATTCCATGGAAAAGTAAGGTTTACTAAAATATAAATTTTTAAAAATGATAGAAATGATCCAAAGTGTGGCTAACATAGGATGCATCACCTCAATTAGATTCAAAGTCAATAGATTTATTATTTAAAGCTCGAGACCTTTTCATAATGTATTTAGTCATGTAATGCTTAGTGAAGTATGATGTATAACATGAACTAATCTAGGTTTTTATTAGAATAGTCAGGCTAACCACTCAACCACTATTCAATTCTAATTTATCATGCCTAATTTATATACCCCAACCTAGAGTGGGGTTGAAATGATGTTGGGATATGAAACCCTAGGTCAACACTCTCCTAAAGAACTTTTGAGGAGGTTATGAACTCTCACCCACAATCCAATGCAAAAAAGAAATAAATGAAAAATTAGAAGAACTTTAGGGTCATTTATGGGTCACCCAAGTCAATCAAAGCTTGGGGAGAAAAATTATGACTTTCTTTTCCTTTGTAGACTCAACCAAATAAAGAAATAAATAAGGCACTTTTGATCACCCAAGTTCTCTAAAGGGGATGGGGGAGAGCATACATACAAAGTTTATTTTTACAAAAGAGTAATTAATCTAAGAAATGGAAACTAATTAATTTTTTAGGAATGAAAAAATGAATAGAAACATCTCTCAAGAACACTAATCTAAGGTTGTTTCTATTTTTAGAGCACTAAATAAGATGTGAAGTGAAATATGGCACCTTTGATTTATTGTTTGTACTTGTAACTTTGAAAAGCAAAAATGAATGTTTTAAAGTAAATTTTAAGAACCAAAAGGAAGTGTGAATGAATTTTTTTAAGTGTTTGAAATGTTCTCCTTTTGAATTAGTTTATTATAAGTAACTATTTGGTAGTAGAAGTTAATTGATGGTAGGAGTGAATAGATGATGACACAAAGGTAGATGATAGCAAGATGATGTTGAGTGATAGCAAGATGATATCGATCAATGGAAATGTGGTGTTAGGTGATGGTAGGATACTATCGATCAATGATAAATTAGTCATAGATGGAAAGAATTTGTTAGTAGATAGTAAGATGGTGCTAGGTGTGATCAAGGAATCCAAGAAGGGTGGTTAGATCATATGTTGGCTTCACAATGAGAAGAAATAAAAATGAAAACAAACACACTAACAAACATAACATTAACTTACCTAGATCAAAGGGAGAAGCATGGTGAAGAAAACCAATTGGCAAAGCACAAATAAAATGCAAAAACAAAAAAAAAAAAAAAAAAAAAAAAAAAAAAAAAAAAAAACCTTTCTTACCTTCCTTGAATGATCCAAGATATTTCTTTATTGCCTTGCTCAGCTTGATCTCAAGAGATATTTGGAAAATGGAGTTGTGTGGTTCCATATCCCCTTGGCACCAAGGTTTGGCTCATGTTATCTTGATGTAGCTTCATGGCTTGTCTTGGGATTTTGGAATTATAACACTAATTTCATGAAATCTTTCTCTAAGTCCAACATTATAACATTACTATGTTCAAGCTCTTTAAATAAAGAGGCAAATGCTTGTATTTATAGGCTTGGAAACTAACCTCAATTGAAGGTTATTTAGAGGTTATTTAGAGCTTGGAATGGATTTAAACTTAATCTTTTTGATTTAACTAACAAAAATAGAGTCAAAAGGTGTCAAATGGTCATGATTAGTAATGAATGGGCATGGGTGGGTTATTCTCCAATAATGACAACTCACAAAAGGTAATGATTCCTTCCTAAGATATTCTTTGATTTTTGAATTTCCTTTTGATAATTCATTCAATTGCTCATGGATAATTTAAATTAGGAACTTGATTTGATTTTATATTTTAATTAATTATATTTAATATTTTTGACATTTTGAATGATTTGAATTAATTAATGTGTGTATTTGTCTCATGTAATTGATTTATAAACCAATATTGCATGTTATGAAGCCAAATTTGAGATGTTTAGAAATTCTTAGGATAGATGTGCAAAGGTTGGTAAGAATTGATCTAAATTCAGGTATGAAGCCATTGGTATCTAATTTTAGATGTATACATTAGGTGATATCAAGATTTTATCAATTGATAACATGGTATTCAATGATGTTTAAAGTGTTTTTTCAATTTGGTTTTTAAATTTTAAATTTGTTTTTTAAAACAAATTAAAAACTGAAAATAATTAAATAGATGCAAAGGTTAGAAGAATTAGTAGTGGTGGTGAAAAAGGTTTTGATATCTCTACCAATGAGATATGATGAAAAGATTTAAACAATCGAGGAAATGAAGGATTTAGTACATGAGATGCTCCATTGTCATCTTCATCATCACTAGAGTTGTCATGTGACTCTTCACTTTTTTTTAATTATTTCATTATTATCTTAATTTTATTTTTCCATATGTTTCTCACATCAATTAATTTCTTTGTTTCTCTCATCTCTTCTTTTGTAAGTAATCATGGTAGAATCTTGGCTTCTTGGAAATGTCGATTGTATGTGTCATTCACCTCTCTCTATTTTTGGCCATTGAAATTTTATACATGTGCCAATATTAAGAATTCTAAATTCAATTATCCCTATATATACATAAGTGTCTTACTTATTTTAGACATCTACATGCATAACATTGAACTTAATTTTAATATATGAAAGGAATAGTTTAGCATTATACACTTTCCCCAGCTATGAAATTTACAATTTGCCCTCCTCATTCCATTTAAATGCCATTGCCAATTTAAATATTGTTTTTAAATTAACATATATGAGTGAACATATTAAACTCAAGAAACAGAAACACATAAAATATTGCTATCACCTAATGTATACATCTAAAATTAATGACACTAGTTTTTAAATTTTAAATTTGTTTTTTAAAATCTCGATGCCATGCAATTTCCTCAAATACTTCCTTGAGTCATGAAATTAATTTTGTCACTTTCCAAAATCATGAAAATATAATATTTTTATTTAAATTTTAGGCAAAAATCCTTTACAATATTTTAATTTTTAAATATGTTTTTTTTAAATCTTGTTGCCATGCAATTTTCTTATAAACTTCCCTGAGTCATGCAAATTAATTTTATCACTTTCCAAAGTCATGCAAATAAAATATTTTTATTTCACTATTTTTCAAGTAAGATTTACACTTCCCCCAATTGTGAAATTTATGATTTTCTCTCCTCATTCCATTTAAATGCCATTGCCAATTTAAATCATGTTTTTTAATTTGCATATAAATGTCATTAGTTATTCCCCAAGTAATGAAAAAGTGATACTTCTTTGCCTCAAAGGTTTTTGAAGATGTTATGCACTATTCAAGCATGAAAAATATTCAAAACATTTTTCCAACCTCCACTTAGCACTAGACTAAAATCATTCATTATTAAAGAAAAACCTATAAAAACAAGGCCTTAAGTTAGTTATTTTAAATTTTAAATTTATTTTTTAAATCTCGTTGCCATGCAATTTCCTTAGATACTTCCCTGAGTCATGCAAATTAATTTTGTCACTTTCCCAAATCATGAAAATAAAATATTTTTATTTCAATTTTAGGCAACAAACCTTTGCATTATTTTAAATTTGTTTTTTTTAAAATCTCATTACCATGCAATTTTATTATATACTTCCTTGAGTCGTGAAAATTAATTTTATCACTTTCCCAAATCATGAAAATAAAATATTTCTATTTAAATGTTGTGTAAATAAGCTTTACACTTCCCCCAGCTATGAAATTACAATTTTCTCTCCTCATTCCATTTAGATGACTCTATGACATGTGAACATATATTGACAATGAGATTTAAAAATAATAAGCTAATTAATTTTGTCAATATTTTTAAATCTCATTGCCATGCAAATAAAATAATTTGTAAATATTTTTAGATGTATACATTAGGTGATAGATGTATATGGAGTAAATAAAATAACTATTTTTGTTCAATATTTTTAAATCTTGTTGCCATGCAAATAAAATAAAATACATTTATTTTAATATTTTTAGATCTCATTGTCAATAAAATATGAAATGCTCCATTGAATTTGTTTTTTTAAATCTCATTGACATACCAATTATCAAATCCTTAGGGAAAGTGACAAAATTAATTTGTATGTTCAATTTTAATTAACTTGTTTAATATTTTTAATATGCTTATCAAAAATAATTTACACAACTCAGGGAAGTATCTGAGGAAATTGCATGGCAATGAGATTTAAAAAAACAAATTCAATAGAGCATCTCAAAAAAATAAGATTAAAATACATTTCTTTCAATATTTTTAGATCTCATATAAAATAAATTAGGTGATATCCTCTGCCATCTCCTAATACCATCCACATTAAAAATCAACATCCCCATAGATGACTCTATCAACATTGATTTTGTAACATTGTGAAAATAAGCTAATTAATTTTGTCAATATTTTTAAATCTCATTGTCAATATCTGTTCGCATGTGATAGAGCCATCTAAATGGAATGAATTTTTTATTGGCTCTAATTAATTTTGTTAATATTTTTAAATCTCATTGTCAATATTTTTAGATGTATACATTAGGTGATATCAAGATTTTATGTGTTTTTGTTACTTGAGTTTAATATGTTCACTCTTATATGTTGATTTAAAAACAAGATTTAAATTGGAAATGGCATTTAAGTGGAATGAGGAAAGAAAATTGTAAATTAATTTTAAATGGAATGAGGATTTTGTAAATGAGATGCTCTGTTATCATCTTCATCATCACTAGAACTGTCACTTGATTCTTGAATTTGTTTTTTTTATTTTCACGATTTGGGAAAGTGACAAGATTAATTTCCATGACTCAGGGAAGTATCTAAGGAAATTTTATGGCAATGATATTTAAAAATATTGAAAAAATCAATTAGCTTTTTTGCACAACATTGAAATAAAAATATTTTATTTTCATGATTTTTAGATATATACATTAGGCGATAGCAAGATTTTATAAAACTCGTTAATTAATTTTGTATAAGCTAATTAATTTTGTTAATATTTTTAAATCTCATTATCAATATTTTTACATATATACATTAGGTGATAGCAACATTTTATGTGTTTTTGTTGCCTGAATTTAATATGTTCACTCATATATGTTGATTGAAAACAAGATTTAAATTGGCAATGGCATTTAAATTAAATGAGGAGATCAAATTATAAATTTCATATCTAGGGGAAGTGTAAAGCTTTTTTTCACTAATACATCCATTGGTGTCTAATTTTAGATGTATACATTAGGTGATAGTAAATTTTATGTTTTCTGTTGCCTAAATTTAATATGTTCTTTAAGAAATGGAAATTGCACCATTCAATCACTTTAATTTTTGACTACTTTAATCCATTACTCAATAGCTCAACTATGTCATTTGATTTCTCATCAATTTATAAGAAAACCTTATAGATTTTTTATCAACTAGCAACATCTACCATCTCTTAGTACATCCACATTAACAATCAACATCCCCATAGATGACTTTATCACCATTGATAGAAAACATCATTATAAAATACCATTGGTGTCTAATTTTAGATGTATACATTAGGTGATAGAAATATTTTATATGTTTTTATTGCCTGAGTTTAATATGTTCTCTAAAAAAGAGAAATTGAAGGTATGAAGCCATTGGTGTCTAATTTTATATGTATACATTAGGTGATATCAAGATTTTATGTATTTTTATTGCCTAAGATTAATATGTTCTTTAATAAATGTAAATTACACCATTCAATTAATTGAATTCCTAACTAATTTAATCCATTTCTCAATAGCTCAACTATGTCATATGATTATTCATCAATTTATAATAAAACCTTATATATTTTCTATTGACTAGCAACATCTACCATCTCCTAGTACCATCCACATTAAATATCAATATCACCATAGATGACTCTATCACCATTGACAGAAAACATCAATGTAGACCAACAACATCATCATCAATTTAAAAAATCCCCATAGACAAATTCATCACCATCACTAACTACTCTTGTCACTAACTGACAACATCCTACCATCAATCGACAAGTTCACACCATCATTGAATACCATATTATCAACTGATTTTAGTCTAGTACTAAGTGGAGGTTAGAAAAATATTTTGAATCTTTTGTATGACTTAATAGTGCATAACGGCTTCAAAAACCATTGAGGTAGAGAATTTACACTTTTACATGACTTAGGGAAGAATTAATGAAATTTATATACAAATTGAAAAACAAGACTTAAATTGGCAATGACATTTAAATGGAATGATGAGGGCAAATTGTAAATTTATTTTGGTGTTAAGTGGAGGTTGGAAAAATATTTTAAATCTTTTGTATGCTTTTAATCTAGTGCTAATTAGAGGTTATAAAAATGTTTTGAATCTTTTACATGCTTGAATAGTGTATAATAGCTTAAAAAACCTTCAAGGTAGAGAAGTTTCACTTTTACATGACTTGGGGAAGAATTAATGACATTTGTATTCAAATTGAAAAATAAGATTTAAATTGGAAATGGCATTTGAATGGAATGAAGAGAGAAAATTATAAATTTCATAACTAGGGGAAGTGTAAAGCTTAGTTCATAATGACTTCAAAAACCATAAAGAGTGATTTTAGTCTGGTGCTAAGTGGAAAAATGTTTTGAATCTTTTATATGCTTGAATAGTACATAATGACTTCAAAAACCTTCGAGGCAAAGAAGTTTAATTTGTGCATGAAATGGGGAAGAATTAATGACATTTATATGTAAATTGAAAAACAAGATTTAAATTGGAAATGTTTTGATTGTGACCATTTTATTTCCATGATTTGGGAAAGTGACAAAATTAATTTACATGACTAAGGGAAGTATATGAAGAAATTGCATGGAAACAAGATTTAAATGCAATGAGTTTAATATGTTATTTAAGAAATGGAAATTGCACCACTTAATCATTCAAATGCTTGACTACTTTAATCCATTGCTCAATAGCTCAACTATATCATTTGATTGTTCATCAATTTATAAGAAAACCTTATAGATTTTCTATTGACTAGCAACATTTGTCATCTCCTAGTACCATCCACATTAACAATAAACATCCCCATACATGACTCTATCATCATTGATAGAAAACATCACTATATAATACCATTGGTGTCTAATTTTAGATGTATACATTAGATGATAACAAGATTTTATGTAAATTTATTGTCTAAGTTTAATATGTTGCCTGAGTTTAATATTTTCACTAATATATGTTTATTAAAAAATAAGATTTAAAATTGGAAATTAAATGGAATGAGGAGTGAAAATTGTAAATTTCATAGCTGGGGGAAGTTTAAAGATTAATAAAATAAAAAAATATTTAAATTAAAAAACAAGATTTAAATTGGCAATGTTTTGATTGTGACTTTTATTTTCATGATTTGGGAAAGTGACAAAAATAATTTTTGTGACTCAAGGAAGTATCTAAGAAAATTGCATGGCAAAAAGATTTAAATGGCAATGAGTTTAATATATTATTTAAGAAATGGAAATTGCACCACTCGATCACTCAAATGCTTGACTACTTTAATCCATTGCTCAATAGCTTAACTATGTTATTTTATTATTCATCAATTTATAAGAAAACCTTATAGATTTTCTATCAACTAGCAGTATCTTCCATCTCCTAGTACCATCCACATTAACAATCAACATCCCCATACATGAATTTATCACCATTGATTTTGTCAATGTTGTGCAAATAAGCTAATTAATTTTGTCAATATTTTAAAATCTTGTTGTCAATATTTTTAGATGTATACATTCGGTGATCTCAAAAAAATAACATTAGAATAATTTTTTTTCAATTTTTTTAGATCTCATTGTCAATAAAATATGCAATGCTCCATTGAATTTCTTTTTCTAAATCAAACAATATAGTTGAGCTATTGAGAAATGGATTAAAGTAGTCAAGCATTCGAGTGATCAAATACTTCAATTTCCATTTCTTAAAGAACATATTAAACTTAGGTAATACAACCACATAAAATCTTGCTATCACCTAATGTACACATCTAAAATTAGACACTAATGGCTTTATCAGTGAAAAAAATAAGATTTACACTTCCCCCAGCTATGAAATTTACAATTTTCTCATCTCATTCAATTGAAATGCCATTGCCAATTTAAATCTTGTTTTTCAATCAACATATATGAGTGAACATATTAAACTCAGGGATGACAACAATATTTAAACAAATAAATTTAGTGAAGCATTGCATATTTTATTGACAATGAGATCTAAAAATATTGAAATAAACGTATTTTATTCTATTTTATTTTAATGGCAATGAAATTTTAAAATATTGACAAAATTAATTAGCTTATTTTTACAATATTGAAATAAAAATATTTTATTTTCATGATTTGGGAAAGTGACAAAATTAATTCGCATCACTCAGGTAAGTATGTAAGAAAATTTGTTATGACAAAATTAATTTTCTTATTTGTAAAACATTGAAAAAATTTAATGTGTTCAAAGATAATAAATCCCTGAGTCATGTAAATTAATAGTCACAATCAAACTATTGCCAATTTAAATCTAGTTTTTCAATTTGCATATAAATGTCATTAATTCTTCCCCAATTTCAATATAAGATTTAAAAAAACAAATTCAATGGAGAATTAAAAAAAACAACATTAAAATACATTTATTTCAATATTTTTAGATATCTTTGTCAATAAAATATGCAATTCTCTATTGAATTTGTTTTTTAAAATCAAATGACATAGTTGAGTTATTGAGCAATGGATTAAAGTAGTGAAGCATTCGATTGATCAAGTTGTGAAATTTCCATTTTTTTAAAGAAAATATTAAACTAAGGTAACAAAAACACATAAAATCTTGTTATCACCTAATGTATACATCTAAAATTAGACACCAATGGCTTTATTAGTGAAAAAAAATCTTTACACTTACCCTATCTATGAAATTTACAATTTGATCTCCTCATTCTATTTAAATTCCATTGCTAATTTAAATATTGTTTTTTAATCAACATATATGAGTGAACCTATTAAAATTACATAGAATATTAAACTTAGGCAACAAAAACACCAAACCTTATAGATTTTTTATCGACTAGAAACATTTTCCATCTCCTAGTACCATCCACATTAACAATCAACAATTTATAAGAAAACCTTATAGATTTTCTATTGACTAGAAGAATCCACCATCTCCTATTACCATCCACATTAAAAATCAACATCCCCATATAATAACTACCTTTTATTTGATAGAGGTAGTTGTATTAATGCCCCACCCTTATAGAGTGGTATAGAGGAAGAGTGTGGTGTGTGTATATAGGTTTGGTTTAGTTCTCTCAATCCCAAATGTTGATATATATACCCTAATCCATTATAATACTCTTCCTCTTTACCACTCTATGAGGGTGGGACATTACTACAACCACCTCTATCAAACAAAAGTTAGTTATTCTAACATTGTTAAATATTACTATCACCTAATGTATACATTTAAAAGTAGACACCAATGGATTTATCAGTGAAAAAAAATATTTGCACTTCCCCCAACTATGAAATTTACAATTTTGTCTCCTCATTCCCATTTAAATGCCATTGCCAATTTAAATCTTGTTTTTCAATCAATATATATGAGTGAACATATTAAACTCAGGTAATATATTAAACTTAGGCAACAAAAACACCAAACCTTAAATATTTTATATTAACTAGAAGCATTTGCCATCTCCTAGTACCATTCACATTAACAATCATAAATTTATAAGAAAAACTTATATATTTTCTATCAACTAGTAGCATCTGCCATATCTTAGTACCACCCACATTAAAAATCAACATCCCCATAAATGACTCTATCACCATTGATTTTTTCAATGTTGTGAAAATAAGCTAATTAATACAGTTATTTAAATATATGTTTATTTTTGAATAAACATATATGAGTGAACATATTAAACTCAGGCAATAAAAACATATAAAATCTTGTTATCACCTAATATATACATCTAAAAATATTGACAAAGAGATTTAAATATATTGACAAAATTAATTAGAGTCAATAAAAACTTAATTCCATTTAGATGACTCTATCACATGTGAATAGATATTGATAAAGAGAATTTAAAATATTGACAAAATTAATTAGCTTATTTGCACAACATTGACAAAATCAATGGCGATAGATTCATATAATTAATTTTATCAATATTTTTAAATCTCGTTACCATGTAATTTCCTCATATACTTCCTTGAGTCATGCAAATTAATTTTTTCACTTTTCCAAATCATGAAAATAAAATATTTTTATTTCTATTTAGATGTATACATTAGGTGATAGCAAGATTTTATCAATTGATAACATGGTATTCAATGATGGTGTGAGCTTGTCAATTGATGGTAGGATGGTTTAGATTAATGACAAGAGTATTTAGTGATGGTGATGAAGTTGTTTATGTGGATGTTATCAATTGATGATGATGTTGGTGGTCTATAGTGATGTTTTCTATCAATGGTTATAGAGTCATCTATGGGGATGTTTATTGTTAATGTGGATGGTACTAGGAGATGGAAGATGTTGTAAGTCAATACAAAATCTATAAATTTTTCTTATAAATTGATGGATAATCAATTGACATAATTGAGCCATTGAGTAATGGATTAAAGTAGTCAAGCATTCGGGTGATCGAGTGGTGTAATTTCCATTTCTTAAAGAACATATTAAACTTAAGAAATAAAAACACATAAAATGTTAAAGAAAAAACTATATAAACAAGGCCTTAAGTGAGTTATTTTAAATTTTCCATTTGTTTTTATAAATTTCATTTCCATGCAATTTCCTCAAATACTTACCTGAGTCATGCAAATTGATTTTGTCACTTTTCTAAATCATGAAAATAAAATATTTTTATTTGAATTTTAGGCAACAAACCTTTGTATTATTTTAAATTTTAAATTTTATTTTTAAAATATCATTGCAATGAAATTTATTCAGATACTTCCCTGAGTCATGAAAATTAATTTTGTCACTTTCCCAAATCATGAAAATAAAATATTTTTATTTTAATGTTTTATAAATAAGCTTTACACTTCCCCTAGCTGTGAAATTTACAATTTGCTCTCCTCGAGTATTTAAAAGATTCAAAACATTTTTTAAACCTCCAATTAGGTATGAAGCCATTGGTGTCTAATTTTATATGTATACATTAGGTGATATTAAAATTTTATCAGTTGATAACATGGTATTCAATGATGGTGTGAACTTGTCAATTGATGGAAGGATGGTGTCAATCAATGAGAAGGGTAGTCAGTGATGGTGATGAAGTTCTTTATGGGGATATTTTTAGTTGATGATGATGTTGTTTGTTTATAGTGATGTTTTTTTATCGAAGGTGATAGAGTCATCTATGGATATGTTGATTGTTAATGTGGATGGTATTAGGAGATGGTAGATGCTACTAGTCGATAGAAAATCTATAAGGTTTTCTTATAAATTGATGAACAATCAAATGAATTAGTTGACCTATTAAGAAATATATTAAAGTATTCAAGAATTCAAGTGATTGAGTGGTGTAATTTACATTTTTTAAAGAACATATTAAACTTGTGCAATAAAAACACATAAAATGCTAAAGAAAAAATTGTAAAAACAAGGCCTTAAGTGAATTATTTTAAATTTGTTTTTTTAAATCTCATTGCCATGTAATTTATTTAGATACTTCCTTAAGTCATGAAAATTAATTTTTATAAGCATATTAAAAATATTTAATAGATTAATTCAAATTGAACATGTAAATTAATTGTCAGTTTCCCCAAGGATTTGATAACTGGCATGGCAACAAGATTTAAAAAACCAAATTCAACAGAGCATTACATATTTTATTGACAACAAGATCTAAAAATATTGAAATAAATGTATTTTATTTTATTTTTATAGCAAAAATATTTTAAAATATTGACAAAATTAATGAGCTTAGTTTCACAACATTGAAATAAAAATATTTTATTTTCATGATTTGGAAAAGTGATAAAATTTATTTGCATGACTCAGGGAAGTATTTGAAAAAATTTGTTATGATAAAATTAATTATCTTATTTGCACAACATTGAAATAAAAATATTTTATTTTCATGATTTGGGAAAGTGACAAAATTAATTTTCATGACTCAGAAAAGTATCTGAGGGAAGTAGCTATCACTTGAATCTTGAATTTGTTATGCACTAAGCTTTGATATCACCTAATGTATACATATATATTAAACACCAATGGATTTATCAGTGAGAAAAAAATAAGCTTTACACTTACCTCAGTTGTGAAATTTGCAATTTGCTATCCTCATTCCATTTGAATGCCATTGCCAATTTAAATCTTATTTTTTAATCAACATATATGAGTGAACATATTAAACTCAGGAAACATATTAAACTCTGGCAACAAAAACACATAAAATCTTGATATCACCTAATGTTATAATTTAGGAAAGTGACAAAATTAAATAGCTTATTTGTAAAACATTGAAATAAAAATATTTTATTTTCATGATTTGGGAAAGTGAAAAAAATAATTTGCATGACTCAGGGAAGCATCTGAGGGAAGTAGCTGTCACTTGATTCTTGAATTTGTTATGCACTAAGATTTGATATCACCTAATGTATACATCTAAAATTAGACACCAATGGCTTTACCATTGAAAAAAATTAATCTTTACAGTTCCCCCAGTTGTGAAATTTACAATTTGCTCTCCTCATTCCATTTAAATGCCATTGCAAATTTAAATCTTGTTGTCAATAAAATATGTAATATTTTTAATATGCTTATCAAAATTAATTTTCATGATTTAGGGAAGTATCTAAAGAAATTGCATGGCAACGAGATTTAAAAAAATAAATTCAATAGTTTTAATATCAATTTGTCAATTTTAATATCTATGAACATATTAAAAATATTGACAAAATTAATTAGCTTATTTTCACAACATTGACAAAATCAATGGTGATAGAGTCATCTATGAGCATGTTGGTTGTTAATTTGGATGGTAATAGGAGATGGAGGATGCTGCTAGTTGATAGAAAATCTATAAGGTTTTCTTATAAATTGATTAACAATTAAATGACATAGGTGAGCTATTGAGAAATGGATTAAAGTAATCAAGCATTTGAGTGATCGAGTGGTACAATTTCCATTTCTTAAAGAACAAATTAAAATCATTGCAATTTAAATATTTTTGCTATGTAATTTCCTTAGATACTTCCCTAAGTCATGCAAAGTAATTTTGTCACTTTCCCAAATCATGAAAATAAAATAGTAACAATCAAACCATTGCCAATTTAAATCTTGTTTTTCAATTTGCATATAAATGTCATTAATTCTTCCCTAATTTCAATGGAAGAATTAAAAAAAAATTCAATGGAGCACTGAATTTTTTATTAATTTTAGATGTATACATTAGATGATAGAGTCATTTATGCCAAAATATCATTAAATATAATATCTCATATATTACATTTAGATGACTATGAATAATATTTTTAATATGCTTATCAAAATTAATTTTCATGACTCAGGGAAGTATCTAAGGAAATTGCATGGAAATGAGATTTAAAAAACAAAATTTAATAGTTTTAATATAAATTTATCAATTTTAATATATGTGAACATATTAAAAATATTGAAAAAATTAATTAGCTTATTTCCACAACATTGACAAAATCAATGGTGATAGAGTCATCTATGGGGATGTTGATTGTTAATGTGGATGGTACTAGGAGATGGCTTATGTTTTTAGTTGATAGAAAATCTATAAGGTTTTCTTATAAATTGATGAAAAATCAAATGACATCATTGAGCTATTGAGAAATGGATTAAAGTAGTCAAACATTCAAGTAATCAAGTGGTGTAATTTCCATGTCTTAAAGAACACATTAAACTCATTCCCATTTAAATCTCGTTGCCATGTAATTTCCTCATATACTTCCCTGAGTCATGTAAATTAATTTTTTCACTTTATTAAATCATGAAAATAAAATAGTCATTATCAAACCATTCCCAATTTAAATCTTGTTTTTCAATTTGCATATAATTGTAATTCTCCCCAAATTTGAATGAAAGAATTAAAAAAATTAATTCAATTGAGCATTGAATTTTTTTTATTAATTTTAGATGTATACGTTAGGTGATATAACTATTTTATGTGTTTTTGTTGCCTAAGTTTAATATGGTTCCTGAGTGTAATATGTTCACTCATATTTTGATTGCAAAACAAGATTTAAATTGGCAATGGCATTTAAATGGATTGAGGGCAAGAAATTGTAAATTCATAGCTAGGGGAAGTGTAAAGCTTATTTTTTTCACTAATAAAGCCATTGGTGTCTAATTTTAGATGCATACATTAGGTGATATAAATATTTTATGTGTTTTTAGTACCTGAGTTTAATATGTTATTTAAGAAATGGGAATTACACCACTAGATCACTCGAATGTTTGACTACTTCAATCTATTGCTCAATAGCTCAACTATGTCATTTGATTTAAAAAAACAAATTCAATGGAGCATTGCATATTCTATTGACAATGAGATCTACAAATATTAAAATAAATGTATTTTAATCTTTTTTTTTTAGATTCTCTATTGAATTTGTTTTTAAAATCTCATTTCCATGCAATTTCCTTAGATACTTCTTTAAGTCATGCAAATTAATTTTGTCACTTTCCCAAATCATGAAAATAAAATATTTTTATTTCAATGTTGTGTAAATAAGATAATTAATTTTGTCAATATTTTTAAATCTCATTGCCATGTAATATCCTTAGATACTTCCCCAGGTCATGCAAATAAATTTTGTAACTTTTCCAAATCATGAAAATAAAATAGTCACAATCAAAAAATTGCCAATTTAAATCTTGTTTTTCAATTTTCATATAAATATCATTAATTCTTCCTCAAGTCATGAAAAAGTGAAACTTCTCAACCTCAATAGTTTTTGAAGCCATTATGCACTATTCAATCATGTAAAATATTCAAAAAAATTCCAACCTCCACTTAGGTATGAAGCCATTGGTGTCTAATTTTAGATGTATACATTAGGTGATAGCAATATTTTATCAATTGATAACATGGTATTCAATGATGGTGTGAGCTTGTTTATTTATGATAGGATGGTGTCAGTCAATGACAAGAGTAGTAGTGATGGTGATGAAGTTGTCTATGGGGATGTTTTTAGTTGATGATGATGTTGTTGGTCTACAGTGATGTTTTATATCAATGATGATAAAATAATCTATGGGGATGTTAATTGTTAATATGGATGGTACTAAGAGATAGAAGATGCTTCTAGTTGATAGAAAATCTATAAGGTTTTCTTATAAATTAATGAGCAATCAAGTGACATCGTTGAGCTATTAAAAAATGGATTAAAGTAGTCACACATTCAAGTGATCGAGTGGTACAATTTCCATTTCTCAAAGAACATATTAAACTCATTTACATTTAAATCTTGTTTCCATGTAATTTCCTTAGATACTTCCCTAAGTCATGCAAATTAATTTTGTCACTTTCTCAAATCATGAAAATAAAATAGTCACAATCAAACCATTACCAATTTAAATCTTATTTTTCAATTTGCCTATAAATGTCATTAATTCTTCCCCAATTTCAATGGAAGAATTAAAAAATAAATTCAATGGAGCATTAAATTTTTTATTAATTTTATATTTATACATTAGGTGATAGAGTCATCTATGGCAAAATCTCATTAAATGGAATATCTCATTAATTGTATTTAGATGACTCTAAATAATATATTTAATATGCTTATCAAAATTAATTTGCATGACTTAGGGAAGTATCTAAGGAAATTGCATGGAAATGAGATTTAAAAAAACAAATTCAATGGTTTTAATATCAATTTGTCAAATTTAATATCTGTGAACATATTAAAAATATTGAAAAAAATAATTAGCTTATTTTCACAACATTGACAAAATCAATGGTGATAGCGTCATCTAAGGGGAAGTTGATTGTTAATTTGGATGGTACTAGGAGATGGTAGATGCTACTAGTCAATAGAAAATCTATAAGTTTTTCTTATAAATTGATGAACAATCAAATGACATAGTTGAGCTATTAAGCAATGGATTAAAGTAGTCAAGCATTCGAGCAATCGAGTGGTGAAATTTCCATTTCTTAAGTAAAATAGTAAACTCATTTCCATTTAAATCTCATTGCCATGTAATTTCCTCAGATACTTCCTTGAGTCATGTAAATTCATTTTGTCACTTTCCCAAATCATGAAAATGAAATAGTCACAATCAAACCATTGCCAATTTAAATATTTTTTCCAATTTACATATAAATGTCATTAATTCTCCCTGAATTTAAATGAAAGAATTAAAAAAACAAATTCAATGGAGCATTTAATTTTTTATTAATTTTAGATGTATATATTAGGTGATAGTAATATTTTATGTGTTTTTGCTGCCTGAGTTCAATATGTTGCTTAAGTTTAATATGTTCACTCATATATGTTGACTGAAAAACAAGATTTAAATTGGCAATGGCATTTAAATGGAATGAGGACAAAAAATTATAAATTTCACATCTGGGGGAAGTGTAAAGCTTATTTTTTTCATTGATAAAGGAATTGGTGTCTAATTTTAGATGTATACATTAGGTGATAGTAATATTTTTTGTGTTTTTGTTACCTGAGTTTAATATGTTATTTAAGAAATGTAAATTTCACCACTCGATCACTCGTATGCTTCACTACTTTAACCCATTAGTCAATATCTCAACTATGTCGTTTGATTTAGAAAAATAGATTCAATGGAGCATTGTATATTTTATTAATAATGAGAACTAAAAATATTGAAAAAAATGCATTTTAATCTTATTTTTTTGAGATTCTCCATTGAATTTGTTTTTTAAAATCTTGTTGCCATGTAATTTCCTTAGATACTTACCTAAGTCATGAAAATTAATTTTGTCACTTTCCAAAATCATGAAAATAAAATATTTTTATTTCAATGTTGTGCAGATAAGCTAATTAATTTTGTAAATATTTTTAAATCTCGTTTACATGAAATTTCATCAGATACTTCCCTTAGTAATCCAAATTAATTTTATCACTTTCCCAAATCATGAAAATAAAATGGTCACAATCAAACCATTGCCAATTTAAATATTGTTTTTTAATTTTCTTATAAATGTCATTAATTCTTGTCCATGTCATGAAAAAGTGAAACTTCTCAACCTCAAGGTTTTTGAAGCCGTTATGCACTATTCAAGCATGAAAAAGATTCAAAACAATTTTCCAACCTCCACTTAGGTATGAATCCACTATTGTCTAATTTTAGATGTATACATTAGGTGATAGAAAGATTTTATCAGTCGATAACATGGCATTCAATGATGGTGTGAGCTTGTTGATTTATGGTAGGATGGTGTCAGTCACTGACAAGAGTAGTTAGTGATGGTTATTAATTTGTCTATGGGGATATTTTTAGTTGATAATTATGTTATTAATCTATAATGATGTTTTATATCAATGATGATAGAGTCATCTATGGGGATGTTGATTGTTAATATGGATGGTATTAGGAGATGGTAGATGCTGCTAGTTGATAAAAAATGTATAAGGTTTTCTTATAAATTGATGAATAATCAAAAGACATAGTTAAGATATTGAGTAATGGATTAAATTATTCAAGCATTCAAGTGATCTAGTGGTGTAATTTCCATTTCTTAAAGAACATATTAAACTTAGGCAACAAAAACACATAAAATGTTAAAGAAAAAATTGTAAAAGCAAGACCTTAAGTGAGTTATTTTTGGAGTTTAAGAATACCAATTCACTCCTTTAGTGCTTATGGAGTGCATCATCCCATTGAGCATGCCATTGTATATGCAATAAATCCAAGAGGGGGTTATTCAAATGTTAGTATGATAAAACTAATAAAAATACACCTCATCTAATAGGGGGTTAGTCAAATGTTAGTATGATAAAAATAATAAAAATATATATAGATATAACACCTCCAACCTAGCTATTTAGGGGAGAAATAGAGAAATGAAAGTAATAAACAAAAGAAGTATTCTTCACCTTACTTATTAGAATGAGTTACAAGTTGGCCTTGGATTGATGTGCTCGGTCATGTACTCAAAGAGTCTTTAATAATGGTGTTCCTCGCATCATTTTTCCTTATCACTTTCACTTGTCTTGGCATGTGAAGTTTATACAATAAATTAGGAATTATAACTTTGGATTGGTAGATCATTAAAGGTATTCTTTTATAATAACATTACACAAAAAAGATTATTGAAAGAGAGGGAGGTCTCTCTTATTTATAGATTTTTCGAAAATCCCATGGATCAACTATGACTGTTCAATCCAAGATCTAGATAGAGGGATCATAATTTGACCAATTTTGGAGTCAAAAGGAATTAAATCTTATAATTAATAAACATGGCTTGCCTTTTTAGATATTTATTTTAATTAACTTTTTGAGTGCTTATCAACTTTTAGGGTGATGTCATGGCTTGATATTTTGCATTTTAGAATTTCCATTTTTATTTATTCATTAATTACACATGGATTATTTAAAAAATCACTTAATTGGGTTTAAAAAATTAAGTAAATGTTATTATTATTTTGACCTTTTCTAAAATTTAGTTAAGTTCCCCACTCAATTGGTCAAAAACTTTGGTTTTCTTGGTTGTAATCTGATTAGGGATGAATATGTGGGAGGTTATTGATGTGTATAGGGTAATACCATAAATAAAAAAAGACTAAAATTGATTCTAGGAATTTATATACCATGCACAGATGAATTTAAGTTTTTCATTGATTTCTAATCTTAATATGCATAGTTTGGTAGGAATCAATCTAAAGTCTGATTAAGATATAGATGTGGCCAAATTAGATTTCTACATACATACATACATACATATTGTTGACGACTGGAGATTGCACCTGGTTGGCAGGAAAACAGGTTCCTGCCCTCTCCCCGCAACATGGAAACTCCTTTCTCGCCTGTGGGATGGTGAAGCAGGAGAGGAGAGTCTCTAGGTATGGGCTAGTTCCCTCTGATGTATCTTGTTTGTTTCAGGCAGTGAAAAATATAGATATATAGATATACTTGGGGGGGATGAAAAGGGAGAAGAAAATATAGGAAAATAAATAGCCTACTCTAAAGAGGTGATACACCAAAAATGAAATGACCTTCCCACCTCCACTCTCAAGATCAAACAAAACATACATACACTGAGACTTGGTAGAAAGACCAGGCTACTGGAAATGATAAGGAGGTTCCTATAGAAATCATAGGAAATAGGGACTCACCAAGGTGCTGAGAAATACACACTGTAAGTGACCTCTCCTATTCTATACCTCCAAAATAGAACTCTACTCCTGGTAGCAGCAGACAATGGCACTTTGTAGATCACTGGTTTGCTGGTGCTGGACCTGTGAGAGAATCAAGGAACAATGACTGGACACAGACCAACATTCAAGGCATACACAATAAAATCTATCCAAGAAAAAGGTAAAAACTATCTTTTATTGATTCAAGTGGAGAATTTGCAGAGCTGTGCTCTTTACAAAATTGGAGAAGATTTTTAAAAATGACCAAGTCTGCGTATTTATATGGGAAGAGCCAAGATGAGTCTCATTGGCCCTTTGCTTGCAAGTGGCTACATCATGTCTTCATTGGGAAGAGGGAAAACACTATAGATGACATCATAAAACCTACCCAAACCATGCTTGGTACCTCATTTTATGTGTGGCCTGCTCCTCTGCCCACTGGGCAGGCCTTTTTCTGTGTTCTAGAGGGCTTTTTTGCCACCTGATGTTGTGAGCAGTAATTTTACTACCCAATGTCATGGACTACACATGGGACTTTTGCCAACATCGACTGATTTACTACTGTACACAACAATTTTGCTGATGTCGACTGAGTTAGCTGCCATGTGTGGTAGTTTTGCCAACATCAGCTGAGCTCACGGTCTTCTTTTCTCCATCGACTGCTTCTCATGGAAATTTTGCTGCCCATTGCTTGTGTTGGTGGTCTCTTTTTCCCCACCTACTGCTATGCATGGCAATTTTTCCACCCACTGCTTGAACTTTGAATTTTTTTACGGGACTTAGATGCATTGAACCGTTGACTTGAACCTTTTCCTTTGAACTGAACCATTGCACCTTTTGATTGAACTGAGCATGAACCTGAAGATGGACTGCAACCCAAAATTGACTGGCCTTGCAAAAGCAGGTGTAGAAGGTGACTGAGATTTCACCTGTGAGCAAAATTGGTCAACAAATTGGTGACTCACAAGGGAAGCATGCCTGCTATGCTTAGAACCCAGTTGCCTTTAAATATCCATTAGGTGCGGAGTCAGATGGTAACTTTGAAGAGAGTTCATAACAGCTTTGATAATCCCAGAATCAAATACACAAAATTTACCCCCATAAATGAAGGGAAACACACAAGCCTAAAAAACACTACCTATGCAACTGCACTTAGGGAAAATAGGGAAAAACAACTGAAAGAAAACTATTATATACAACTAACCAGGAATGCTCGCATCCCTCCTAGATCGAAAGGAAAATTTCTCAAGTCCCCTTCCTGGTGAGAAGACTTATGGTGGCAGGCAAGTAGCTGAAAGAAAATGAGATTTGGTGACTTACTCTTCTTTCCTGTCACCTGAGTTGGCTGGAAATTGAGGGGATCAAAATCAATCATGCCTCCAATATATACGTATTAAAATTATCCCTGGAGGCCTATTAAATGCTAGTCTTTGATATTGGTGCTCCTCACCAAGAAATCAATTGCTGCTAGCTCATCACCATAAGCCTTTTGATCTGCATATTCCTTTTGCAATGTATCATGGTCTGATTTGTTTCCTTTTGCCTCACTAAAAACTTTGTCAGACTTGTCTTCTGCTTCCTCTTGGCCTTCTTGAAGAAGGATGAATGTGGTGATGTCTAAAAGGGACTCACAAAATGATTGCTCATTCCACAAGACTTCACTTTCCTATTTAAAGCTTAGTTCTTCAAGGCATTCCTCCATGAAGACAGACTTCTCCTTTTCCTCTTTGTTGATCAAGTTCTCTAGATTTTCAAAAATATTCTCCTGATCCTCCTCTAACTCAGGCTCTTCAATGTAGTCTTCCTCATCAAAACATCAAGGAAGTTATTCAAATAGAGGAGAAGAAAGCTTACCATGCATTTGTTCCTCTTTGAATTGCTAGAACATCCGCATATATGCAAGGCCTGCATCTTTTCCACTGCTGATAAGGTCTTCACAAGGAGCATCAATGATGATTTCTTCTTCGTTGTCGCTCATGATAACCTCCTGAAGGACTATAGATTGGATCTTTTATTTCTCTCCTACCCCTTGCAAAATAGGTTCTTCTTTGAGAAGGGGTGAAGTGGAGAAAGCATGTGGAAGAGGATGCAGTCCTTGAGCTAGAATCGAATGATTCTTCTCTCTCCACTTGATCAACACTTCATCAATATTAGGCATGGCCTGATAACTCTCTTGGAAATGTGTAGATGGGGTGTGTTCAGGAATGGAATGTGTTATTTGGTCTGAACCATCCACCATACATTGGCTGAGGAAACTCTCTCTAGATTCCAAATATACTATTCTCTTGGCCAGATCTTCTTCGAAAAGCTTTTCCTAGAGGCTACTAGTATCATCATAAGTAGACATAGCTTCAGCTTCTTCAAAGTTTTGAGAAAAAACTTGCTTTTCTTCTTCTTCTTTGCTACCCCATGATTCCACTATCTTCCCCCAATTCAGGATTTCGAAATTAGAATTCTACCCTTACAAACAGGGAGCAACTTTATTTTCCATGAGGTCCTGAGGCTTCTCCACAAGGTCTAGAAATTTTATCTCTCTTTCAAGGAGCAACTTCATCCTAGCCTCTAAATCTTCAATTTGTTTGGCTAGGTTGTCTTGAAAGAGTCTTTCTTGGAGGTCACCAGCATGATCCTCTTCAAAGCTCTGAGCTGGTCCTTGGCATTCCTTCCTCCAACTCAAAATCTACATATTATGCTGAAGGACTTGGGGAGGTTCAGGAATGCAAGGAAAACATTGTTGATGCATTGGAGGAGTTTTTAGAAGAGGGATGTGCTCACTAATGGTATTATTCTCAAAGGAAGATTCCTGATCTAAGGAGTTGAAAAGATTGATCTCCATGGGAGGTTGCTCTGATGCCATTTGGTGTTGGAAAGCCAGGTGCACGGGATTGGGAGTAGCTGTATTGGATGAGCTAGAGTGAGGAAGTGCAATTTGATAAAATGGATTTGGTGTAAAAGATGAGGTTTTCTTTAAGGTAGGAGGGGGCATGCAAGGTTGACTACCTTGGATAGATGGATTTCTCCATTTTGTTACCTCCTCCTTCATGGACTACCATCCCTGTGTTTGCCTAAACAAGCACTCCTCTTTATATATCAGCTCTTGCTAATATTCGTACTACTCTTCCAGCCTATCGATTTCCATTGTCTACTTCTCAAATTCTAGCCTCACCCCCCTTATAGTTGCAGGGCAACTAGGAGAGCCATTTGAGGGGATTGCATAAATATCTGAAGTCTGATCACACTCACATGAAGGAAAACAAGATCCATGATTTTGAGCAAAAGAAGTATACATACAAGAAATGGATGATTTTTGATGGCACTAGGCTACTTAACTAGTGGATTTACACAGAGTCGCCAGATGCTAAAGATAAAATTTGTTGTGACAGGACCAACATCAATCTTGAAACCTTACTATGTTTAAAAACTGGTCCCATCGGGCATGCCAAAACTATTGATGACTGGAGATTGCACCCAGTTGGTAGGAAAATAGGTTCTTACCCTCTCCCCACAACATGGAAACTCCTCTCTCGCCTATGGGATGGCAAAGTAGGAGAGGAGAGTCTCTAGGTATGGGCTAGTTCCCTCTGATGTATCTTGTTTGTTTCAGGCAGTGCAAAAATAGATATATAGATATACTAGGGGAATGAAAAGGGAGAAGAAAATATAGGAAAACAAACAGCCTACTCTAAAGAGGTGATACACCAAAAATGAAATGATCTTCCCACCTCCACTCTCAGGATCAAACAAAACATACATACACTGAGACTTGGTAGAAAGACCAGGCTACTGGAAATGATAGGGAGGTTCCTATGGAAAGCATAAGAAATAGGGACTCACCAAGTTGCTGAGAAATACACACTGCAAGTGACCTCTCCTATTCTATACCTCCAAAACAAAACTCTACTCCTGGCAACAACATACAATGGCACTTTGTAGATCACTGGTTTGCTGGTGGTGGACCTGTGAGAGCATCAAGGAACAATGACTAGACACAGACCAACATTCAAGGCATACACAGAAAAATCTATCCAAGAAAAAGGTAAAAATTGTCTTTTATTGATTCAGGTGGAGAATTTGCAGAGCTGTGCTCTTTACAAAATTGGAGAAGATTTTTTAAAATGACCAAGTCTGCATATTTATATGGGAAGAGCCAAGAGGAGTCTCATTGGCCCTTTTCTTGCAAGTGGATACATCATGTCTTCATTGGGAAGAGGGAAAACACTATAGATGACATCATAAAACTTGCCCAGACTATGCTTACTACCTTGTTTTGCATGCGGCCTGCTCCTCTACCCACTGGGCGGGCCTTTTTCTATGTTCTATAGGGCTTTTTCACTGCCTGATGTTGTGAGTGGTAATTTTATTACCCAATGTCATAGACTGCATGCGAGACTTTTGTCGACCTCAGTTGATTTACTACCGTGCGCGGTAGTTTTGCTGATGTCAGCTGAGTTAGCTATCGTGTGTGGCAATTTTGCCGATGTCGGCTGAGCTCACGGTCTTCTTTTCTCTACCGACTGCTTTTCGCAGTAATTTTGCCACCCATTGCTTGTGTTGGTGGTCTCTTTTTCCCTACCTGCTGCTGTGTGTGGCAATTTTGCCACCCACTGCTTGAACTTTGGATTTTTTTTGCGAGACTTAGATGCATTGAAATGTTGATTTGAACCTTTTCCTTTGAACTAAACCGTTGCACCTTTTGGTTGAACTGAGCATGAACCTAAAGATGGACTACAACTCAAAATTGATCGGCCTTGCAAAAGCAGGTGTAGAAGGTGACCGATATTTCACTTGTGGGCAAAATTGGTCAACACATATACATATACATATGCATATACATATACATATACATATATGTATATGTATATGTATATGTATATGTATATATATGTATGCATGCATGTATGTATGTATGTATGTATGTATAAATCCTAATCTGGCCACATCTATGTCTAAATCAAACTTTAGATTGATTCCTACCAAACTATGCAAGTTAAGCTTAAAAATCAATGAAAAACTTAAATCCATCTGTGCATGGCATATAAATTCCTAGAATCAATACACACACACACATGCATAATTGGAATCATAATGAATGAGAGTGGAGTGAATCAATATTCAAAACTTTCAATCAATTACGCTTAAACATTCATGAATCTTTCAAAGTAACTTAGTGATATAATGATGCATTATGAACTAATCAATGAGCATGAAACTAGATAACACATCACATATGTAAGAAACCCTCATGGGGAATAAAAACCACTAAAAAAATCTTAGATAAACTATTAATAATATAATGTATCAAATTTAATTGAGAACTAACCCAACATGGATCACCAACCATAAACTTATCAAGTACCCACTTGACTTTACCAAACACACACTTGCTAGAAGGCTACAACCACCTATGACTATGAACAAACTTAGTCAAAGGACACTTATACAAGTATCAACATAAAATATAGATCCAAATCCTTCTTGACAAAACACCAACATATTCAAGACCAATTTTACAAGCACCAACCTGCAAGGAAGCTTCAACTCCCTCTTTGACTAAGTACCAACTTAGCCAATCACACTTATTTATACAACTCTTATACTCGACTCTCTATCTAATCTATTTTAATTCTACCCACTATTATACATCAATAGCACATCTATGATTCAATTCTGATAGCCTCTCAATATATGATGATCACTCTTATATCTCTAATCCACTTGATCTCTCTCAAAATTGCCTCTAGGCTTCTTCGATCAATTAGCCCTCTTCAAGACTAAATAGTTCATATGACTTTGATCTTAAAATATATAATACCTATATGATATTCTTGAAATAATTATCTACTCTATCTTGAGGGTTTACAACATGTTACCCAACCTCCTTAAGCTCATTTATTTATATCAATACATTCACTTACTCTTTACTTATCAAAATAGGCCTAAAATTCCCTTCTTATATACAAGACTCTTACACATCTCTTAGCCAGCCACATACACTCACCACCTTTGGTTGATTACATAATAGGTATTAACACATTAAAAATGTGAATCAATCATAATTAGTCACCCATAACACCTCATAAGCCTTATTCTTCTTTTAGGTCTCATGGAAACCTAATTGCATTAGGCCTTCTTAACAAACATTACCATTTGACCCCTTGAAAAACACTACACATGCATACATGGCACAAATTTTTCATACAACATCCAATAGACCTTAACCAACATCCTTTGATCTCCATAACACCTTTTAAGTTCAACCTCTTCATGAAACTCCTCAATAATACTTATCCCTATTAGGCCTATGTACACCAAATTTTTTGCCTTTCAATACTAAATCTTAAACACAATTAATCTACTCAAACATGATCACAAAAATACATAGATAGGATCTACATAACCTTAGGATCATTACCAAATCCATTATACACTTTCAATTAGAGCTTAAGGATTGAACATCAGCTCATCAAAACACTCACTCACAAATGCTAGAATACTCAAAACTTAGTCATGAAACATTTGACCTCCAATACTTGTATGGATAATTTAAAATACATATGGTCTAATAGAAAAATTTGGTCTTTTATACCAATCTCATGACTTTATATCTCATATACCAAACTAAACTAGACAAGCCATTTTGGATTCAACATTTTCATCTCTTTTATATATCTTCAAAGATTCTTCAAAGATTGAATATAACATACAAGTCCTAAACAAAATATCATACACTTGGTTTCATCATTATACCATGGAAACACACTCAAATTCATCTTCTCTTCTCTACCTAGGTTTTGCACTATTTGCTTCATTAAACCTATTAATGACTGGCCTACTTGGATCACCATGTTTGAATACCTAAAGCCTATAACCCATCCATAAACCATCATGTACATGAAATATGGGTCTTTAACTTATTATTACATTAGTTTAGCCACTTTGACCAAGTCAAATTTTGATTGATACATCCAATTATTCACAAATAAGCCCTTTCTTGTAAGTCTTCTCACTCACCTAATAACTCAATATAGCATAGATGTGCCTGATAAAGTTCACTATAAGATACAATAGGTTTCTTAAGCATTTTAATCCATTCTAAGCTGATTTAAGAAACATATTTCACACTAAGTCCTTATTAGGATTTTAGGGAGGTTTAACACAAGTTTTTGTGTTAACGATCGTTCATAAAGGACTATCACTAAAATATAAAACCAATTCCTATAGATCTTAGATAGGAATCTTACCCATCTCTCAATAGTATTTTAGGTTCCCATGTATAGGTTACATGTGCCAAAAAACACCTAAAAGTCCTCAGGTTTGCATACCCTAATTTTGTGTACTTGAGAGACCCCAAGACCACTTTTCATAGCTTTTATTGAAAACCATAACCTCATACTTCATGATCACTCCTAAAATAATTTTAATTACATATATCCATGTTATCATTCACATATTCACCTTGAAATTTTATCGTCATGCCTCATTAGGATAGGCACGACTAAATAATGCTCTAGGTGTAGACCAAGACTAAAGGACTTACCTTCAAAGACTCACTTTAAAACATGTATGAGTATATACACACATTATTCTCATGCTCACACAACCTTCAAAACCTCTCACATGCTTGAGTTCACTCACCTCATTATTCAACCATCTCATACCTTCACCATGTCATGATTAGACTCAAGCTTCCAATACACTTGGGACCTTAAGATGTTCCTTCCATGTCATGAAATCAACAAAAAATTAAAAAGGTAGACATAAGAAATCATAAAATACTCATATCACTACACCATTACCTTTTTTATGATAAAAATCTTCTATAGCCTCATACCAACCTAAAACCACATGACCAAGCTTCATATGACTTGACATCTCTCTTCTATGCACCTGAACACTTTTAAAACCAAACCACATAAGATGCAACATTAATGGCATCATAAACCTTGATCACTAATTACCTTCGACAACATCATGCTACCAATTGAGAACACACTCTCAATAGGATACTCATATCCACAATACTCACTCACTGATTAACACTCTCTTTATGCCACTACCATGCTCAAGCACTTGACCAAACATATCTTTGACATAGATGACCATTATTCCTTTACATGATGCACCCTTCTGACATAAATGACAAAAAAATATGAAAAAACTCCCCATTTATCATTGATGGAAAACACATTGATGACAAACATATTACAATCTAAAATCACTTCAAACTGGTACTTTTCTTATCTGCTCATTCTCCCCCTTTTGGCATTAATGACAAAGGGTCTTCCATAAAATTCCATAAATAAAAACACAATTAAATGTTGAAAAAAAACACCTTAAGTTCATACCAGTTATTATAGACAACTTATGGAACACTTGAATTGTACCTCAAGAAAACATGCTTATTATGACTTCTACATCATTGTATTGACACTTCACAACACATAACTACAATTCTCCCCCTAAATCCATAAATTATCTATCATCACTACTCACCTACTTTTGGAGTTATTAGACCACCTAATTATCTCCCCTTAAGAATTTTGCTTCCCTAATAACTACTAGGGGCAGGAATTACACCTAATTCCTATCTTATATGTTCAAAGATTGCCTTTGGAAGTGGCTTGGTCAAAATGTTTGTAGTCTAATCCTTTGTAAAAATATATTCAAGTCTAACACTTCATTAAATTATTTTCTCTCTTAGGAAATGATACATGATGGGGATGTGCTTAGTTCTTGAGTGAATTTCAAGGTTCTTTAAGATGCTTATAGTACTTGTATTGTCATAATACATAGGGTTAGGACCATCATAATCCACCTTGTAGTCTTTTAATATCTATCTCATCCATAGTAGCTTAATGCAACATGAATTTTCTATTATTTATTTAGCCTCACAAGTAGATAATGTCATAGATGATTGATTCTTACTTATGAATGAAACTAGAAACTTACATAGGAAGAAATCTCCTCCACTAGTACTCATCCTATCATCTAGGCTCCCTACCTAATCTGTATCTATATAGGCTATGAGGTTAAAATAATTTCTCCTTGGGAGATACAACCTAAATTATATAGTCCCCTTGAGATATCTAATTATCCTTTTAACTGATTGCAGTTGATTTTCCTTTGGATCTGCATGAAATATTCCCACAAGACCTATTTCTCACATCATGCCAAGTCTAGAGGTAGTGATGTATAACAAGCTTCCAATCATTGACCTATATGAAGTCTAATTAACCTTTGGAGACTAATCTTCCTTTATTAACTTATACCCTATGATCATAGGTGTGTTAATATCCTTGAAATCTTCCATTTCAAACTTCTTCAACATCTCTCTTATGTACTTCTCTTGTGAGATGAATATACCTCTTTCTGATAGATTGATTTGTAGCCCAAGAAAGAATGATAGTTATCCCATAAATAAAATTTCAAACTCCTTCATCACATTTTCAAAGGCTTTAATCATACTCTCATTATTTTGACCAAATATGATGTCATCCACATAGACAACTACTATCCACTGATGGTCATCTTTTATCTTTATGTAAAGATTACTATTTGTAAATCCTCTTTTAAATCCTTAAACCCATAGATACTTATCCAATCTGGCATAACAATATATAAAAGAGACTTTTTCAATATAAAAACATATTCCATATTACTCGATAGTGAGAACCCCTCATGTTACTCTATGTACACCTCCTCTTCCAAGTTCCCATTAAAAAAGATGGATTTGACATCTATTTAGTATACCTTGAACCTTTTGAATACTACATATGCTAGAAACAATCTTATGGCCTCAAATATTACAACTAGAGTAAAGGTATCCTAAAAATATACCACTTTAACTTGTGCATACCCATTTTATACCAATTTAGCCTTGTTCCTAGTGATTTCTCCATCTTCATTCAACTTGTTTATAAACACTCATTTTGTTCTAATTAAATTCTTGTCTTTAGGCCTAGGAACTAGTTCTAAAGTCTCATTCTTCTCTATTTGGTCTAAATCCTCATTCGTATCACCTATATAAAACTTGTATTTGTTTGATTATACAAGGTTCTTAGATTTAATTTTAGAAAATAGAGCAAAATTCTCCCAGTTTAGGTTACTTACCAATATTATTCTTGTTTACATACATGCATCCTTGTTTCTAATGATTTGTGATTTAAGATAATCTATTTGAATATATGTTGAGGTGACTTTTGAATATTGTCTTTCCTTAACTTATTCTTCTTCCTCATTAATCTTCATTTTTTCTTCTTCATTATTAAAGTATATATTTTTGGATGTATCCTTTGACTGTGAGTATGATTTGTTTGTCTCATCAAAATTCACATTGGCACTTTCCACTATCTTATGTAACCTATTTTTGTAGCATCTATAAGATGAGATCATAGATGAGTATCCCAAGAATATACCTTCATCAGACCTATAATCAAACTTACCTAAGTCTTCCTCATCTCTTTTGATGAAGCATTTTCTCCCAAACACTTTAAAGTGTTCCAAATTAACACGTCTACCTTTATAAATCTCATAAGGAGTCTTGTTACCATTAGTCCTTATCTATCATTTATTCAAAATGTAGACTAAAATTCTTACTAACTCTCTTTAGTATCCATCTACTAAACTTGACTCATTTGATATAGTTCTTACCATCTCTTGAACTATCCTATTCTTTATTTCCACTACCCCATTCTGTTGAGGTGTTCTAGCTATTGAAAACTATCTCCTTATCCCATGGAACTCATAAAATTAATAAAATTAATTAGACCAAAACTCTCCTCCTTTGTCAAATCTTAAACACTTGATCTTACTATTGTTCTCATTCTCAAAAAGATCCTTAAATGCCTTGAACTTATCAAGATATTCTAATTTTTCTTTCAAGAATGCTAACCAAGTCATTCTTGTGTAGTCATCTATGAGTAACATGAATTATTTATCTCCTTGAATTCTTTGGATTCTTTTAGGCACGTAGATATTAGTGTATATTAACTTAAAATGTATTTTAGTAGAGTATTACTTGGAATTGAACCTTCTTCTAGTCTACTTACATGTTGACATGCCTTGCAAAGTGTGTTTGTTGGTTTGGTAATCTTAGGCATGTTCTTCACAGACTTCTTAGTGATTATCTTGACTAGATTGTCAAGGTTTAGGTGACCTAATATTTTGTTTCATAGACAAAATTCATACATATTGATCATAAGGAATCTCTCTTTATTGATCTCAATCAAGACATATAAATTGTTCTTAGTTCTCTTAGCATTGGCAATTAACCTTCCTGATTTGCCTCTTTTTATATCAAACCCTTTATCATGAAAGGTTAGTGTGTGTCCTTGGTTAAAAATTTGAATTACAATAATAAATTTATTTTTCAAACCTTCCACATACATAAAATTTAGTGTCTTGGTCTTCTCATTGTCCAAACTCAAGATACCCTTGCCAATTATATTGGTAGTTATGTTATCTCTAAATCTCATTGTATTTGAAACATTATTCTTCAATGAGATGAATTTAATTTTGTCTCCTATCATGTGGCTTGAACAACAATTATATATACCATTTCATGCCTTCATCTTGAATGTGAAAGGTAGTCTAAGCTAGCATAAATTCATCACATTTAGCCTTATGCTCCTCCTTAGCAAATAATCTATCTTGACTCTTGGGCTCAATATGATCAGTCTTATCTTTTTTTGGGTTCCATACCAATGTTTGACTCTTTTCATGAATTTTAAGAGTTCTATATACCTTTTTAAGTCTTAAGGATCTTCTAAATATATTACGATAGAATCTTGCAATCTATCCCATATTATGACAACTATAACAAACAACATTATTGTACTTACCTCTTGATTGATCACTCTTTCTCCCATGGTCCCATGATAACTCATCCTTTTAGAATTTTATAAAATCGCTTGCTCTATTACCAAATATATGACAAGAAAAATAATAACCATTATAAGAATTTAAATACCTCATTTCATTGGGTTGCCTAAATGGTCTCTTGATGTTGAATTTCATGTTGGTATTCAAGACTTGTTCTGAATTCTCATGATATTTCTCAAACTTGCTCATTTTATCTATGAGTTTTTCATGCTCAACATTCAAGGAATATAGATCTATATTCAACTAGTCATACTCAACATTTTTTTATATAAACTCTTTATTAACACCTCCTAATTGATTCTTGAGATCCTTGATGGTCTTCTCATCCTTTTTGGCCTCTTTTACCATGCTACTCTTCAAGGTACATATATATTCCTTAATATCCTTGACCACAAATCTCAACTCATGCTTACACTTTTTTGTGATGATTCAAATAATTTAGGGAACTTATGAGCTTAAATTTAAGGTTTACTTCAGCTTATCATTATTTAATATCATAGTAGAATTCTTCATCATACATGTCTTTTTCCACTTGATCACTAGATATTTTATAATTCTTAAGATCAATTTCAAACTTTTAGGACTAATTTAAAGGACCAATATATGATACCCATTTTTGGAATAAAAATGATTGAGATAGGTATGAATTGGTCTTCAAAAATTTCAATAAATTACCCTTTTAAATTCATGAATCATTTAAAGTAACTTAGTGATCTAACAATTTTTTAGGAACCAATCACATGAGCATAAAACTAGGCAACATGTCACATATGTGGGAAACCCTATTGGGGAGTAAAAACAAATTAAAAAAATCTTGGAAAAAATATCTTATTAGATAATTTATCAAAAAAAATTATCAACAACCCAACATGGAGCATCAGCCCAAATTTATTAAGCACCCACTTGAATTTAGCAATCACCCACTTGTTAGGAGATTATAACCCGTATGACTAATCACAAACTCAGTCAAAGGAAAATTTTACAAGTACCAACCTAAAATTAATATCTGAATCTCTATTGATGAAGAACCAAATCATCCAAGACCAATTATTCAAGCACCAACCTATAAGTAATCTTCAACTCCCTCTTTGAACAAGCACCAACTCAACCAATCACACTTCTTTCTTTTACTCTTCCACTCAGATCTCTATCTACTATATATGAAGTATAACCAATATCATAAATTAGTAAAACATATATTATTAAAATTTTATAGCCTCTAAATATATTATGATCACTCCTTAATCTCTACTCCACTTGATCTCTCTCAAAACTACCTCTAGATTTCTTCACTCAACTAACCTTCTTCAAGACTGAATAGATCATATGACTTTGATCTTAAAATATATAAAACTTATATGATATTCATGAAATTATTCCTTAATATCTCCTAAGGGATTAAAAAATTGTACCAAACCTCCTTAGGCTTACTAATTTATATCAATTCATTCACTTGCTCTCTACTTATTGAAATAGGCCTAAAATGCCTTGCTTACATACAAGACTCTTACTCACACACCACTTGGTTTGCCACACACACTCAAAAAAAAAATTAATTAAAAAATATGTCTTAAAACACATTAAAACAATTTATAAATCATAATTATTTTGGCATAACACCTCATAATTGGTATTCCTCCTTTAGGTCTCATGGAGACCTAATTCGCATTAGGCCTTCTTATCAACACGTTACTATTTGATCCATTGGAAAAAATTACACCTAAATACACATAAAAAAAAAATCATAAAACATTAAAATATAAATTATCCAACATAATTTAATCTCCATATCACATTTTACATCCAACCCCTTCATGAAACACCTCAATAATACTCAATCTAATTCGGCCTGTGTATGCCAAAAGTTTGCCTTTCAATATTGAAGATTAAACAAAATTAATACACTAAAAAATTACAAAAAAAATACATATATATATATAATAAAAATGACCTAAAGTTCATTACTAAATTCATTATAAACTTTTCACTTAGATCTTAAGTCTTCAAGATCAACTCATCAAAATACTCACTCAGAACTGTCTAAATACTCAAAACATAGTCATGAAACATTTGACCTAAAAATATGTATGGAAACATTAAAATAATAGTGATAATTTAAAAATATTA